>PVIW01002028.1:0-166490 GCA_004026585.1 Noctilio leporinus | reverse complement strand
CAACAACAAAAAAAATACTTCCAAGAGAACCCAGTCACAGAGCCCTCCAGCCCATGCTTTTGTGAATTTTACCTCTAAGAGCTCTACCAGATCCTCACAATAATGATTAGAAAAAAATCTGCTCTTGCTTCCAAGAGAAAAGGAACCATTCTTAAATACACCAGAACATTCTGTTCTTAACAAGGCCTGCCCTCAGTAGAAATTATTTTACTGAAGCTTAGATGACTAGGGTGTTATCAGAGGAAGGGAAACATCCAACTCCAGCCTCCTCTAGCCAGCCTATCCCAACTAAGCAGGGAAAACACTGAGAAATACTGGTGCACAGTCCAGGGCAACAGGCTCATCAAGATAGATGGATATTGCAAGCAAGAAACAAAGAACAAAAAGAAATGTTCGAGATTAAAAATGCTATAACAGAAATGAAGTATGCTTTTGATGGGTTTATTAGTAAACTGGACACAGCTGAAGAAAGAATCTCTGAGGATAGGACAACATAAACTTCCACAACCAAAAAGCAGAGAGAAAACAAAAACTGAAAAAAACGAAACAGAATATATAAGATTTGTGGGACAACTATAAAACCATATGGTGGCAGGGTACTGGTTAAAAATAAATAAATAAATAAACAAACCTTCCAAGTGGCTTCCCATCATTTAAACAAAAACAAAAGTCCTTCTGCCATGGCCTGTACTACATTACAGATCCAGCTCCTGCTAGGTCTCCCACCTCATCTTTTATTTCCCTTTCCCTTTCCCCCTACTGCCAGTTACAAGTGTCATTTTGCTGTCTTTTTTTTTTTTTTTTTTTTTTTAAGATTTTATTTATCTTTTAGAGAGAGGGGAAAGGAAAGGGAAAGAGTGAGAGAGAAACATCACTGTGTGGCTACCTCTCATACATCCCCAACTCAGGACCTGGCCACAATCCAGGCATGTGCCCTGACAGGGAGTTGAACCAGCAAACTTGTGGTTGGCAGGCTAACCCTCAATCCACTGAGCCACACCAGCCAGGGCTTGATGTCTTTTAATGCTCTTCAGGCTTATCTCTATTCCAAATACTCTGTATTTCCTGTTTCTTCTGCATGAATATTCTTCCCCTAGATATTCACAAGGACCACTTCCTCACTCTGTTCATAGTCTGCTGAAATACCACCTTAACACTCACTGAAGATACCACCCTATGTCCTTCTATTTTGCTTTATTCCCTAAAAAATATTTTTTAAGCCCTGGCTGGTAGCACAGTAGTTAAGGTGCCAGCCTGCGAACCCAAAGGTTCGATTCCCCAGCCGGGGCACATAACCAGGATGCAAACCAGGTCTCCAGTCAAGTCTGTGGCTGGAGGCAGATGAAACGCAACCATACATTGATGTCTCTCTCCCTCTCTGCCTCTCTCCCTTTCCCTCTTTCTAAAAATAATGAAATAAAATCTTTAAAAGAAAATTAAAAAAATATATTTTTTATTTCATGATACATTACTTACATTACATAGTATTTTATATCATGTATTTGTTCATTTTCTGTGTCATGTTCTTGAGGGAAGGAACTGTGACTTGACTGCTTCTCTACAAGCAGCACAAATTATGTGCTCAATAAACAACTTGTTGAATCCATAAATGACCACTGCAATTTTTATCAAGTTTTTATCTTATGCATAAACTTAAAAAATACTATGATAAGATTACTAAAACTAAATTTAATTCAGACCTAATAAAGTGATCTGTGCCATTTCTGAGAAGAAAACGTTCATGAAAATGTCTTCCTTTCTGCATTGAATTTCCAGACCCTAGGCTATTTCTAGTGTTTCCACCAAAATAAAGCAAAATGACACTCATGTGCTAAACTTAAGATCCTACACAATTCTTGGGGATGGGAAGAATGACCATTTCTATTTAAACCCAAGATGGTTTTATCCCTCCCATAGACACATACACATGCCAATACCTTGGTTACCTTTATTCTAGGTTTCATAAACATCATTTTTTTCACCAGGTAATAGGTACACATAGTCTTTTTACAAGTCTGAAAAAGTACAGTATAAAGTCTCCCTCCTGTCCTTCAGATACCTAATTCAAACTTCTACCATCACAAAGTAAGCCCTAGTATCATAAAGCAGGAATAGGCAAATTTTTCCTGTAAAGGACTAGACAGTAAATATTACCAGCTTTATAGCCCATTAAAGTTTGTCACAACTATTCAATCTGGCCATTATAGACAATATGTAAACAAATGTGCATAGTTGTGTTCCAATAAAACATCTGCAAAAATAGGCAGGGAGCTGAATATTTCCAGTGGGGTTAAGTTATTACAGAGCTAAGTTTTTAAATACTCTTTTATTAAAAACTTTAATGGTAGTGTTTGGAAAGGACTGCAATGAAACAGACTGCAACAAAACATGCTATATGAAACAAACATTCATCCTACAACCCATACTTATGTATTAAAATACATTTTCATGTAAGAATAAAATTTTAGTATAGACAATATTATTCCAAGATGCCTTCTCTATAATCTATAATATACCAAAGTTACTCCAGTGACATAATTATGAAGAACTCGAGAAACATTATGACAAAATAGCAGCACTCTGGCCTAAAACTTATCCTTAAATGGTAGGTCAAATATATAATTAACATTTTCATGGACTACATTAAAAAACTAAAACAGAGTTCATATTAAAAACAAACTAAGTCCTAAATATGTATATTTCCCAATCAAATCAGTTCCAAAATGCATGTTCTTAATATGTCTTACACAGGTTTTAATAAAATTACACAGGATTGGAAAGAACCAGCTCTGTCTAAAAATTAGATCATTACTAGATTGAGTAATCAGCTTCTTAAAATTCAAAAGAATATATCTCACCTTAGATGCCATTCTCATAAAAAGTTTGTTTTGATTTTCTGCTGTTCCCATCTTTTCATTCTTGACTAAATCATTTAGGCTGAGTTTATCATCATCATGAAAGTATTTGACCCTCTCTTTTTCCTCATGGGTTGAAGCCTATGACAAAATGAGCATTAATTTAATGAAAACATCAATTTCTGAAGCATATTAATGAATTACCTAGAAGTCTCATATTAAATGTACAAATCCCACTATGTATCATGATCTTAACTCCTGTTAATTCCTACTCTATTTGTTTCCATGTGGAAGAATTTGTTTTAGAATAACACTTGCTATTTTTCCCACCCCTTTCCTTTCTCCTTCCCCAGGGAAGAAGCATGACATTATCCGATTTCTGAGTTTGGGGGAAAAAGGAAAATAATTGCATCCCTTCTGTCTCTATTCTTCTCCTCCTTGTAGTAAAAATTCCCTTCCCCTGTGGAGAGATGGTTGCAGTTATCTAGAAATCAAGTAAGCATAATAAAACAGAAGTATTAGCAAACCCACTTCAAAATACCCTATCAGAAGCAAAGCTGATATTCTGATTCTTAACTAAATCAATCCTGTTTGCCTACCAGTTGGTTCCATACCTACCTGTGAAAAACAAGTGCTACTTGTTTCTTCCCAAATCAAGTTCTCCCAATACTATTCTCACATTCCCTTATACAAATAAAACCTACTCTCTAACGTCTTTGAAATCTTTGGAACCACATTCCCAATATTTTTTCCCAACTATTCCTGTCTTCATTAGCTTAAATCTCACAGTCCATGACTTTATTCACTCTCTGGCTCCAGATCCTTAATTTCTGGCTGTTTTTCTTTTTATTTTACTCAAAAAGCAAACCTCAATCTTGAGTGTGTCTCCCCTCTTTATTCCTACATCTACATTGCTTTGTAACAGGCAATTCAAAAAGGGCTCATGATGCTATCTGGCAATGTGACTATGGATCCCTAGTCAGTTCTACCATTTCATATAATTCAAACCTTTCCTATTCTCCTGCTACACCCCACTTCCAAACCCCTAATCCCTCACATTTAATTAGAAGAGCTATCTCTTCCAGGCCTATTTTGCTAAATGAGGTCATTACTATCTCTAGCAACCTAGGCACTCACCAGGCAAATAATAAACATTTGACAGAAAAATCCTGAATGACCTAATCTTTCGTGGACCAAATTTTCACCTGTATGATCTTATAAATTTAAAACCTAATTTGGGAAAACTGAATACATTGTTTTTGACACCTCAAGAGCCTCAAGGTAGGCCTAAAAACTAATTGCTAGAGCTGAAAAGAAAATTAGATTTATAAAGATCAACAACTACATAATTAAGGCATTACTGTGCATGGCTATCCCACTGCCTGATCTCAAATTAGCTAACACAAATAACAGGCCTGGAGATCAAAGTTTTCCATAAAAACTATGGAAAGTATCTAAACAGAAGCTAGAAATTATGTTAAACAAAGTTTCATTAAAGTTAAAATTGCCTTAAAAAGTCAATTTTCATAGTTATTTGAAAACTGTATTGTATTAGATTCCATTTTATAAAAGGCAAAGGGATCTAATTAAGAATAAAAGCAACTGCCTTCTAATATTTGCATTATACAGCAACATTCAAAAAAAAATTTGTAATCTGATACAAAGAAAGCCCCAAGGAGAAATAAAGGAATTCTGAAGAAACAAAGACATATGTTACACATACCATCTGCCTCTTCCTTCTTCCTCCTTTTGATTTCAGAGGTTTTTCTGGTGCGTTCACAGGCCAAACTCTACCTGACTGATCTGTTCTGACAAGAATCACTTCTTGCTGGTCTTCATCCTGGGAAGATTTAGAGATAAACTTTCAAAATTACAGCAAAGAGTGTTGAAAGCTTATATTTAATAATAACAAGGATATAAAAGCATAACAATGATTTAGCTTTTACATAATATTATGGATTATCTTAAGTCTCCTGGACTTCCATTACTCACTATGATGTAAAATGACCATAATCTTTTCAGGGAAAAAGTGGGAAAAAATATCCAAAGCTTATTTTTTAATTTTTTTAAAGGAATCATAGAAACAAACTTCAAATAAGGTGACCATCTTGGCAATATTAAAAGTTGACAAAGAACCAATAATAAAACAGACACTGTGTCAGAGGGTCTATCACTTATGTAGTAGATGTCACGTTTAATCAATGTTTCTTCAATTAAAAAAAAAAATCTAAAATTCAATTATAAAGAATAAAGCAACTAAATGACAAAACAAGCTTTTTAAATCAGCCACTCTACACAACCGTTAAATTAGCTACTCCACACACAATGATACTCTACACAACTTCTATTTTTATCTATTATCAGTTCTGAAACACTTTTCACTTCCCTGAATCTTTGGAAGAAGTTATCTCTCACATACATTCAATCTCTAATCTTTTTCCTGAAATTTTTTAGGTAAATACATACATGTCTGATACAGTATAGAGTAAGAGTAAACTTTATTCTATAATGAAAAAAGAATGTTCTTGAAAGGCATTAATAAGAAAATTTGTAAAGAATATTAGGAAACTACTTTATTAAAAATTAGTTTGAAATAAGACAAAGCAAATTATTCTCATTTTAATTTTCTTCTTGATCTTACATTTACACACAATATTAAGTGGATGGCAAAAACTATCACTATTTTCTTTTTTGATTAACAAACATTAATTAACGAAGTATCATATTTAAAGAGCATCTCTAATTCATTTTTATTATGGTACCTGCCAAAAAGTCTTCCTTTTCCAATGTAAGCACTCCATTTTCCTGGTTCTATCTTACCTCTCTGATTCTTTTGTTCACTAATTTTAAAAGTGCCTATCTTATGTAGCAAGTAAAAGAAATATAGTCCCTCCCAATATCAAGCTTATAACCTATTGAAATAATTATTCTCTGCATGATATATTAGCATAAAGAAAGTCAGTTTCACTATCCTCCATTTCAAGATGTCCTTCAATATGATGTTTTCAGGGTTCCTTATTTCCAGCCTTGCACCTGCAACCTAAATATTGCTCATATCACCAAAAGATTATTATGTTCAACACAAATATGATTATGCCATTCTTTGCTGAAAAACCTGCATAGACTCCATATCACCTAGAAAATAAAGACCACTCAAAGTAATAAGTACTAGCTATAGCAATCAAACAAGAAGAAATATAAAGCATCCAAATTGGAAAGGAAGAAGTAAAACTGTCACTCTTTGCAGATGACATGATACTGTACAAAGAGAACCCTAAAAATTCCAAAAAACTACTAGAACTGATAAATTAATTCAGCAAAGTATTAGAATACAAATTTAATATCCAGAAATCAATTGCATTTTTAAATGCTAATAATGAATTACCAGAAAGGAAAATTAATAAAACAATCCCATTCACAACTGCTTCAAAAAGAATAAAACTAACCAAGGAATGTAAAAGACCTGTACTCAAAAAATTATAAACAATGAAGAAACTGAAGAAGATACAAATAAGTGGAAGCACATACTGTGTTCATGGATAAACAAGAACTAATATCATTAAAATATCCATACTACCCAAAGCCATCTATAGATTCAACATAATTCCTATCAAGATTCCAACGATATATTTCACAGGACTAGAAACTTACTTCAAAAATGTATACGGAACCACAAAAGGCCCCTCATTGCAACAGCAATCCTGAGAAAGAAGGACAAAGGTGGAGGACCCATGCTACCCAATATCCAACTATACTATTAAGGCCATAATAATCAAAACAGTATGGTACTAGCATAAAAAAGAAACACAGATCAGTGGAACAGAAGAGGCAGGCCAGAAATAAACCCACACCTTTATCGTTAATTAACATTTGACAGAGGAAGCAAGTACATACAATGGGCTGAAGATACTTTATTCAAAAAATGCAAAAAATGGCATTGGAAAAATTGGACGGATAGGTACAGAAAAATGAAACTATACCACCTTCTTACATCACACACAAAAATAAATTCAAAACAGATTAAAGACTTAAATGTTAGACCCGAAACTATAAAAACACTAGAAGAAAAAGTAACATCTTGGACACTGCTTGTAGCCATATTTTATCTGATATATCTCCCAGGCAAGGGAACAAAAGAAGAATAAACAAATGGGACTACTCTAAATAAAAAGTTTTTGCACAGCAAAGGAAACCATCAACAAAATAAAAATACAGCCTACTGAATAGGATAGTATATTCACCAATATACATATATTTGATAACGTGTTAATATACAAAACTTATAAAGAACTTGGGAAACTCAACACCAAAGAAACAAACCCATTTAAAAAATGTACAAAGGACCTGAATAGACATTTCTCCAAAGAGATGGTTTCTGACACAGATAGCCAATACACATACGAAAAGATGCTCAACATCACTAATTATCAGAGAAATGCACATTAAAACCACATAAGTTATCACCTCACACTTATCAAAATGGCTATCATCAATAAATCAACAAACAAGAGGGCTAGCAGAGATGTGGAGAAAGGGAAACTCTTTTGCACTGTTAATGGGAATGCAGACTGGTGCAGCCACTGTGGAAAATGGTAAGGAGATGCACCAAAATATTAAAAATGGATTTGCTTTTGACTCAATAATTCCACTTCTGGAAACATCCCAAGAAACCCAAAAGACTAATTCAAAAGAACGTAAGCACCCCTACGTTCACTACAGTTTTATTCACAATCCCAATGATACGGAAGCAGCCGAAGTGTCTATCCAGTGGGTGGATAGATAAAACAATTATGGGACATTTACACAGAAGAATATTACTTGGCCATAAAAAGAGAAAAATTTTACCCTTTGCGACAGCATGGATGGATCTGGAGAACATTATGCTAAGTGAAATAAGCCAGTCAAAAATAGAGACAAATGCCATAGGACATCACTCATGTGGAATGATAAACAATCCAAACTAATAAGCAATATAGAAACAGACTCAGCTAGAGAACTGGATGGCAGCTATGGGTGGGGGGTTGGGGGTGGAGGGATCGAGAAAAAAGAAAAAGCACTCATGAACATGGTAAACTGTGTGGTGACTGCAGGGAGAGGGGGATATAACAGTAATGGAAAAAATATAATAATAAATAAATAAATAGGACTAGAAGTCATGACTAATTATTTGCTACTACATTAATACAGAACATGGGGCTCATTTAGGAATATATAACAGGATCAACATACTATGGCCCACAGGCCAAAAAATTACAGCAATCCAAAGAAGGGAGAAAGAGAGGGAAGAAGGAAGGGAAGGAGGGAGGAGGGGTATCAGGGGAGGGAAAAAGAAAGAAAGAGGGGAAAAGGGAGGGAAGGAGGGAAGAAGGAAGGGAAGGAGGAAGAAAATATTAACTCCAATTAACACAACAATTTACATAAAAGAAAACTAATCACAATATAACTTAGCAGTATCTAATTTACTGCTAATTAGACAACTTTGCTTAGAAATAGCAAAATAAAAGCCAGATGAAAGAGCTAAGACCTAAAAGTGCCTGTAGGATAGATAAGGTCTGGAAAGGGCTCAAGGTATTGTTACTCTTGGATACAGGCCATTAGCCCTATTTGTATGTGGAAAAAGCACACCTTGCTTTGATTCAAAGCTGGAATCAAAAATTCTAAATGTTTATTTGAAAGCCTTTTCTAGCATTTTTGAAATAAAGGAAGTCTTCCACTAGATCAGATTTTTCTACCGGTTGGTCTGCAAGTCTGTCATCACCGAAAGCCATATAGCATCTGTTTCTATCTTTATTATTGTTCTTAGTATTTCCATGATTTTTGTAAAATCTCTACTGTATGTCTAATTATATCCAGAGAGCAGGTTGCTCACTACACACACAAAGGTATCCAAGCAAAGCAGTGAGTAGGCTGTATACCCAGCTATATTATATCACTGAGATATATATCCTGATTCAAGGCTATTTTTTGATTTACACAAACATATGCTCAGGACTGCAGGTGCTCCTGATTATCTTTTGCTAATCCCATGAAGGCTCAGAGCAAGCTTTGGTTATATCTCCTTTTCAATTCTTAAATACTGTTCATTTTTGTCCTCTAGTCCCCACCCCTATCAGTCTTTCTAGAAGGTAAGCTATTTTATTGGGGTTTTTTCCAAAGAATAAACTCTTGGTTTTGGTTTTGCTTATAACTTCCACTTAATTTGGTTTTCTGTTTCAGTAATTTCAGTTTTTATCTAACCATGCTACCTAATATCTATTGATAGATTTTCTCTAACCTCTTGTGTTTACTGGCTAACACCACAGGCAGCATGGTGTGCCCGTGTGGACTCCTGAGCCACAGGCCGATGTTCCAATCCTGCCTCGTTGTATAACCTTGCAAATTACTCAATCACCTCAATTTCCTCATTTGTAAAATAAACAAAATAATAAGGTGTTTTCAGGGTCAAAGAAAGTAATACAAGTACTTAGAACAATGCCTAGGTAGGAAAATAAGTGATAAATATTAACTCTACTTCAGTTACCTTTCATTTAACTAATTCATTCTTTCTTGCACTGAGTCCTGAATAGGATTTACTCAATCTCATCCCTAAAAGTCATAGAATATATTTCATACTCATATCCACTCTTACTGTTTTATTTTTGTCTGGTTTTATTTCATATCTTATTCTTTTTAGGAAGACTATGTCTTCATAACTGAAGTTACT
This sequence comes from Noctilio leporinus, assembly GCA_004026585.1. Classification (NCBI taxonomy): domain Eukaryota; kingdom Metazoa; phylum Chordata; class Mammalia; order Chiroptera; family Noctilionidae; genus Noctilio; species Noctilio leporinus. The sequence continues at coordinate 156,932 of PVIW01002028.1, read as the reverse complement.
GAACATAATTTTAAAACCATTTTAAGACTGCTCTACCATTTTAAACTTACTAGCAATGAGTATTTACATATACCCCAATTATTTTTTTAACTCTTTCTGAGGGAAAACTAATGTTTCCTGGTATGCTAGTATGCAAGCCTATCTTTTTTTTTTAATTTAATTTTATTGTTGTTGTATTACATCCATCCCCTTTTTGCTCCCCTGTCCCCTTCCCCACCCACCCACTTCCCAACAAAGTCAATCCCACCTGTTGTCCATGTCCATGGTTCTTCCATAGTAGGTTCTTGACTAAACTGCTCCCCTTCTTTGCCTCTTCCTCCCCCCTCCCCCCACCCCTTTTGCCCCTGCCCTGCAAGCTGATCTTAAGTGGGAGTTTTTATTCCTTCCTTCCTGTCTCTCTGCCTACTCTTCTCACTAACTGGTAGTTTTGACACTATCTCCACTCAGTCCATCAGGATTCCCAGGTCTTACAATACCTCACACTGTGATATTGAAGATATTTTGCATGGCTATAAGGTTAGGTCTACCTTCTCCACACTTCCCATCTTAAAAATTTCTTACGAGCTACAGCCTTAAATTCTCAAAGCATTTCCCTGACTCATTTTACAGGAACACTCAAACCTGGTTCAGGTCCAGAAAAGCTGTTTGAGAGAATCTTTTAATTTCTATTATTGCAAATGAGCTCAATTCTCAGCTACTGTGCCCAGTTCTGCAGTTGAACCTCTGCAAATGCCATCTCCTTATTGTTTTATGTCTGTTCAGTTTCCTATTCACAGAGAAGTATATCTTTATTTTTGAGCCATGTTATATCTCTTTCAATTTTCTCATTTTATATTTTGAGATAACTACATTTTTGAAGAGTGAGGCTTCAAAGCATTAATGTACCTCTAATCATATCACTCTTAAATACAGCTCAATAATTTTCCAAATTCTTTTGGTTGTAAAGAGTTCCATGTAAACTGAAAATATTTCCATGACATCTTTTAAATTGGTCAAGCCAACTTATCAATACTGAAATTCTTCTAGAGCACCCTTTAGAATTAAAATGAAGGTATACATTTGTTTTACCTGTTTTACTTGTCAAATTGGTATAATAATGGCCTGCCTAACCTCTCTCTTATAAAGCTGCTGAAAGAATATGAAACATTTTCAAGCTTGATAAAATATTAATGTGAAAGATTATTACTAGAAAATTAAGAATAATATTTTAAAATATAGTTTATTTCACAATTTCAAAAGTGGATTATTTAGCCCTGGCCATTGTGGTCCAGTTGGACGGAGCATCATCCTGTAACCAAAAGGTTGTGGGTTCGATTCCCAGTCCGAGCACATGTGTAGGTTGCAAGTTTAATCCCTGGTCTAGGAGCAAATGGAAGGCAACCAATCAATCGATGCTTCTCTCTAGCATCTATGTTTCTCTCTCTCCCTTCATCTCTAAAAAAGTAATGAAAATATGTTCTTGGGTGAGGATTTTTAAAAATTTGATTATTCAGGGACATGTTTAGCCACTACTGATTTTAATTTTGTCAAGCAGGTATTTTCTAGAGCCAGTATAATATCTATCTGGCTCTAGCTTAATATGAAAAACCAAAACCAATTCAATGCTTTAGTCTTCTTTCTTTCATCATCGCTCCTTTATAATCCTTGCATATGAAGCTAGCTAAAAGAATATATATTTATATTATATTGTATTTCTAACAGGCTCCTTTCAGCATTTGCCAGGATGGGGAGAGAGTAAAGGAGAAAATTTTAATTTTTTTAATGTTGACTAACACTTTAGAATTCTTACACATTAATAGAATTCATTTAGATGTGAAAAATTTGTTAATCTGACAGTTCTAAATTAAATTTAAGAACAAATGTCATTTTCCATACAGCAACAATGGCAATGAAACCTAAAAACTGCCTTATATTTCTCCTCTTCAAAAACAAATCAATACAACCTTTCCAGATAGAAGTTAATAGAATTATAATTTTATAAAGTTCTAAAATACACCTCATTTAATTTTTAAAACCCTGTAATATAAGTATTAAGCCACATTTTACTAGTGAGGATAATATTCTGTTTCATTTCATTCTGTTTAATCAATGAACCCATAACACTCAATTACTTTTATATTATATAATCCAATGGTATAAATGTGTCTAAAATGATGAAAAAAATATACAGGTACCAGTTTCTACCTAGATTAACTATAGTAGACAGCTGCTAATAAAAGATTTATGAGGAAGAGAAAATAAAATTAATTGGGTGAAACTGAATAACACTAAAATACCTAAAAATAAATATATAATAAATAAAGCACTTGAAATAATATCACAGTGAATCAGAAAAAAATTGATGGTACTTGTTAAGTTCCTGTCTACTTAAAAATATCAAGTAAACCATGGAAAACTCCTTAATCACTTCTTCTAGAAGCACACTCAAGTTGTCATCAGATAGTGTGGATTTCTCTTGCCTTCTTCCATCCTGTACTTATCCTTTTAATTTCTTCAGACACTGCCCTAGTTCCATGTCTCATCATCTCTTGCTTAGAGTATTACTGCAACATCCCAAGTGACCTTTCTGCCACTATTTCTTTACTCATTAAAGTGTCCTTCATATTGCCACTCCACTGACAGCTCCAGGTGGATCAACCAGAAAAACCAATAAGGAACTATCAGCCTTAAATTAAGATTAAATGGATATAATTGACACTTACAAAGCCTTTCATCCCAGAACATCAGATTATACATTCTTCTCCAGCATACATGGAACATTCTCAAGGACAGACCCAATGTTGGTTGGGTCACAAAACTAGCCTTTACAAATTAAAAATGACTGAAATTATATTATGCGAATTCTTAGGCCCTCATGCTTTGAAACTATGAAAATGAAGTAAAAACACCCCACATATATGTGGAGATTAAAAAGTATACTACTAAAACATGACTGGGTCAAAGAAATAATAGGTAAGGTCAAAAGATATACAGAGGCAAATGAGAAAAACAATATGACCTATCAAAACCTCTGGGATGCAGCAAATGCACTAAAACAAGCTTATATCATTATAGCCTTATCTCAAGAAACAAAAATCAGCTGCTTTCCTATATACTAACAATGAAACTTCAGAAAAAGAAATGGGGAAAAAAAGAACAATCCCTTTTGCAATTGCAAGCAGAAGAATAAAATACCTATGAATAAACTTAGCAAAGGATGTGAAGGACCTATATACTAAAAACTATAAAACATTATTAAAAGAGAGTGAAAAATAAACAATGAAATGGAAAGATATTCCATGTTCATGAATTGACAGAATCAACAAAATTAAAATGGCCATATTATGCAAAATAGCATTTTTAATTTAATGCAATCCCCATCAAAATTTTTTTAAGAAATAGAACCAAAAATATAGTAAGATTTGTATGGAACCACAAAAGACCCTGAATAGTCAAAGCAACCTTGAAAAAAAGAACAATGCTGGAGATGTCACACTACTTCAAATTATTCTACAAAGCCACAATAATTAACACAGCATGGTACAGGTGGAAAAAACAGAAACACAGACCAACAAAACAGAATTGAGAGCCCAAAAGTGAAGCCACATGTATACAAGCAAATATTTTTTGACAAAAAAATGAAAAAAACACAATGGAGAAGAGAATCTATCTGCACAGCATAGAAACTGACAGCAACAGGAAACCAAATAAATAGGAGATAACTGCAGCTCCAACAAGGGGTTAATATGTAAAATATATAAAGAACTCGTAAAACTCAACAATAAACAAATAATCCAATTAAATAATAGGCAGAGGACCTGAACAGCCACTTCTCCCAAGAAGTTATACACACAACCAACAGATATATGTAAAGATGTTTGACTTCACTAGCTATTAGGGAAATACAAATCAAAACTACAATGATATAGCACCTCACACCTGTTAGAATAGCTGTGATCAACAAGATGGGTAATGGAGTGATGGAGAGATTGTGGAGCAAAAGGAACCCTCATTCTCTGCTGGTAGGAATATAAACTGGAAACAGCCACTATGTAAAGCAGTATAGCAGTTGCTCAAAAAATTAAGAATAGAGTTACTATATGATCCAGCAATCCCTCTTTGGAATATCTACACAAAAAACTCAAAAACATTTATCTGCAAAGGTATATGCACCTCTATGCCCATTGCAGCCTTATTCGTGGTGCCAAGACATGGAGGCAACAACCAAAGTGACTTTTGATAGGGGATTAGACAAAGAAGATTTAGTACATATATGAGGTCTGTCCAGAAGGTATCCAGCCACATATTATGAGGCATTTATTAAAGAATAAAGATAAAAGATAAAAGAAACACTGTACACAGGACAATGACACCTCAGTCCCCTTTAAAGTAGGCACCCTGAGACCTCACGTAGTTTTCCTCATCACCATCAGCTGCCCTGTCATATTTTCCTGAATATCATCAATGGTCTGAAATCTCTTCCCTGTCAAAGGTGATTTTAGTTTTAGGAAAATCCAGAAGTTTCAGTGTGCCAAATCTTGGCTGCAGGGGGACTGAGTTACCTGGGTGATTAAATGTTTTGCAAAAAATCTGCAGGAGATGTGGTACATGACGGGGAATGTCGATGTGATGAAGCTGACAATCAACAGTTGCCTTCTGAATTATCCAAATAATTCCCATGGAGGAGTGCTTAAGCTCAATGCAAAATCTGATGCAGATTCATTGCTCTACTCTCTCAGTCATTTTGTATGCAATGGTCACACAATACACATACTCAATGATGTCTACTGTCCCCACAACCAGTACAGTGAAGTCATCATTATTTATGCATATACATTCCAGTCCACTCTCCTTGGCTGTCAGGGTACATCAATGTTGCATAAACCATTCTGTTATATTAACAATAGCTCGACCTTTTCCAGACAGACCTTGTATACAATGGAATACTACTCAGCCATTAAGAAAAGATGAAATACTGCCACTTGCAACTACACCAATGGAGCTTGAGAGTATTATGCTAAGTGAAAGAAATCAGTCAGAAAAAGCTAAGAACCATATGATTCCACTCATATATGAGATATAAAACTGAAACTCACAGACACAGACAGCAGTATGGTGGTTACCACACAGAAGGGGTTGGGAGATAGTAACAGTTAAAGGGGGCCAAATATGTGGTGATGGAAGATGATTTTACTTTGGGTGGTGGGCACACAGTGCAGTGTAGAGATCATGTATCATAGAAATGTACACTTGAAACCTGTATGATCCTATTAACCAATTTTATTGTTTAAAACAATGTCAATATTGTTAAATTTAATCAAATAATGATAAAAATTATTAATTTTCAAAAAGTATTTGTTGAATAAAGGTCAAACTTCACTGCTTAAAAATGAAAGGCAAATCATCATTACCATAATTTTTTTAATCTTGTAATTAACTCTTTTCTGTTTTACAGTCTTTGTGGGTATCAGTTAAGATGCCAAAACATAGAAAAAATAATCTAGGTATATACATAGTCTAGAAATCACAGCAATGGTATGTAGTAAACTTAAAATGTATCAAGAATCAGATTCAAAAGATAGTGTTACGGTAATAATAAATTACAGTCAAACTACTGGAAGTACTTTCAAGTGCCTGATTTTATGTATAAAATGCCACAAATAAGTTTATTTATTTAATTAGTTAATGGTTAATGTTTCACTATGACCCTCCAAGGCCTTCAGGTAATTCTCCACTTTCTTTCAAGACAGCATCTATGAAACCCCGTCCACACAGCTGCTTGTGATAATGCATTTCTCTTCTTTGCTAGTGGTGTGAACTAAACATTAAAGCCATTGCACCATTCATTGTGCAGTGACTATTTCATTATTTACTGCAAATAGTATGCTGAATTTCCTACACCACTAGAAGAAAAGAAAAAAAGTAGAGTTGAATTCCCTTGGATTAATGTGTCAACAATGTGGTTCCACTGAAGGACTATTAACTAGCAGACATTATAGAAGGGCAGATAAGCACCAAATATATTAAAGAATACAATTAGATTTGTCCTAATATAGAATTGGCAATCCTTCCAAACTCAACAGATACCATCATTTAGTGTCCAAGCAAAAGTTAGATGGAGATACAATACAATTGGACTATTATTTAGATAAGGAAGCTATCTCATAAGAAGGCCAAACTAAAGGATTTTTACTAAGTTTATAGCTTTTTAAGATTTACAAGAGGAAACTACAGGGAAGAAAATAAATTGTAGATACTCACACAACAAATATTTCAAGTGTCTCCTGGTTATTTACAATGTGTCAAGCCTTACTTTAGGCACTAGAAATGAACTGAAAGAAACAGCCCTTGCCCTAAATACTAAATATAAATGGTTCACCCTGTAAAAAAAAATAGAAGTAAGCATACCAGTAATTGCAAGTGCTGATGGCTTTTCACTAAAGCCAAATGATACTCATAGTTTACTGAATCAGGAGAGTTACCTTATTCATTTAACCTAACACTTCTTAACAAGCTAAAAAATGAAAGGATTCCTCCAAGTTCAAGTTCTATGAAATGGATGTTCTTTTCTCTGAAAGTACAAATTTTCTATCAGAAGCCTTTGTGGATTTTCCTCTTAAGAATCAACACATTTCTGTCATATAGTAAACAAACTGAATTCTATTCTCATGTCTTAAAAAACCTACTATACTTTGAAAAGTAGATAAGTCATCAGGCCCTGACCCCAACAGAATAATTGACTTTAATGGCAGTAGAAAATTACTTCACAATTGTTGGCAGAGGTATGTTTTAATAAAACCTGAACTAAATGTGCAAGCACCCCATCTCTGTGAAGAAGACAAATTTTCTTTCTGGTCAAATAATCCTTAGGATAAAAGCATCTCTTTGAGAGCTTCAAAGAACTAAACAGTTTACAAAAGAACCTGACAAACAGAAATTCTACTTTGACAGTACTTTAAACACAACTGTGAATTCTACTCCACTGAGTTATGAGGTCCAATGTTCAAAAGCTAGGGGAAGCTAAAATACACAAGGGCATCAATAATAATACAGAGTTATTTGTTCAAGGTATGAGATATAATCAATTATTGTATAGTAACCTTAATTGGAAGAAGAAATGTTATTTAAGATAAAAGCTGCTTCAATTTTTTTCAGTTGAAATTGAAGTGCTTTCAATTTCAGGAATACCCTCTAGTCCAGCCCCCAGCTTTAGAACCCTGTCATATATAGCATCAGGAAAGAGATAGGTATAGATTAGAGGGTGATGACAAGAATACAAATATGAAAACAGAAAATCCATTGAGAATACTTCAGGTTCATAAGGCAGGCAGAAAGAAACTGAAAAGTGAAGAACATTCAAGAGGGTGCTATCTGACACAGATAATTAATAGCATATGTAAATGTTGGAGAGACATGTACATTATGTCTAAGGCCGCTTTGGAACAAGTTTAAAACATGGGGCTATACTACAGTAGGCTATACTGCAGGAATATCTAGTGTTTAACATTAGCACTAAGAAACCACATAAAAGCTTCAGAATACAAAGTATTATGACCACAATAACACCTGAAAAAATAAATTTGGCAAAAGGATATGACAGATTGTACACTACACCTAGTTTAAGCTTTGTTCCTTTAGTCCTTATTTTGTAATAATACAGTTTCTCAACTTCTTAATCTGTGCAAGAAGTTCTCAATTACTAACTCTTTTAAAAGATTAGCTAGTACAACTTAGTAAAAACAGCCAATTTCATAAATATACTATTATCTAAGTCATTAATAATGTTAACTTGAAGAAAATTCTATGGAACTTGACTTTGAACATTCTCACCTCCTCTCATACTGACACCAAACTATGGCAATTAATCTTTGAGAACAGTCCTTTAACCTCACTCTAAGCTTCTCAACACTCTAATGCACCCAACTCAGCCCTTCAACTTTTTCTATCTATGTTTATTGTCATGGTGACTTCATAAAATATAGTAATTTAAATACCACCTACATGCAAATAACTACACAATCAGCTAATTTATTACTTTTATTATCTCTTCCCACCCACATGAAACTCCATGAAGAAGGTGTGTTAATCTGTTTTATTAACAAACAGATGAATGAATCACAAAACAAAATCATTTGTTTTACATAACATGCACACCAAACTTAAGTCTCTCATTCTATAGGGCAAGAACTTAAAAACCAGTTTAACTTGCACAAACTCAAAGAGTCAGTAAATGACAGAGTCCACAATAAAAGCAGGCCTGGGCTTCTTCCCATCAGGACACACTAGTGGAACATAAAACAATTCATAGGAAAATAAATTTTAAAAATAAGCAAATAATCATACACCATATACACATATACACAGACACAATTAGAGACATTTTTTATATTAAAATATTACCACTGCCAAGCAGTATCATACATGGTAATTTTACACCTACAAACAAACTCATTACTTACCTCTACCCCAGATTTTTTTGATGACATCTGAGTTACAGTTTCTTTTAATTTATTTGCCTTTTCAAGTTGGGCTTTAAGTTGTTCAGCTAATTCCTTCAAACAGAAAAACAAGAAAATCAGGTGTGAATAAATATACAGTTAAATTCCTCATTGTGTAATATTTCAAATTTATACAACAGAAAGAAAAATAGCATAGTAATCATCTATGTAGTCAACACCTACATTCTCTTACCAAATCACAGCCTGATAATATTTCTTGTAAACAAATTTATTTCAGTTACAAATTTCTCAAATACCTGTAGCATTTGTTTGTGTTTTCAAAGCGAATAATTACAAGGTCATATATTTTAGGGAAGACACGAAGATGTTGGAAATATGTAACCTTAAGAATGACATCTTTGGCCCTGGCTGGTGGCTCAGTAGATAGGTAACCAGTCTGTGAACCCAAAGGTCGCTAGTTCAATTCCGAGTCAGGGCACATAACAAGGTTGCAATCTAGGTCTCCAGCCAGGTCCATAGCTGAAGGCAGGTGAAAGGCAACCATACACTGATGTTTCTCTCCCTCTCTGCCTCCCTCCCTTTCCCTCTCACAAAAATAATAAAATCTTTAGAAAAGAAAAAGAATGACATTTTTATAGTTTCTTAGATATTATAAACTTCCAATCCTCAAAAGCTTAGTTATTTGTAAGAAGGGAAACACACAAGATTTAAAGTATCATCTTCTTTGTTGTTTATATGTAATTTAGATAAATGTTTTGAATATATTTTATTTTTACTCTAGGAACTCTATAGGAATTTATATAAAATAACTCCATCAGAGCAATAAATCATAAAGATATAAGTAGATTTTATATGACAAGCAAAACAAAGCATTCTTCACTGCAGGTGATAGAAATACTTCTTTTAACATGTTAACCCCTTTGCTTTGAAAACGAAAACTTTATTTTCTTGTTATCGTTATTGCAGTCAGTTTTTATCTCTCACCAATTTCTGATTTAAATAAGTTCTGAGTTGAAGTCTAATATTGCCAAGGCACAGATGCAAAGAGGGAGAGCAGCACAGATGATGTAAGTCTTTTATTAGACATACAAACGAATATAAATTATTTGGCCAACTTTAGTTCTACTAAAGAGTGTTAAACTGACAGTATACCAAAACAGAAGACAACTTTTATCTGAGACAAGTACATACATTTGACCACGAGGGAACTTATTCTGTCAACACATAAAAAGCTATCTGACTTTGCTAATCTGCCATGTACAATGTAACATGTATCAGTATAATAAAAATATGACAACAGATACGGATGCAGCTTATACCAAATCATCCCTTATTTCTATTCAATTTTGAGGCAAAGCAGTCTTAAAGCACAACATTATTACAGAAATTAAATGAGCTAATACAGCAATTTTCAAGTTTTCATTTCATGCCACACATAAACTAACTACTAAAATTCTGCAGCAAACGAAAAAAAATATATTTTTATTGGTCTGACAAAAAAATAGGTATAATTTGGATTCATTCACACTAGAGGGGAATTTTGCACTGGCTATTATTTTTTTTTTATTTGGCAGTCTAAGGGAAAAGAGTGCAGTGCCTCTAACTAGTCAAGTATTGCATGTTTCAGATACTTGTGGCACACCAGTTGAAAAATCACTGAGCTTACCTATATAAAGTATCTAACACATTGCCTTAAAGTTTGAATACATTAATCAATCTTTCTTACTAGGAGATCATTGTTGGGGTCCCCCTGGGAGAGTGTTGGGGCGTGGAGCCCCGCACAGGCCAGGCCAAGCTTGTAAGACACTTGTTAGACACCGGCCAGCCTTCTCTGCCCTAGCACAAGCTGCCAGGGGAGTATTTGTTTCATCAGCAGCACCGAGGGGTCTCTGCTGGACAGGGTCCTTCACAGCTCATATTTTAAGTCGCTATGTAAAGAAATTTAAGAAAGTAATCCATATCCTTAACAATGAATGACTAAAAAAGGGAACACAGCCCTGGCTGGTGGCATAGTGGAGAAGGCACCAGCCTGCGAACCCCAAGGTTGCTGGTTAGATTCCCAGCCAGGGCACATAACCAGGTTGCAAGCCAGGTCTCTAGCCAGGTCCATAGTTGGAGGTAAGTGAAAGGCAACCATACATCATTGGTCTCTCTTACTCTCTGCCTCTCTCCCTTTCCCTCTCTCTAAAAATAATAAATAAAATCTTTTTAAAAATAAATATAAATAATAAATATATAAGGGAACATAAAAATCCTAGAAGAAAGCACAGGCAGTAAAATCTCTGACATCTCTTGTAGAAATACTTTTGCTGGTATTATCTACTAGATCAAGGAAAACAAAAATAAATAAACAAATAGGACTACATCAAACTAAAAGGCTTCTGTATAGCAAAAGATATCAACAAAATAAAAAAGGAACCCACTCTATAGGAGAACATATTTGCCAATGACACATCTGATAAGGGGTTAATTTCCCAAATACATAAATAACTTATACAACTCAACATCAGGAAGACAATCCAATTAAAAAGTGGGCAAAGGACCTTAATAGACACTTCTAAAAGAGGACACACAGATAGCCAACAGACATATGAAAAAATGCTCAACATCACTAGTCATAAGAGAGATGCAAATTAAAACCAATGGGACATTAACATCACACTTGCCAGAATAGCCACAATGTACTGACGAAGATGTGGAAAAAAGGAAACTTTTGTGCTCTTTTGGTTGTAATGCACACTGGTGCAGCCATTGGGGAAAACAGTGTGGAGTTACCTCAAAAAATTAAAAATGAAACTGCCTTTTGATCCAGTGATCCCACTTCTGGGAATATATCCCAAGAATCCCAAAATTCCAACTTGAAAGAATATAGGTACCTCTACGTCCACTGCAGTATTTACAATAGCTAAGATCTGGAAATAGCCCAAGTAGCCATCAATAGATGAGTGGATAAAAAAGCTGTGGTACGTTCACACAATGGAGTCCTATGCAGCAGTAAAAAAGAAAGAACTCTTACCTTTTGTGACAGCATGGATGGAACGGTAGATTATTATACTAAGTGAAATAAGCCAGTCAGAAAAAGGCAAGTACCATATGATCTCACTTAAATGTGAAATCTAACGAACAAAATAAACTGATGAACAAAATAGAAACAAAAGGCCTGAATATATGAAACAGACTGACAGCTATGAGAGGGGCAGAGGATATGGGGACTGGATGAATAAAGGTGAAGGGATCAGCCAAAGAATACATACATACACACACACACACACACACACACACACACACACACACACACACAACCCATGGACATGGACAATGGTGTTATGATGGCCAGACAGAATGAGAAGGTGGGGCCTAAGTGGAGGTGGGAAAAGGGGAGGTGGGGACATCTGTAATAGTGTCAACAAAGGGAAAGAAATCAGTGATATCTTCTTTTCCTTCAAATATGCTCAATAAATTAGAAATGCAAAATCAAAGCAAATAGCCAAGTAAACAAGAAATTGAAAGCATTTAGTTCTTTAGAATCTTACATTTCAGAAATCTGACAGAGAGAGGAAGGAGGTAATTTTTTTAGAAGTAGACAACAGTTCTGCTTTTAGAAGTGTCCAATCATTTCTTTAAAGAATCAACAAGCAGCAGTTATCCTCAAAGTATGCTATATTCACATTGCTAAGGACATTTCAAAATTGTTCATCTAAAGACAATTGCTATTCTCCAGAAGAACAACATATAAGCCTTACCGTATTTCCCATCATCTCTGCCTTGATAATTTTGGCTCCCAACTTGTTCTTCTCATCAACACTCAGAATATGGACAGACTCATCCTCTGGATTACTTCTGTTTGAACAGGGAAGATTAAGAGCATGTAAAATATAAATACAATGCAAATAACAGCATCAAGACTCAAATGTTATTTTAATTAGTCTCAACAAAGCATCAATACCAAGAGATCATGATTCATAAATAAATATGTATATAATCTCAATGTTCCACCATAAATTAACAGTTTAAGGTTCTTTGTTATAATACCACGATAGTTTATGACAGTTATAATCATAATTGAAAAAAGCTCGCTAACAATGAGGTAAATAATATGTCAACTATTCTTCATTACTGAATCTTCCCATACTCATTCTAAAATAAGGAAACAAAAATAAATAAAAACACTAGAATCTGGCCATAATTTTACACAGCTGCAGAAACTCCTTTCATCTAATGTGATATTACTAATAATCTAAAGAAATTATATATTTAACTGCATTCAAAGAATAAAAACAATGATCATGTGCTCTTTTTCAAAGTCAACCCAGAATTACTCAGGCAACTTAAACAAATTTACAATTACTATCATGTACCAAATCTATACTATGGAAGCTGCACAAAAGAAAAGAAAAATTTCAAGCCAATATCAGATTCCTGAAACATACACTTGCCCCAGTGTAACAATAAGAGAAATGAAACCATCAAAAATAATCCAAAATAAGTCAGATAAAAAGGAAAAAGAATAAAAAGGACAGGACAAATAGAAAACAAATAAGAAAATTATAGATTTTAACCTAATATACTGAATTAAAAAGCAAAAACTATATATATGTATTTTTTTTGCTTTTTAATTCAGGTATTTAGATCATATATGTATGATTATATATACACATGATTATATATTATATAGGATTATATGTAATTTATAATATATACATATTCTAAACACCTGAATTAAAAGCAAAAACTATCACATGGATAAAAAAGCAAAACGAAACTACAAGAATGCACTATAAGGCATAAATGTTACACATAAAAGAATGGGGAAAGATATATATGTTTTAAAACTAGTCAAAAGAAAGCTCAAGTGGCTTCTTTACTATGAGGTAAATTAGATTACAGAGTAAAACACATCACCAGAGACAAAAAAATGTTATTTTATAAACAAGAGACCAATAAATCAAGTCCTCAGAACAAGTAAAGAAAGAATGAGAATACATTATCACTAAGATAACCTAGTGGACATTCACTGAACACTCCACCCAAAAACAGTAGAATACACATTATTTCTAAGTGTAACAAATATTTACCAAGATGAACGATATTCTAAGACATAAAACAAGTATCAATAAATTTAAAGAAATTCAAGTCATATAAACTATGTTTTCTGACCACAATGAAATTAAATTAGAAACCATCAACAAATATCACTGGAAAATCTTCAACTATTTGGATAGCATACCTATAAATCACCAATGGGTCAAGAATAAAATCAAAGAAACATTTTAAAGTATTTTGAACTGAACAGAAATAAAAACAACATATTAGAGCTTTTAAGATGCAGCTAAGCATTGCTTACGGGGAAATTTAGAGCACTAAACACTTCTGTACCAGGATCTTAAATTAATGATCTCGGCATGTTAACTAAGAAAGCAGGAAAAGTAGTAAATTAAAATCCCAAAATAAGACTACAAGGAAAAAAATAAGATCAGTATAGAAATTAATACAAGACAAAAGAATAAAGACACGCAATGAAACCAAAGCTGGTTAAGACAATCAGTTTCATTGGAAACTGATAAACTTCTAACCTGACTGATCAAAAAAAAAAAAAAAGGATACAAATTACCAATAAATGGAAGAAGTAAAATTACCACACCACCTAAGCACTTACAAAAAAAAAAGATATCCAGATGACAGATAAGCACAAGTATGTAGATAGTCAACATCAGTAGTTACTAGAAGAATGCAAATTAAGCTATAATGAGATACTGCTACACACCCCACTAGAATAGTTAAAAATTAACCCTGGCTGGTAGCACAGTGGATAAGGTGCCAGCCTGCGAACCCAAAGGTTGCAGGTTCGATTCCCCAGCCAGGGCACATAATAAGGTTGCAAACCAGGTTTCCAGTCAGGTCTGTGGCTGAAGGCAGGTGAAAAGCAACCATACATTGATGTCTCTCTCCCTCTCGACCTCTCTCCCTTCCCCTCTTTCTAAAAATAATGAAATAAAATCTTAAAAAAAAAAAGACTACTACAAGGTCCTGAGAGGATGTGGAGGAACGAAGAGTTTCATATACTGTTGGTGGTAATACAAAATGATACAACCACATGGTGGAACAGTTTGGCAGTTTATTAAATTTAAACCTATGGTTACCATTATGATCAGCCATTCCACTCCTAAGTATCTACTCAAAAGGAAAGAAAGCACCCATACGTACAAAGATGTGTACCTGAATGTTTAAAGAAGCTTTGTTTATAATTGCCCAAAACTTGAAACATTCTAAAGGTCTACCAATAGATGAATGGAAAAACAAATTGTGGTATCTACCACACCAGTGGCACACTACTCATTAAAACAAAAAAAGGAATGAGCTACTGTTATACACAACAAAATGGATGAAACTCAAAATTATGCTAAGTGAAAGTCAGACCAAAAAGAGCATGTGACATATGTAAATGACTTCAGAAAATGCAAACAAATCTTTAATGAAACAAAAAGATAAATGGTTGTCTAAAGGGGTTGGGAGGGTATGGGGAGAGGTGGCAGAGAGAGATTATGAAAAGGTACCAGGAAACTTTTGGGAATGGTGTTGTTATTTCAAAACTTACTAAATTGCACTTGAGTAAAAGTGCAACATATTATTTGTCAATTATACCTCAATAAAGTTGTTTTTTAAAACCCTCAAAGGGGAGTGATAAAAAATTTTAAAAGCAGAAAAAAATCTATCATAAATCTCAAGTATAAAGAGTATATCTATGATATTACTAGGTCCTCTGACTTCCTAGATTTCATCATATGTTACTAAAATTAATGAGTTTTCAACATATATTCTGAGAAAGAAATAGAAAAATACATAAACAGATCTCCAAATCAAAATTTGACCCAAAAGTCAACTATATATGGAAATTATGTTTAAATAGTGAATTGCTTTTGAGCAAGATTCAAAATCTTTTCATAGACAGCGTTTGAGTTTTTCTTCTCATATTGGTGAATGGAAAGGCAACACTCTGGTGCTTAAACTAAAAAATCTAAAATATTTCATGTAAAGCATCATTGGAAGGTAACATATTTTTGTTCTCCTCAAGTTCTTTCAGTCTACATTTTAAAAACCAGGGAAGACATACAGTATGGGCACTGCATTTGTGTATCTTCATGCTTCTGTGGATGGAGGTTCTGCTTGTATCATTCGTTGTACTTTTTTTGTATGGAAATGGTTTTCAATCACTTCCTAAAATTAAATTCTGAAATGCAAGTCACTTATGTTATCTGATAAATGTAATTTGTTTGAATTCCAGGCAACCCAATCATATTTCAATAAAAATACTGACTTACTGATCAATATAACTTTTCTCAATCTGCATTCTTTCCCATTCAATTAATTTCAAAATCCTCTGCTTTGAAATTTCACTATTTCTGACCTTTATGTGGAAAGTAAAAATATTAAACTTTTACATGTATGTACAATGTAAAACAAATTAAGAGTCATGACCATTCTAAAGAGTATCAGTGCAATTACTCCTTTATGAAGCTGGCTTGCTCCAGAATCTGCCAAAATTATTTCTAAGTGAGAAACTTCCTGGCTGCTTTTCCTTTTTTTTTCTGCTTTTCTTCACTGCCAAGTACTTAAGCACCTGACCAGATTTTTATTTTCCCCTACAGCATTATATTCTAGTTCATCCATTTTCACCTCAACACCAGCGAACTGAGAAATTAAAAGAGAGGGGGAAAAATGGGTGAGGGGTGGTTTCCCTAATATTTCTCTCTAAACCTTTCTCTGTTAATCCAGTGGATGCGTACTGTAATCCAGACACAAATCCATATAGGATTTCTTATTGAGTTCACTTATTTAGAAAATCAGCCATTTTGCATGTAAACTGAAGTCTGATAGGATCGGAAAAATGAAGGCCAAAAGGCATCCATCAATCCATTTCCTTTGAGGAAAAAGATTTTAGGAATGCTAATAATATATTATAGCAAATGTCAATAGATTCATGCCTACTAACAGATATGAGTCCATATAAAAGTATAAATACCTAAAAACAGCCTCCTAAACTCTAAGAGTTCTTAGTGCAAGTTTTCCATGAAGCACTAAAAGCCTCTTCTTTATAACACCAGCATTACCTTGCATCATTTCTTCAAGAAGTCCCTCTTAGTATTATGAGAAAAGGAGTTTTGCAGTCAGGTTCACATGAGTTCAAATCCAGACTCTGTCATGTATATTAGCTTTATGGTCAGGCAAATATCTTAACCTCTTGGAGGCTAGAGTCAAGAAAATTATTAACACTTACAATCGCATTATCAGGATTACGTGCAATAATGTATAAAAATTACAGTAATTGCAGTAATATAACTACAGAAATGCAAGAAGAAAGAATTTGTAAAAGTTATCTAATTTAAGTTCCATGGGACATGTCACATACGAAAATAAGTTGCTGTTCAGACCAGATACTTTATTGCAAATTTGAATGAGTAAAACAAACATTACAGAGTACTTAACCTGGAGTTCATGAAAAGGTTAGTTCCCTTTGCCTAAGGGAACCTTCCATAGGCAAAGGGAACATTCTTTTCTAAGTCTTCTGTCATTTGGGGCAGCTTTTAGATTTAAAAAAAAAAAAAAAATTCTGGGCATAGATTTATTCTTCCTTATCCTTCTCAGTACTTATAGTACACACTGGATCTAAAGGTTCCTTGACTTTCCTCAATTCTGAAAAGTTCTCATGTTTTTTTTCAATTGTGTTCTTTTGGAACTCCTAATGGGTACATGTTAGAGCTCCTGAAATTCTTTAACTGCTGAGTTAAAGAAGAATCATCCAATCCATTCTTTGTTAATCATGCTTCAAATCCAATTGTGAAATCTCTTCAAGAACTGTTTAAGAGTATCTAGAGCTGGTGTAGAGACAAGAAGTAACCATAATACTCTCCAGTTTCATCCATGTTGTTGCAAAGGGTAGGACTTCCTTCTTTCTTTCTACTGTTGGTATTCCACTGTATAACCGTACCAAAGTTTTTTGATCCAATCATCCACTGATGGAACTGGGAAGTATTATGCTTAGTGAAATAAGCCAGTCAGTGAAAGACAAATACCATATGATCTCACCCATTACAGGACAATAATGAACAAAACAAACAACAAGCAAAGCAGAACCAGATACATGAATACAGTGAACAGGCCTTCAGTGGGCAGGGGGAAGAGGGTGGGGGGTGTGGGGAAGAAGAGGCAAAGAAGGGGGGCAGTTTAGTCAAGAAACTAGTATGGAAGAACCATGGACATGGACAAGTGGAAATAACTTTGTGGGGAGTGGGTGGGTGGCGAAGGGGACAGAGGGGAGTAAAAAGGGGATGGATGTAATACAATCCATACAAAAAATAAAATTAAAAAAAAAAAAAAAGTAACCAAACCCTTTCAAGGGTTTCAGTCATGGCTGCCTGAGTCACTCCTCTGGTTCATTACTGCTCGTCTCTCAGCTACAGCCTCCCAACCAATTTACCAGCCTCAAATCTGTTCCACTTCCCAAACTAACTTTTATACTACCTTGAATCTAAAATACAAATCTGATCTATTTCAAATACTGGAGATACTTATTATCTATTACTATAGGATGCTGTCCAACTCATAAAAATGCTTCTGGAGCCACTTACAAGATAAAAAAGGCAGTATTTGCAGTATCTGCTTACCCACTTTCCTCCCACTCAAACAGAAGAAGCTAATGTATACTAAGCATCTAACAGAATTTGAAGATGCTACTGCACATACATCCCAAAACACTTCACAAACGCTAAACTACACCATGTCAGCTCTGTCCATGCTTTTATCCCCCTTGTTGCTTGCCCTTCCCCACCTGCTGCCTAATAGGTTATCTTCCAAGAGCTAACTACTTTTCCATATACAATTTTCCTGGGACTCTGTTCCTCCTAATCTTATCCCAGAAGAGTTCATCACCCTTTCTTGTATGTAAGTATTATAACTGTTAACTAACTACCTGTAGTATCTTTGCATTTATGAACCATACTTGTTCACACGTCCATATATAGCTGCCTCTTCAATATTTTGAGTTCCTTGAAGACAGATACTACGTCAATTGTTTTTATACAACCAGATTTAGGAAATAGAAGCATCTGCAAAACAAGATAAAAAGCTTCTACTTTATATTAGTATACTGCATCCTACATTCATTCACTCTAATCGTGGGGTCTTGCTCAATTACTCCATGTAGCAACTCTCCCTATGTTAGATTCTAAAAATGATACTGACTCTTTCTCATTAAAACATAAACATATTCAATTATGTTCACCTTAAAAGAAAAAAAGGGGCCCTGGCTGGTGGCAGAGTGGGTAAGGCACCGGCCTGAGAACCCAAAGGTCGCTGGTTTGATTCCCAGCCAGGGCGCATAACCAGGTTGCAAGCCACGTCTCCAGCCAGGTCCCCAGCTGGAGGCAGGTGAAAGGCACACATCATTGATGTCTCTCCCTCTCTGCCTCTCACCCTTCCCCTCTCTCTTAAAAAAAATAAAATCTTAACAAAAAAGTGAGGAGGCATTTTATTTAATTCATGGATCCCAAATATATTTTCCATCTCTTATCATCTAGTAATCCATAATCATAATTTAGTCTATGAAATATGGCTTATAAATCCTCTTTTAAAATGATATTTTATATATATAAATACTATCCTCACCTGAGAACATGCCTATTAATTTTTAGAGACAGGGGAAGGGAGGAAGAAAGAGAGGGAAAGAAACATCTATGTAAGAAACATCAATCAGTTGCCTCTTCTATAGGCCCCAACTGGGGACTAAACCCACAACCCAGGCACGTGCCCTGACCAGGAATCAAATCCATGACCTTCCTGTGTGGAGGATGACACTCCAACCAACTGAGCCACACACGCCAAGTCCAATGATAATATTGTTGATTAAATAGCCAATGACCTCTACTACTGTCTATCCAAAGGCATATCTTTGTAATTTTATTTGACTCTGCTTTTTTCTTAAGAAGTGTTACTCTTCTTCACTTCTCATATGCAAGCTTAAAAATTCAATCAAAAGAGAAAATGAAGATATGCTGTAATCCAACTAAAGCTCACAAGTTTCAAGATAACTGAAAGTATAAGAGACCTTTAAGAGAAGCAACATTCACTATCACCATATTCATACACCACAACATTTTGAGGAGTGGTGGGATATTTTCTAAAAGGAATTAAATTGTGTATTAGTAGAAAAGAATAAATGAAAGTATATATTAGAATTCTAAAAATGTCTAATACTTAATATTTTAAATATTAATAGATACTTAGCATACTTAATAGGACAGTAATAGGTAGAAAATAGCTATCAGACAAAAAGAAAAAGAAAAAGGAATCAAAGGTTTCCAAATTGGAAAGAAGGAAGTAAAACTCATTATTTGCAGATGACATGATAGTATACATACAAAACCCAATCAAAACTCCACCAAAAACCTACTCAACCTAATAAGCAAATTTAGCAAAATAGCTGGATATAAAGTCAAAATCCAGAAACCAAAGCATTTTTGTATACCAATAATGAAACATCAGAGATAAATGCTAGAAACAAATCCCACTTACCATAGCAAAAGACAAATAAAGTAGTTAGAAATAAACTTAACCAAGGAGGTAAAAGACTTGTACTCAGAAAACTACAGAACACAAGAAAGAAATTAAGAAAGACACAAATAAATGGAAGCATATACCATGTTCATGGATGAGAAGAATTAACATGATTAAAATGTCCATACTTCTCAAAGCAATCTATAGATTCAATGCAATCCCAATTAAAATACCAATGACATATTTCAGAGATATAGAAAAAATACTTCAAAATTTATTTGGAGCCTAAAATGACCTTGAATAGCCACAGCCTTCTTGAGAAGGAAGAACAAAGTAGGAGGAATCACAATACTGGTATCAAACTATACTACAAGCACCACTGTAATCAAAACAATCTGGTGTTGGCCTGAGAACAAACATATAGATCAATGGAACAGAACAGAGGGCCCAGAAATAAACCCAAGACTCTATGGTCAATTAATATTCAACAAAGGGGAATGGAACATAAAATGGAGTGAAAATAGCCTCTTCAACAAGTGGTTTTGGGAGTTGGATAGGGACATGCAAAAAAATGAAACTAGACTACCAACTTACACCATACACCAAAATAAACTCAAGATGGACAAAGAACATAAGTATAAGCTGTAACACATAAAAGTCCTAGAGGAAAACATAGGAAGTAAATTTCAGATAGCCTACACAGCAATATTTTCACTGATACTTCTCCAAGGGCAAAGAAAATAAATGAACAAAAAATAAGTAAATGAGACTATATCAAACTGGAAAGTTTCTTTTCAGCTAAAGAAAGCATCAGCAAAATTAAAAGGAAACCAACTGTATGGGAAAACATTATCTGCCAACGATACCTCAGATTTAATCTCCATAATATATAAAGAACTTATATGGCTCAACACCAGGAAAACAGACAACCCAATTAAAAAATAGGCAAAGAACCTGAACAGATACTTCTCTGATGAGCCCATACAAAGGGCCCATAAGCATATGAAAGAATGCCCAACATCACCAGCCATCAGAGAGATCCAGCTTAAAACCACAATGAGATACCATCTCACACCTGTCAGAATGGCCATCATTAACAAATCAGTAAACAGTAAGTGCTGGTGAGGATGTGGGGAAAAGGGAAACCTGGTGCACTACTAGTGGGAATGCAGACTGGTGCAGCCACTATGGAAAACAGTATGGAATTTCCTCAAAAACCTCAAAATGGAACTTCCTTTTGACCCAGTGATTCCACTGCTAGGATTATACCTAAAGAATCCTGAAACACCAATTCAGAAGAACCTATGTACCCCTATGTTCATAGTAGTGCTATTTACAATAGCCCAGTGCTGGAAACAGCCTAAGTGTCCATCAGTGGATGAGTGAATCAAAAAACTTTGGTAAATTTACACAATGGAATACTACACAGCAGAAAGAAAGAAGCAGCTCCTACCTTTTGCAATAACATGGATGGAACCGAAGAGTATTATGCTCAGTGAAATAACCCAGTCAGTGAAAGATAAATGCCACATGATCTCACCCAATACAGGAGACTAATGAACAAAACAAACAAGCAAAACAGAACCAGAGATATGAATACAAGGAACAGACTTTCAGTGTACAGAGGGGAGGGGTTGTGAGAGGAGGAGAAAGAGGTAAAGAAGGGGAGCAGCTTAGTCAAGGAACTATCATGGATGAC
Organism: Noctilio leporinus; assembly: GCA_004026585.1. Classification (NCBI taxonomy): domain Eukaryota; kingdom Metazoa; phylum Chordata; class Mammalia; order Chiroptera; family Noctilionidae; genus Noctilio; species Noctilio leporinus. The sequence goes on along the minus strand of PVIW01002028.1, from coordinate 135,245 downwards.
CCATGGACAACATGTGGGACTGACTGTGGGAAGGGGGATGGGGAGGGTGGGGCAGGGGAGAGAAGTGGGGGGGAAATGGGATAAATGTAGTACAACAATAAAATTAAAGTAAAAAAAAAAATTAAATCCCTGGCTGGTGGCACAGTGGAGTAGACACCAGTCTGCGAACCCACGGGTCACTGGTTCAATTCCCAGTCAGCATACATAACCAGGTTGCAAGCCAGGTCTCTAGCCAGGTCCATTGCTGAAGCAGGTGAAAGACAACTATACATTAATGTCTCTCTCCTGCTCTGCCTCTCTCCCTTCCCCTCTCTCTAAAAATACTAAATAAAATCTTTAAAAAAAATTATGCCTCACTTAAAATTTTTAAAAAGCACTTCAATTGCCCACCAGGGGTAGGCAACACTTGGCTGTGGCTTCTCACCTAGGGTTGTCGGGGGACTCTTCTTTAATCTCACTCAGAAACTTCATATGATTTATCCTTTTTATTTTTATAAGACCTTTATTTCTGTTTATGCTCTTGCAGAACAAACACAATTTAAGTTGCTAATGTCTCACTGCTTTGAAAACTCTGTCATCTTTCATTTATTCATTCAATAAATATTTCGCAACTTAAAAAAAAAGAAATGTAAATCAAGAAAAATTTCTGTTTCTAAACAATGTCTATGACAAAGATTAATAAGTTCAATAACACTTTAAGCAAGTAATGGAAAAGTCATTCTCACCTATGACTGGCAAGAATGTATATTGGTTAACATAACAAAACATAATTTCACTCCTTAGAATTCATTCTACAGCTATACTTAGTGTGGGAAGATATACATACAAAATATTCACTGTAAGGGAGTAAAAAAGGGATGAATGTAATACAACAACAATATAATTAAATTAAAAAAAAATTCACTGTAGCATTATTTGCAAGTGCAACAAACTATAAATAACCTAAAGTATATCAATTGAAAACTGATGAAAATTACTGATTTATATCTAAGTTTTACAATATAGTTTTAAAGTATCTTTAAAATAAAAAAGTACATACAAACGGGCTGATGTAAAAAGATGTTTAAGATATACTGATTGGAAAAACAAGGGTCAAAATAGTATATGCAAAGCCCTGGCTGGTGGCTCAGTGGACAGGCACTGGCCTGCAAACCCAAAGGTCACTGGTTCAATTCCCCAACCAGGGCACATAACCAGGTTGCAAGCCAGGTCTCCAGCCAGGTCTGTAGCTGGAGACAGGTGAAAGGCAACGGGACACTGATGTTTCTATCCCTCTCTGCCTCCCTTCCTTCCCCTCTGTCTGAAAATAATAAAGAAAATCTTTTAAAAAATTAAAAAATAAAATAGTATATGCATTGTGAAACTATGTCACACACATAAAAGGTTTTTTATATTACATATGTTCTCTCTTGTAAAAAGGCCACAGGCCCAGAAAATGACTGAGTATTACATATAGTTGCAAATAAAATTCATTACACCCAGTTTAAATTTGAATTTCAGGTAACAACCAGTTTTTTGGTACAGCAATGTCCAAATATTGCAAGGGACTTTATTTATTTTCTGAGTCTGACAACCCTAATTACATAACAGTGTGCAGTTCACCTCAGTTCCCTTCATTTCTTTATTTGAAAAATGCAGGGGTCATATTATGATATCTCCTACTGCTAAAATCAATTTTTTTTTTCCAGTTCTAAAATTCATTAGCTCTAAAGCTCCCTACAACTCAGACATTTTATAAAGAATTCAACATACACCAAGAATAATGTTGAGATAAACTAACAGCTCCTAATAACCCTTCACTGAAATCTTTCCAGTCCCTAAAATTAGGCATCTGTACTTTGGTCTCTTACTTTGTACCATCCTGCACGCTCAGGATGTGTACATGATTGTTCTTCCCCTCTAATCAAGGAACTAATGGAAAACCTCAAACCATCTGTAACAGCAAAATTAACTCTGCTAAGAATACTGTCTTTAGACAAAAAAATAAAATAAAAAAGAGCTTTTAGTGCTTGTATTAGAATATATCTTTCAGAAGCTTACAATATAATATGCAAATATGAAGCAACTGTAGAACTAGCCAGAATACTCAGTGCATATGACTGTTACACATAATCTTCCTAGCTGCAGTCACAGAATTCAAGACCTACAGACTACCCAAATACTAAACCAACTCTAATGATATCAGGAAATAAGAGCTTCATCCCACTAACAGCTGGGGACTGGAAACAGCCTACCCTCCTGAGTACCTGGAGCACAGCCTGGACAATTATACATGTATATACAGTTGCAGACATTCTCTAATCCTTGTCATGTTTATGAAGTCAATACAACTAGGTTTCTCTTTTGCTTTTCTGAGAGCAAAGCCCTGGCTTGAGCCAGAGCCCATCTGACTAGGCCTCCTGTCAGTCCAGATTTTGCCAGCTTCCTCCCAGTGAAAGCAACACACAGTGCTTTATAATCCGCAATTTCAGATACAGTCATTAACAAAAGCAATCTATCAAACTCATGACCTTGAATCAAAATGCTTAAATGTATTCCTGCCCCCAATGAATTCTATTATTAGGAAATAATAATAAACCTTTTCCTTTAGTTTCACATTCATTTGGTGGTATTTTTAAACATATTTTGATCGTTCAGGTTTAATTTAGTCATTATCCTTTGGATATTAATTTTACATTTATGTTTATCTCCTACATGCCTACCCCTGTGGCTTAATCAAGTTTTCTTAGGTCCGATTCCACTCCACTTTGATTCTCTATTCTACTGACCATGCCCTATATATAAGTACATAAGGATAGGAATAGTAAAACCAGTAGCATTACCTAATTCCCTAATCATTACAATTACAGTACACTACCCTACCTATATTTTGCTTTGAAAACTCCAACATTAGCCTTAAAACCTGTCAACTATTAAAAGTGGGGTTTTTCTCTTCTTCTGTCAAACCACCACTATAATTCACACTTCCCTACGCAGGATCTTCCACATTCCTTTTTCACTTCTTATTTGGACAGATGGCAACATACCTTCCTTCAGTCTACCAGACCTCTAATAGACATGCAATATTTACAATTACAATTATTCTTAACAATGGAGTAACTTCCTTTGCAAGTAATATAGAAACAGTAACAAAACATATCAAAATATTTCCTGTACCATGTCTATTTACAAGGATTATTAAGTTTTATAGGTTGCAAAAAAGCAACAAATTTTGAGCAAATATAGCTGAATTCTTGCAGCTTTTTACATTAAATAAATCTGAAAAGAAATGCAACCCATAAAATGAGACAACTGAATTGTTAAATGTGCATATTTTATCTCTTCTGCCAAACTTAAGAAAAAGGAAATCACAACTCACATCTAATAAGATTTTTTAAAAATACAGTTCACTTCTTTGAATCCTATAGAACTTAATATTAAATTATTAATATTAATTTTAAAGAAAAAGACAAAATACCTAGCAAATGAAGACTTTGTGTCCAGTAGGTGTTCTTTTTTCAGAGAGTTGTCTCTTAAGCTTTCATCATGTGATTTTTCTCTTGAGTCTTCTGAAATATGTCCATACTTAACACGGCGAAAGTTTTCTAATGGCTTTTGATTTGAATCTTTCCTCTCTCCATCTCTTTCATCAGGTCGAACCCATGATGATAAACTTCCTTTGCTATTCTCTGTGGGTTTTTGAAAACCACAGTGCAAAAAACCCCTAGCAGTCAGTGCTGAAGATGAACTGGATGGTTCAAAATTTCTGCCCTTATGACAAAATAAAAGTTCATCATCATCAGAAGGTCTTAAAAATTTAGGTCTCGAATTTCCAAGAGAAGAAAACTCTTTACTTTCCCTTGAATTAAAGTCTCTTCTATATGTTTCTAAAGACCCAGATCTATTATCTTTTTCATCACCACTAAACTTATCTTTGTTATTTGTAATATCTGTTGAACTATATCTATCCCTTGAACTTTTTTTATATTTTATCAAGTCTGATTTTCTACTTTCTTGACCACTCTGTGCTTTATCTGTACATGTTGGCTTCCTCCAACGTTCCTGTCGACAATCTTCTTTTGTGGATGCAGTCTTTTCAGCTTCTTCTAATTTCGACTGAAATATTTCCATTGACTAAAAAAGAGAAAAATTAAAGAAGATGTATAAAATTTTAGAAGGTTCAATGACCTGCATCCCATATGCCACTGTGCCATGATGCATTGTTGATGCACAAAGAAATAAAAACCTAACAAAAGAGTTTAAAATTTTTTACAATCACCCTACTTGGTATGGACTGAACAGTTTCCCCCCTCCCCTGGTCCCAAGTTGCATGTTGAAGTTCTAACCCATAGTACCTCAGAACATGACCACCTGAGAAACAGCCTTAAAGAGGTGATGAAGTTAAAATGAGGTTAAGTCAGGTTCTAATCCACTATTACTGATATGCTTGTAAAAAAGAAATGTGGACAAAGATGCCAGGTAAGAACATAAGAGAAAATAATGTGTAAGAACACATTGGGAAGGCAGCACAAAGAGAGGCCTCAGAAGAAATCAAATCTGCTGACACCTAGATCTTAGACTTCCATTATCCTTAACTGTGAGGAAAAAATTTCTGTTGTTTAAGCCATCCAGTCTGTAGAACTGTGGTATAGCAGCCCGAGCAAACTAATATACTACCCCAAAATGAATACTTTTAAAAATATGATCAATGAAAATTTACCAGCTAAAAACATCTGGGAGGTAAAAGGAAGTCTCTTAGTAAAATATATAATACAGAAAACAGTAAGGGAATAATTTTTTAAAAACTAATTCCTACTGTAGCTGAGATTCTAGTGGTTGCTATTTATTGTACATTGCTAAAAACATTACAGGTTCCATGAAAAAAAGCAGAGTCAAGAAAAAGAAAAATTTATAAATAAAAATTGTCTACAAACATGTAGATACAATGAATGTATGAACAGAAAATATTAAATATTTTAATATTAAATATTAGTGAACTTAACATAGCCCAGAAATTCTCGATACTTAGCAAAAAATTGTATAAATACATTTTATAAGGAAAAAAGAAACAGACACTTAATTCTAATATAATTTAACATGCATGTACTAGCACTTCCACAGAGAAAGTGCAGCACTAACAAAATATAATAATGTAAGAAAATTTCCCCAACTAATTTTCCTCATCTGAAGAGCTCATCCAATATCCTTAGGCAAGGGAAAACTGAAGCATACAAAGACTTAGATATTAAAAAGCCTAATTGCCAAGTCTCAAAATTCACACAATGAGCACATAAACAGATGGGAGTAGTTAAATGAATAACATATTACCTACAAATGAAAAAATATATATAAGATTATTAACAACTTCTCATCTAACAATACTAAATGTTATAAGATAATGGAATAAAGATAAATTTTTTTAATTATAAGGCAATAATTTTATATATAGAATTCCATTCACACAAACTATCCTAAAAGAAAATCATTTTTAAAAATGCAAAGAATCAGAAAGCAAAGCACTTACTAATTTTAGGGGGAAGTATAGAGGGAGAGGAGAATTACTCAGGATCTGAAAGCCAAACCATTAATGAATTAGGGAAAAGATCACTAAAAAAAAGGAAGGCATGCTTTAACCAAATGGCAAGTGTAGTAAGTCTAAATAATTGTTCTGGTAGTTGAAAAGTTTAATATGATTGTCAATAATAATATATATATTTTTAATTTATAATAAACTGAAATTAAACTTTTAAATTAAGGCCCTGGCTGGTGGCTCAGCGTAAAGACTGACCTGTGAACTCAAAGTTCACTGGTTCGATTACCAGTCAGGGCACATAACCAGGTTGCATGCTAGGTCTCCAGCCAGATCTCCAGCAGGTCCATAGCTGGAGGCAGGTAGAGGCAACTATTGATGTTTCTTTCCCTTTCTTCCTCCCTCCCTCACCTTCTCTCTAAAAATAATAAATAAAATCTTTTTAATTTTTTTTTTATTTTAAATCATTTCAATAAAATATGACAGGTGATGTGGGGAATCAAAACATGCTTAAGTTACTACCTTACACTAGGCAGAGATAAGCCATAGCATTTCATATTTTTAATTATTTTTTTAAATATAGATTTAACCTATCTCTTAAATTCAATGACAATTATAGAACAGAAATGATGACAGTGAGATAGGAGATATATTTTCATAATGAAAGCACTTCCTTATAGGTAGTTACAATTAGTGGCTTTTAGATTCAATATAATATGATAAAATACAGCAACAAAACAGCAATTACCACAACTACATTGTTTGTATACTTTTATTGGGCTCTAAGGACAATACCTAAATTCAAATCTACATATTGGTGTGTAATCTTGGTTACTTAACCAGTGTTTCCCTCAGCTTCCTCATTAACAAAACATGATTAATCACACTGTTGTGGGTGTTAAGTAGGTTAATAACACACAAAGCATTTTAACAGTGCCTGGCACAGGAAAAGCACTTAATTATTAATGTTCACAACAATTCTATGAGGTTAATACTAATAGTACTAATAGCCATGGTTTTAAAATGGAAAACAAGCTAGTTCACAAAGCAAGAGTAATAAACCTGACACTGAAATTCAAGACCATTTGACTACAATGCCAATGTTTTCAATTACTATGTCAAAATACCTCATACTATGATGATTCTTAACTATTGTAACTATTATAAAGCCCTGGCTGGTAGCACAGTGGATAAGGCACCGGCCTGTGAACCCAAAGGTCGCAGGTTTAATTCCCCAGCCAGGGCACATAACCAGGTTGCAAACCAGGTCTCCAGTCAGGTCTGTGGCTGGAGGCAGGTGAAACGCAACCGTACATTGATGTCTCTCTCCCTCTCTGCCTCTCTCCCTTCCCCTCTTCCTAAAAAATAATGAAATAAAATCTTTAAAAAAAATAAAAATAAGTAAGAAACTGACATAAAACATTAAAAATTAAACTTATAATAACCCTTACTAGCAAAATAAAAATAGTATGCTAAATGAAATAAGCCAGTCAGTGAGAAACATATACTCTGATCGCAAATCTAATAGGAATCTGATGAACAAGATAAACTTATACACAAAATAGAACCACAGGCAAGGAAACATAGATCAGACTAAAAGCAACCAGAGGAGATGGAGGGGAACAATGGTGGAAAGAAGAGGAAGGCATCAGTCAAACATGTGTGAATGACCCATGGACGGACAACAGGGTGGGGATTGACTGTGGGAGAGGGGGTGGGATGAGCAGAGAAAGGCAAAGGGGGAAAAAATGAGACAACAGTAGTGGAATAACAATAAAAAATGATTTTAAAAAATAAAAAAATTAATTAAAATAACATAAAAGATAACTAAAGGCCATATACATATATTAAGATACAAATTCAGTAATTAAAGGAAATGTCATGATCAAACAGGAAAATGAAATCCTACCACATCTGTGACAACATGAATGGACCTAGAGGGTGCTGTACCAAGTAAAATATGCCAGAAAGAGAAAGACAAATACTGTATAATTTTATTTATGCGTGGAATCTAAAAATAAACTAATTTAAACTAAACAGAAATAGACTCAAATAGAGAAAACAAACTGATGGTTGCCAAGTGGATAAAAAAGGTAAAGGAATTAAAAAGTACAAATTAGCAGTTACAAAAATAGTCACAACATAGGAAATACAAGTCAATAATCTTGTAATGACTATGTGTATAGGATTGGGTAGTTATTAGCCTTATCTGGGGATTATTCCATAAATTACATAAATGTCTAATCACTATGTTGTATACCTGAAACTAATATAACGCTGAATGTCAACTGTAATGAAAATAAATTTTTAAAAATAGGAATCATTCAAAAATGCAAGAATAGTTCAACATTAGGAAATCATCTCATTAACAAGAAAATATGTATCTCAAAACATACCAAAAAGTTATTTCATAAAAATCAGCCACCTTTCCCTAATTTAAGAATAAAAGTAACCAAAACATTTAAAATATTCTTAAGGACACACACATAAAAACTGACAGATAAATTTACTAAAGTGTATAAATGAAAATGTAAATAAATACCCAGTACCTCAGGGTAACATGACTCATATTAACTGTCCTTAGTTTATCTATACATTTAATTAAATGCTAATAATAATTTGTAAAAGAGCTGTAATTTTATAAAAACTTTTTTATAAATTTTGAAAAATGTTTCTGTAGAGCTTGAACTTGATAAAATGATTCTAAATTTAGCAAAAATAAACACATAAGAATGAAAAACTAATTTTTTAATGATGAACAAAAGAAGATTTATTCCACTACACAATAGATATTCACTAATTATCTGTTATCTTCATGAGTTACTAAAAGTTATAATAATTGTAATAGTGTGATACCAATTACAGGAAATAACAGAAAAACCAATGAAATATATATGAGAGTAGAAGACCTATTTTATAAAAGACAATTTAATATAGAATGAATATGTCATTTCAAATTAATGGGAAGGAATAATTCAATATGTTGTAAACAACCATCTGAAGATTTGTGGAAAGTTAGATGTCACTTCACACCATACACAAATATACGTATATCACATAAAAACTAAAGAAATGCAGAAAAACTAAAATTGAACAAATACTCAAAGTAAATACAGATGCACATTTTTGACTTGGGGGAATGGAGAAGGCCTATCAGTGAATTCCACCAAGAATATTAAGTCATGAATGTAAAACCTGATTTACTTTGTTAAGTACAAAAATGTACTTTGTTAGGTGAAAATAAACTTATCCATAACAAATACAGTATCCTTCCTCCCTCTCATCCCCCCAAAAACCCTGATAAGAGTTCTCTTCTATTACTATTCTTATTACATTTGGCTTGGTGTTAAAGTAATTTTATAGGACTTCAATTCCTAGAAGTCCAGGACTACATCTGATTTATCTGTATAGTTTTGCACATAGTAGGCAATCAAATATTTGTTACATATTCTTCAAAAAAAAATAAAACTAAGAGGAAGAAATATAAACAGATTTATTTTAAGGTCTTAAATAAATCAATATGCCAAAGAAAAACTGGGTAAATATTATCAATAATCAATTTACTTGAAAATACAAATGGCCAGAAAATACATTTTAAAATATTCTAATTCACTCATAAAATAAAAATGAAAGTAAAGAAAAACCTGTTTACCAAGTCATTTTAATGAAAATATAATTTGAACAAACTTTCTGTAGAGAAATTGGCCTATATAAAACAGCAATTTCATTTTTAGTAATTCATCTTCAGGAAGTACCCAAATAAGCATTGACTAGTGTGACTCAGTTGATTAAAACTCTATCCCATAAACCAAAAGATCACAGATTTAATTCACAGTCAGAGTACATGCCTAGATTATAGGCTCAGTCCTCGCTTACAGTGAGGATGAGAGACAACCAATTGGTGTTTTTCTCTTGCATTGATGGTTCTTTCTCTCTCTCTGCCTCTGTCCCTCTCTCTAAAATCAGTAAGCATATCCTCAGTGAGGATTTAAAAATAAAAAAAGATAATATCCAGATAAGTATGCAATGCAAAATGCATTGTACAAAGATGGTCAGCACAGTGCTATTTAATAGGAAAAAAAATAAAAACATATAAATGTCCCTCCGCTGACTATTAAATAATGGTAAATAAGTATATATACTAAAATATTAAGAGGGCATTAATACATATATATTTGCTGACATCCAACTATGACTAATTTAGTGTAAAGAATGCAGGATGTATTCTATAAGCCTATTTAAAATAATTATAAACCTAATTTAACAAAATAATTTTATCTAGAAAAATACATGTATCAGAATGCTCACAAAAATTATCTTAAAGGATAGTTTTTCTTCTCTTTTTTCCAAACTCATTACTTTCTAAACCTGCTTTTCTCTGGAAATTTAGAAAAAGGACATCAGTAACTACAGAAACAGAAAGATTATCCACAGAGAGTAAATAGAAGGACTAGTCTCCTAAAATATCATGTACTGTTGCATGGTCCCCTTATTTCAAGAAATTATCATCTTAAAAAAATAAAAAGTTATATTCCAAAACTCTGGAACATAAAAAAACTCTGGGGAAATAAACTGAAATATAAATCAAATTTCAACAGTGGTTATCTCCAAAGGTATACATACTGTGGAGAATTTCCTCACAATGAAAAAATGTTATTTTTACATCAAACAGGCACACACTTCAATTTTGTATTCATTATGCCAATAAAAATGTCACACAAGTTTACATAATAATGAAAATAAATGGCTTCAACAGTATATAGCTTTAAAATTTAATACTAAATCAGTGCAAAAGTGTTTCACGGCATAAAACACAAGGCAAAGTTAAAGACACTTAACTTCAAAAAATTTAAAAAGAAAAATTTCCATATAACTCTGAAAATAACACTTATCTCCTTAATATGAATACTCACCCCGTATCTTTCAGCTACAATGTCTTCAAAATTTCTGTTTTGTTTCTCAGCTTGTTCCTTCATTCTTTGATAAGATTTCCTTAACCAGCTTAATCCACCATCTTCTATTACTGAAACTAAATTTCAATATTAAATGATCAATTATACTTTTCATGTGGTATAACAATATTTACTTGTAAAATCACTTCTGAAGTATAAAATTAAATATTTTTCATGAACATAAAAATCATAGCTGTATTTAAAATTTAATATATATTTGAGTGCCTACATACACAAAGCAGAGTTTTACAAATATGAGAAAGAAAAGATAAACTATCCGCAAAAACTGCAATCTAAAAAAAAATGAGGATAAAAGGAAATAAATATTTGGCCAAATATTATAAAAATGTATTAAGAATTGTAGAGAGAAAAAAAACAGAAAAAGAAGGATTATTTCTAAATGGAAGGTAAGGAAAAATTTCACAAACCAGACTCAAAAAAAATTGAGTTGAGTTTCTTCAAACAAAGGTAAGAAAGTAGGCAAGGCACTCCCAGAAGTAAACAAGGAATAAAGGTACACACATAGAGGAAAAACAAAAAAAAAAACTACCTCCAATACAGCACAAAAACAAGTAAGGAAATTATAGATACAATGCTTAAATGTATATTAATTCAAGTTAATCTAAATTAGTCATGATTACCAGCTATGAAAATCCAAATGTCTTCAACAAATGTTATTAAGCCACTTATATTTCCCTCTATACACATCACACTTTAGATATCATAAACAGGATATCTAACAAATTATTAGAGTCAAAACTCTGCTCCATTGTCCATGTATAGGGCCACATTACATCATCCCAGCTCTATAACCAATAAAAATGCACACACACAGACCCCAAAAGAGTCACTAAAAATCTGCAGTAACATCACCAGACTACTATACAGCAATGAGAACAAATGACTACAATTATACAAACATGGATGAATCTGGAAATGTGGACAAAGAAACAGGAAACAAAAGAGAGCATAGTATATGATTCCAGGAGAAACTGATTTTTGGTGCTAGAAATCAGAATAGTAGTAACCCTGCTGGCAAGAGCATAGGGACTAGAAGGACCACAAAAGGAGCTTTGGGGATGCGAATAATGTTCTGCTTCTCAAACTGTGTATGCCAATAACACAGATGTTCTCACTTTGTGAAAATGATCAGTTTGTATACTAATAAGTACTTTTCTGTAAATGTTAAACATCAATAAAATGGTTACTTGAAATGATTTTTCAACCCTCAAATTCTAGTCCATCATTTAAATCTGAGTTTATCTTTACTAATCAATCTCTTAAGATAGTGGGTCTTTCCTTACAGGTCTAGAATACTTTGTACTGCAAAACCTAGATCTCTAGTTAACTCAATGATTCACTTTTTATTTTGCTCTTGCTCTTTTTTTCCCTTACTTTTCTAGTCTATGAACTCAAAATTAACAATGAAACTACTCAAGGAAGTTAGTCTAAACCCACAATTTATACAGTGATAAGAGAAACCTCTTGCAATTAATACTTATGTTAATGTCCCAACTATGTAATCAAATTGCTTATTCCAAAGACTTATTTGGGAAACTGATAAAAGCTGCATCATGGGCACAGTAAAAGTTTCCTGAATGATGACCAATATATTAACAGTTCAGAGAAAAAGACTGCTTTTAAACTGCTGTGTTGACAATTGTTATTCCTAGCAGGAATCAAAATTTTCAATCAATTCGGTCCTGAGTCAAATCCACAATTTTAGAAATAATTATATAATAATGTCACCTTAAGTCAATTATGTATTCTAATAGTCTCACTAATTTTATGATTAGAGATGGCAAAAATACAATATTTTTAACAAGAGAAATCACCAGATTTAATATTTAAAAATCAAATAAAAATACCAATTCACAGCACTAGCAATCATGAAATTCAATCCAACAAATAAACACTGAAATTTACTATATGAAAATTTGTTGCACACCGTATGGGGCAAAAACATAAATAAGACATAGCCCCAGTCCTCTATGCTGAGATAATGATATATCAGATAGTTATAAGAAATTCATTGGTATGTAACACTTAATATATACCTGTATCTAAAAGTTTTATGTCAAAAATTAAGAGATTGAAAAAGTGCTTGTTTCCATCATAATTGAAAGTTATGTTATAGATCAAATGAAATGAAATGACTCTGTGCTGCATTGCCCATTAATCTCAGAAGTCAGGATAATATAAATACAGCAGTACAAAAGATTCAGAGACATGGATTTTTATTTAGTCTTCCTGCTATTACTAAATAATTCAAAGATCTTAAGCAAGTCACTGATTTTTTTGAATCTTTGTTTCTTTGTGCATAATTTAAGACACCTGATTTAGACATTCTTTGAAATTTCTTCCAACTCAAATGATTCTAAAAGAGAATCCAAAAATAGAGGGAAAAGAATCTATAGAAATAACAGAAACATAGAAGAGTTTTGTGAACAAGTTTTTTTAGTAACTACATGGTAACAAATCTAGTCTTCTCATGAAGAATCTAGAGTAAGTAATCCTGCACTAGAAATCAGAACACTTGGCTCTGGTTTTCTGATTTGACTATAAGCAAATACCTGGCCACTCTAAGCCTTAGTTTCCTAAGCTATAAAATTAGGACAATAATATCTACTCTGCTATCTTCACACGGTTGCTATGAAATAAACTGATATATAAATGTGTCATATAAACTTCAAAATGTACAAACATTCTTATTACTAAAATATAATTAAAAGCAATTTTGTATGGATGCTAAGCTTACTTACTTTTCCACTTAATTTCATCTAAATAAAGGAAACCTAAGATTAACAAATTAATTTAAAAAATATGACACCTCAATCATTGCCAAAAAATGAATAAAAACAAACAAAAAAGTTGATTAATATCTACCCAGAACATTTAATCATAAGGAAAGTATTTAACATTGTCATCATTACTAAGTAGTTACTATATTACAGATACTGTGCCAATAGATTTTTTCATTTGATCCTCACAATAACTATGTGATAGATATTCTCATTAGTCCCTATTACTGATGAGTAAATTAGACTCAAGAGAGATCAGAAAACTTACCCAAAATTATGAAGCCAGCAAGTGGAAATGCAAAGTTCCAATCTCAAGTACCCTATCTCCAAAGTCTGAGTCCTAAACTATAACACCATGTCACCTCTGCATACCTCAATACTAAACTTACAACATTTAGATGCCTAACCATTTCAGCTCTACCACTGGTCTAAACAGAAAGACCACACTATCTGCATATGCAGTAAAATCTGCAGATCATTTCTTAAAATTAATTTCAGCTTTGGGATCTGAACCTCTGACAGACACAGCTTTCTATCATTTTTCTTTTTTAAGAAAATACAATGTGGGAAAGAGAAATGGTGAAAGCATGTTATGAAGGGGAAGAAAAAAAAGCCCTTTAATAGTGTTATGAGGCCCTGGCTGGTGGCACAGTGGATAAGCCTGCAAACCCAAAGGTCGCTGGTTTGATTCCCAGCCAGGGCACATAAGCAGGCTGCAAGCCAGGTCTCCAGCCAGGTCCTTAGCTGGAGGCAGGTGAAAGGCAACCATTCATTGATGTCTCTCTCCCTCTCTGCCTCTCTACTTTTCCCTCTCTGAAAAATAATAAATAAAATCTTTAAAAAAAAAAGCTTTATGAAAGGTCATTTTTTTTCCTGTCTTTCATTCCACTGAAAGATAGTACCCATGGTAGAACTTTGGGTCTTCCACACTCAGTGAAGTTAAAAAGATGTTGACTGCAAACACCCAAAGATTGGTTTTGTCAATTCTAAGTTTTCCTACAGATAACATATTGATTGTCCTCTGACAATACTGGTGGCAAACGCCTGGATCATAAAATCAGCCCTACATAGTAATAGTTTACTGAGCTGAGCTAAATTACTATCCCAAACTTTGGTTTTAAAGTTTCTGAAAAACTATTTCAAAGAGAACTTTGTATGACTACAGTTACTATAACATGACCAATACAGACATTCTACTCAGGCCAAAAGGCAATAAAGAAAATGCTATAATCACTAATAATAACTTTAGTAAACTACTAAAGGAAAACTATTTTAAAAAACTGTAAGGTGGCTCAAGAGAAAATACAAAAGAATTTTAAATGGTCAAAATAAAAATAAACTAAGTATAAAAAGCAAAAAGTATTCTGATAAAAATACTAAAATGCAAAAATAACACCATGATTTACAATAGAATTATCTATATACTAGGTGAACTGTAGTTAAACATTTTTTGTCTTGTTCGGGTTCACTTTGCTTTTTTAAAGATTTTATTTCATTATTTTTCAGAGAGAGGGGAAAGGAGAGAGGCAGAGAGGGACAGAGACATCCATGTGTGGTTGTCTTTTACCTGCCCCCAGCTACAGACCTGGCTGGAGACCTGGTTTGTAACCTGGTTATGTGCCCTAGCTGGGGAATCGAACCAGCGACCTTTGGGTTCTCAGGCCGGCATCTTATGTGCTGTGCCATCAGCCAGGGCTTGTAGTTAAACTTTTAGTTGAGTTATGAATGCAACACTTAATTGGCATATAAGGTTTTTTTTAAATTATGGCATCAAGTAGAATTATGTGACACTTCAATATTTTGTTTCCATCTGCTGGAAAATAATACCACTGTCTTAAGGTCAATACAAATATTATGAACACTGAAAAAGTAGAAATTTCTGAATATATGAAACCACATCCTTAATATTAATAATTTTCATGAGATTTCACATGTAATACTTTTTCATATTTTGTTATAGAATGTAACAAACTGAAGCATTATTATTCCCTCATAGAATCACTCTGTATTAATCCATTCAAAATACTCAAATTTAACATCATTAATAAATATGATAATATAATTAGTCTCTCCCAAATGTATCATCTTCACACTTAATAATAATTTAAATAAGGCCTCAAAAAGACTGCATTTTATCATTGCTTGTCATATGTAAATTGAATGTTTAGTAATAATCCATAGATTCTCGTAATATGAAACCATACAAATTTCTTATCAGGTAATCAATACACTTAGAAGTTGTTTTGAAAACGTAGACACAAGGGAGAGGGGAGGAGGAGGCAAAGAAGGAGAGCAGTGTAGTCCATGTAGCATGGACATGGACAACAAGTGGGAATGACTTTGTAGGGGAATGGGTGGGTGGCGAAGGGGACAGAGGGGAGAAAAAAGGGGATGGACATAATACAACAACAATAAAACTAAATTTAAAAAAAAGAAAATATAGACACAAATAATTAGGAACTTGATCAAAATTATAGCATCAAGCAGAAATATTAAAATAACCAATGATAAAATTTAAATTTACTACATCCAAAAATCTGATTTAAAACATTAAGCATCTTAGAAATTCATAATATATCTTGCCAATCAACCAACAAACTCAGTTCACTGCCTTAACAATACCAAGGTATAAAAAATGCCAGTGTGACTACAATCGCAATATAGAGATACCTTTAGTAGCTGATGACGTATTACAGTCTTCTGGTGGAAGACCTGTCCCACCATCCTTCCAATAGGGATTCAATTCTCTTTCCAGCAGCCTGGACTAGAATAGAACATTTTCAGAGATTATAATTTAAAAATAATCCCACCATAAAATGTATTAATATCTGACACTTAGTTAACAGTTGTAACATTGGACAACTAGTTAAAGCATTCTTAAGACATACTTTTCCACAACTTTCAGGAAATAATGTTTAAAGTAACATTCATCCATTGCTTCCATTAAATGGCTATACTATGAATTAGAACTGTGCTATATCATAAGATACAACAATCAAACATGCCTAACTCTGCCCTTGCTAGTTTAGGAGATAAGAGTACAGACAAGTAAATGGCAAACACTTTGAAGATAAAAGTGCAGAATGCTAAAGCCACACATAATTCCAACTCCTCTCACAGTGCAGGATTAAAACCTCCCCAGTGTAAGTAATAAGTGCAGTCTTAGACCTAAAAATGAGCAGAAATTAGCCAAATTTTCTTTTCTGGAGGGAAAAGGTACAGTGATGCTCCATCATATTCATTCATTCTCTCTCTCTCTCCCTCTCCCCCTTATCTTCCCCTTTCTCTTTAAAAATCAATAAATAAATTTTTAAAATTTAAGATGATTAGTAGCAGGAATCCAGTCAGAAGATGGTAGCAAAAGTCAGGAGTGGTAGTCACCTCCTGAGTCCCAGGCACTACTCTGGGCACTGAGGCTACAATGAATAAGCCAGGCGTAGTCCTGACCATCAAAGAAATTATGGTCTAGAGAAAGGGGAGAGACAAGTAAGTAATATCAATACAGGGATGTCCTAATGATGATAAAGGGTGCTATAGAACCATATACTAGGGGTTCCCAACTTGACCTTAGAAGGTCAGAAAATGTTAGAATAATGACAATTATTAAATAAGGGCAATTAGATGGAAAGAGATAAATGTTAAGACTTTTAAAATATACACATGAGTTAAAAAAAAAGTACAGAATCTTCAAAGGACAAAATTTAAGTTTAAGGTTAATTTGGAGGGATAAGCAAAACCATAAAGATGTTATTTCTTTTGTACTAAAAAAGATTCTGTAACCTCTACTACAAAATCTCATGGTATTTAAAATCAAGGAATTTCTTCCAGTGGTCTTGTCTAGTCACTCAGAGATACGTATCTGATAGTCAACAGGATTTAAAAAGGCTGGAATTACATACTAAGGACAACTGACAACAGGCTAGACAAATTATGATACTATCTGAAAATACACCAATGAAAAAGGACCAAGTATATAAAGAACTACTATAAATCAGTAAGAAAACTCAAGAAGAAAAATAAGCACTAAAACATAAGTAAGCACTTCATAGTACAAGAAATCTGAATGTCCAAAAAAACATAAAAAGCTCTCTAATCAAACAGATGTATGTAAAAACAATAAAATACAATTTCTCATCCACCAATTAGCATGACAAAATTTTTAGGTTTCACAATATAGGTACTTATTATGGTAAAAGAATATACAAGCCCTGGCTGGTGGCTCAGTGTAAAGGCACAAGCCTGCGAACCCAAAGGTTGCTGGTTCAATTTCCAGTCAGAGCACATAACCAGGTTACAAGCCAGGTCTCCAACCAGGCCCATAGTTGGAGGCAACCATATACTGATGTTTCTCTCCCCTTCTTCGTCCCTCCCTTCTCTCTCTAAAAATAACGAATTTAAAAAAAAATTTTTAAGAATATACATTGCTTGTTTGAGGAGTATAAATATTACAATCTCTTTCAAAGTATTTTTATTGATCAGTGCATACTTAATAATGACAATTTTACCTCTACATATGCACAGTGGAGAAATTTGCACACATGTGCATGAGAAAAAATAGAGAGGAGCACAAGTAGGTTTACTGCTGTTCATGTGGAAAATACAACAATATATAGTAAGAATAAACTGTGTTTCATGTACTTACAACTGTAAAGCCTACCTTTGCCCACCCTGTATATAAGGACCTTCATTTAGTACTGTTTGTAATAGTGAAAAACAGCAAACAATGTAAATGTTTACAGACATTCAAAAATAAATATTTACAGCATGTCATAAACAATGAAAGATTGTACTCTGATTAAAAAGAATGAAATAGAAATAAAATATGTCAACATGAATTAATCTCTAAAACACTCTCAAGCCTTCTAGTCAAAATGGCTCATTAAGGTTCCAATATCACAACCTCCCTGCTCAGGACAAACTGAAAAGATATACAAAATATAAAACATACTTCAGTTCAAAGAAAGATAAAGAGTTCTGTGGCCCAGAATGAAACAGAAATGCAAACCAAAAACAGCAGAACTGAAGCCACAGGCCCACTGGGCTCTAGGTGCAAGCAGATAGTGTCAGTCCTTAGTTCAAATGTCAGATAAACACTAAAAGTGCTCCTGCTGAAACAGGAGAATGAAGCCAGTCTTACTACACAAAGCCAAGCACTGAGATGGGGTGATCTCTTGCTTGTAAAGAAAGACTGAAAAGTTGGTATGCATTTCTTTAAATGCCACAGACCAGGTCTACAGGTTTGGTTTGCAGTATAGAGCTCTCTTATAGCACAATGTGGGCATAAGAAGCCCAGAGGACCCAGATATAACCTTAAGCACTGGTTTTCAAACTTCTTTGTGGACTTGACCCAAAGAGAGACTGCATGTGCATCTGTCTCCAAAACTAACAAACAAAATGTATCTTTCTTGCATGCAATAATACATGCTGATATCTTATATTTTGAAATACCGATTTCGATACATTTCATGATCCACATTTTGAAAAACAATAGCAAAATAAATGACATTCTCAAAATCAAAAAGAGATTTAAAACCACATGGTTCACACCAAAGCTTTAGTTAAGGGCCATCATTTTAGACTCCTTCCCATTATTTTCATTTTATCCCCATTCACATTACAAGAATTAACATTCAGTTCTAAGGTTAAGGCCATTATTTTTTCAAACCAAGTATTTGTATCACGTGTTGAGAATATGACAACGTGCAAGGACCAACACACTCACAATGATGTGCAGATGTCTGAAAATTGGTTAGACTTAGTCATTAGTCTCAGTGGTTTACTTCTGCACACAACAATCTGAATTCTTACTGAAGCAAAAATCAAAAATTACAGATTATAAATTTTAAAACTAAACCCAAGGATTTATGAAGCAACAAGATAAAACCACGGGGTAAAGAAGAGTAAATCTAGACAACCACACATTGATGTCTCTCTCCCTCTTTCCCTTCCTCTATCTCTAAAGATAATAAATAAAATCTTTAAAAAAAAAAAAAAAAAGAATAAATCTTCTACAATTTCAAATGTACAAAAAAAAATTTTTTAAGTGCCTACCATGTGCAGAGTGCATTGCAGGGTGTGGGCAATCAACTGGCAAAATTTTAGTAAACATCATACCACAAAAGTGTTATATTTTGAAATTTATTCTTATATGTAAATAAACACAGTCATTATTTTTTTAATTGTTCAAAAAGTCTCCATTTGCTGCCATAATAGACTCAATTTGACTTGGGAATCTTGAGCATGCTTTCATTAACTTTTCTTTATCCATGGATATCATCATATTTTCAATCTTAGCTTTAATAGCCTCTTGATTGGAATGAGGTTGTTTATGAACTTCTCTCACACAAATGCTCCATACATGATAGTCTAAAGGATTTGCATCTGGTGAACTAGGTGGCCTGATTTCCTGTGACCAGAATTCAGGAACACTGACACTAAGACATTCTTGCACCTTTTTGGCGTTATATGCTGGTACACTATCTTGTTGGAAGATAAAATGATGTCCATTTTGGGACTTGCTTCATCCATGGTACAACTACTTCTCTCAAAACATTAAGGTAAACATCAGCAGTCACTTCAAGCCTTGTGGAAACAAATGCTGGGTCAAGATATTGCCTTCATTGCTAACAACACCTAACACCATCACTGTAGCAGGAATTTCATTTTCATGACAATTGGGACTTCATTAGGATTCTCACAGAGCCACCTGTTGTTTCTTCTGTTGACTATTTGGTCCTGACAAGAATTCTTTTCATCGAAGAAGAAAATCAGAGGGTTTTTTTCATTTGGGATTGTTCAATTTTGTTAGCAGTTTCCTTGCTTTTTCAAAGCACCTTTCCTTTGTCTGCTGTATCATAAACTGGCCTCTTCTAAGAACATATGATCTGCATCTGATATCTTCAGCAATAATTTTGAGAACCACTGCATCCGACATCTGCAGTTCTCTTGCTACAGAGCACACTGACTTTCCTGGATCTTCACTGATGATCTCCTGGACTTGTGTGATCCTTGCATACCTTATGCGTTTTCCTTGTTGGTATGGCGACATCAGGATCAGCATCATACACCTTCTTCATTTTGTCAAGAGACATTATTGAAATCAGACCTGCAAGGATAAAGGATGCAGACGTACAAAGAGAGAAGGAATTCACTCACAGCAAAACAGATGAACAAAAATTCAGACAGAAATTTGCAGGGAAATGTGAAGGAAAGTAACCTAGTTTGGTTGAGGTATGAATTACCTAAAGAATTCAAGAGTTCAATCTAATATGTGGGGACTCTAATTGCAGGTAACTTTAGGGGTAGCCTTAAAGTAGAATCATAAATACAGTACCTTTTTTGCAATACAGGCCCTGGAAAAAAATTCTTAATACAATAGAAGACACAGGAAACAAAAGAAAAATTACCTTTATTGCTAATGAAGGCTTGATTAGAAGACTTTTTTCTTTCAGTTAAAGTCAAATAAGCCTGTTAATTGACCTCAACAATGAAGCAGCCTTTCCCAGATACAGACAGCATTGAACCAACCCCTACCTAACCACATTCCCCACGTGGTCTCTCATGGTCTCTGCAGACAGCATCTCCATAAACAGGAAAGGTAGAACTAAAGCAAAGTATGCCCACTATTCTTTCCAATTTCAAAATACATAACTTACTCCATATATGCTCAAGGACATTATGAAAAAGGAGGATGGTATGAAATACCACTAGTGGAGCTTCTTCCACCATAAAATACAGATTAGAAATGACATAAACACATTCTCTGTAACTTCAATCACTGAAGGCTTCTATAAAGAATTCCACAATCAAAACTGTTCTTTGGAAAACAACCTGACGTTAGTTGTAGTACGCTGAAAAGCAAAGAGGTGATTATAATTGCCCAGGTAAGAGTAAATTAGTGCTTGAACCATAATATTTAACCTTAAATGGGTCTTAGTTGCAGGGACTGTCCTCAGTTCTTTACACATTATTAACTCCAGTAGGAAATGAGATAAATGAGGCTCAGAGGGAAGATAAACATCTAATAAGTGGCATTCAAACTAGAGCCACAGGAACAGGAATGAAAAAGATGATACAGATGCAAGACAAAAACTACATAGCAAATGAGTAAATCAACAGATGCTGCTGTAATTAACTCAGAAATTCATATAAGAATTTGTAAGAAAAGATATGTTCATTTAGAAAACCTGAAATTCAAAGCTGGAAAGTTGCTACAATAAACACAAGTATTAGATTCTTAGGAAAGCAAAAGCAGTTTTATTAAAAGTATTTCTAAGAAAGCTAATCACTATTTCAATCTAGTACAGCTATCCATTCAAGAGATCACTGTGTTGTATTGTTTGATATGAAGAACAGGCTTGAATATAGCAAAACATAAGACCCCAAGTCAATGGGCTCATAAAAGACTATCAATGCCTACAAATAGCAGAGCATTATTTAAGAAACAAACATGTAATGGCAATAGGTGAAATTAACTCCCAGACTTCAGATAGTTCCCCTTTTTTGCCACACTATGCACTGATTATCCTTCCATTGCACTTTCCCTTTTTTTTTTTTTTTTTGGTGTGTATAGGGTATAAGATTTTATTTATTTATTATTTTCAGAGAGGGGAAGGGATAGAGGCAGAGAGGGAGAAGGACATCCACATACGGTTGCCTTTCACCTGCCTCCAGCTACAGACCTGGCTTGCAACCTGGCTATGTGCCTTGGCTGGGAATCGAACCAGCAACCTTTGGGTTCGAAAGCCAGCGCCTTATCCACAGAGCCACCGGCCAGGGCTCATTCATTACTTTTAGAGAGAAGGCCAGGGAGGTAGGACGAAAGGGAGAGAAACATCAATGTATAGTTGCCTTTCACCTGCCTCCAGCTACAGATCTGGCTGGAGACCTAGCTTGCAATCTGGTTATGTGCCCTGACTGGGAATTGAGCCAGCGACCTTTGGGTTCACCACTTTTTCTTTTAGTACAATGAGTTTCAACTCCTTCAGGTTTAACTCAGAGACAAAGACATATTACAGAACTTGCTGAGATATTCCAAACCCCCTAGCTTCCATGTTCCATACAGATAGCTGCCTAATTATAAGCCAATACAATTAACCACACCTACATTTTCAGAATTAAAATTAAACTGGAAGGAAAAAAAACAACAACAACATTGATCACAAGCATGATCACTGTCATATTTTTCCTTTATTAGTCCCTCTATGCTGCACCCAAGGTAAACTCTTAAACTCTTCTTTTTCACTAACTCTCTCTTAAGCTGTATTCAGCCTGTTGTTTAACAACCTACTAACGTTCTAATTTCAACTGTAATCATTTCCATTTCTATATGTTCTCATTGGCTTTTTCTTAAATCCACCTTCTAAATAATCTTTTACTAATATTTTCTACACCTATTACTGCATAAAACTATTCAATATTCCAACAGATAAGGTTTTATGTGTCTGATTCTGCTGTTTATTGTTTCAGATGACTCCTATTCATGGACTCCCCTTGTATTTTCATGTATTTTATAATTTTAGATTATGAGCACACGTTCCTTAAAACTTATTCCTGGAAGCTTATGATGTGTGAGTTAACAGTGTGATCCTCCAGAAAGGACTGGTAGTTACTGCTTCCAAGCACCCAAGGCGCTAAAGAATACTTTAAAATAAATTCTTTCCTTAAAGATTTTCAAACCACAGGCAGCACAGTTCTAATCCTAAACCCCTGTGAATCCAGGCCATAATCCAACCCAATTATCACTTAGCTATATGTGCCCTGAATTAATACATCTGGTATATCTTTACATTGACTTCCTATAGGAAAGTTATTTTTAAAAAAACGTATATTTCATAGTTGTTCCCACTGATTTTTATTAAATATCACAAAAACTTACAAGTAAAATTCACTTGTATAAATTTAGTATTGGTGTATTAAGGCAAATCAGAATGTTAAACTTTTAAATATCTTACCTGTTCAAGTGCTTGGGTTTTCTCTTGCTCTATTTTCTTCCTAGTTTCCTTTTCAGCTTTGAGTGATGATGATGATACAGTTTTAACAGACATAAAATCAACAGTCATCCATTCATCCCTCTATTAAAAAATAAAAGTTATGTTAATCTAAAATCAAATTTAACACTAAGCACTTAATAGTAAGAGACACTCAAACCTAGTTTTAATCCTACATGACTATCCAACTTGAGTCAAGTTTCTTAGTCTCTCTAGGTCTTACGGTCTCCCCTGTAAAGTGAAATAAAATCCCTACCTTTCAGGACTGTTTTAAGGAATAAACAAGGAAACAGGTTTAAGGCATCCGGACCAGAACCTAATACTCAACAGCCTTAGTTCCTTAGTTCCTTTTCAACTTTCTTTCTTCCCTGTGGCTAATGGTGTATAAACAGCATTCTTCTTCAGGCATATGAACTGTAACCCAAAATCTGGGAACTATTTAACTATAAGTATTGCTCCAAAAATTATGACATGAGAAGGAAAAGAAAAACTGTGATTGAACCCTACTCACTGTAGAAAGGGCAGATAAATGTAACAGTAAAGACTTCAAGTACAAAGAGAAAATCCCACTTCTCTATCAAGAACCAGAGGGAGGAAACATTCCAGAGGGACTAGAATAGAGACAACATTTTTTTTCTCACAGAAGGAGAAGGGGAGTCTAAAGGCTCAACAAATAGCACTGCTGCCAAAATTATTCATAAAATATACTCTTTTCAAAACTGAATTATTCTACTTAAGAAATTATAATCACCTTTTATTTAACATTCATCTATTCTTATAAGTTCACTCCTTTGTTTTAAATCAAGTGGCTTACCCGAATACCCTGGTTGTCTTGTTCTTCTTCTGACTTTTCACTTTTCAGTTTCCAAGCCTTGTCCTTGCCAGTAGTCTGGGACGGAACCGCCTCAACCCACTCATCTTCAGAGCTCTGAGAATATTTGGCATATAAGTAAATTCTCAAATATAAAAATTTTGTGCTATAGTTAAATAAAGGAAAATCTGCTTCCTAGAGAAAATACACTATACTTCCTTTTTGAAAAACCAAATTAGAAATTGAAGAACATGTAAACTCTTTATTTAGAGATAAACTTAAAAAGCCCCAAATTATTTCTATGTTTTTAGTAGTTTATTATCAAGCCCAGGGAAAGCAAAACACAAAGATTAGAACAGCTGGACAGAGAATTCACTTCACCGCAGAGCTCTAGTTCCTACTATCATCAGGTAGTGCTGACATCTTTGCTTAACTAGAACAAAGGAAACAACCGCCAACTAAATGAGTTTGCCTCAAAGTTTCAAATATGAAATTTCTCTAGATCTAAAAATGCAGAGATCTCAGAGATCTCAGTTAACAGCTACAGTGAGAAAGCACTTGCTTACCGTGTTTAAATCAGATTATTAAATCAATAAAGAGCGATTTAGTCAGCATCCCCATACACTCAACAGTATGCCAGGTTTAGGGTTTTGTTTTCAACAAGTATATTAATCACTTCTTCCACATTAAGCACCATAATAAGCATTTTCACATACGCAATCATGCTGACTCCTTAAAACAACTGAACATGAAATATTTTGGCTTTACAGATAAGAAAAGCTCCCCAAAATAAGTAACTTGCCCGGGTTACATGGTATCCAAAGTGAAGACTCATAAAAGCATTTATGACTTGAATTCCAGCTATTCTTGAAGCCCAGCTGCATACCTAGGTGTCTTGAGACTTTTGTAATCCAAGTAAATCACATAGGCCAATTTAAGTTTGGTTTCTGTTACCTACACCCAAGAGTGCCAACTAGTACATATCCCCTCCTCTCCATTTTTAGAAAGCAACAACACTAGACCAAATCTTTTTATGTCTCACCTAGACAACTGGAATAACCAAATCAGTCTCCCGGACTCCAGGCTTTCCTACTCCCATTCCTTCTCCAACCCCTACCCTGAACACATTTAGAATAATATAGTGGCACACCTGACTACAGTACTCCTCTTCCACGGCTCCCTGTCACAAAGACTGCTAACTACTCCTTTTCTTTCCTACTTTTATTTGGAAACATAGTAATGTGCCTGCCTTGCTGGAAAGTGAAGCCTATAATCAAGTGTCCAATGAGATGAAAATGAAAGTTATTGTGTGGAACTTTCTGGAAGTTAAGAGGTGATATACCCTTTCTTATTATCTAGACAAAGAGGCAATGTTGTAAAGATGATGGAGGAGCAAGACAGTAGAAGTCTACCCTAGAAAACCACACTAGCCCTTAGAACGCTCACTTGGTTGCTTTCTTATGAAAGAAATATTAACTATCTTGCTTAACCAATCACAATTGGGAGATTTTCTCATACATGCAACTGAACCTAAATAGATAATAAACTCCATACCAAATAAAGTCACCTCTTCATTTACAAGGTTCTATCAACTATTACAATTTCATCTCCATCTACTCCCCTCTGGTTTTATAATCTAATGCTATTAAATTGCTTATAATAATATCTAGACACACACACACACACACACACACACACACACACACACTTATACACCATGTTACCTCACACTCCTGTGCCTTTGCACTTACAGTTCCTCCTGCATGAAATGCCACAAACCCATTTATATGCCAGGCTAATTCTTACTCATCCTCCAAGTCTCAACTCAAGCATCATTTCCTCAATAAAAATATCCTCTCCCCAAGATGACCTCATTCTCTTGATTTAAGTTTCAATCCTCCATTTTACCTTGAAGAACTAATAAACCATCAATATGCCCCCCAACCTATATAGCTCCCAGACTCTTCTTATGCATAGTCATCATAATTAACCACACCTCAAAGCCTATCTAATAGTCAAAACCCAGAACATGGACCAAGACAGAAAGCATGACAAGTTAAAAATAATTCAGAGGTACTTGAGGACTTCTGCTTCCATCAATGACAAAATAAATGCCATCACACTAAAAATAAAGGAATAGAAATAAAAATAGAAAATATACGAAATAATTGTTTTCAGTCATTGAATATTAGCACAGGTCTATGTTCCCTGGGACAAAGGAAACAACTGAAAGGAACACTACAATTATAATCTCCACTGCTTTTTACCTGGTGGCATTTTCCCAGACCATGGAACAAGGAGGAATGACCTTAAGCCAAACATGACAATATCATTGAGTTAAGGAAAGAGAATTTTAACATTATGAAGGTTGAGAAACAGCATCCGTGAAACAGGAGCTACATGGAGAAAGAGCTCCAGGGCCCTGCATAAGAAACCCCCTGTAGGCTGAATACCAAACTGAATACCAAACTGAACATGCTTAGGATAAAAAGTCCACAAAGCCAGGCAAAGAATAACTACCATGCAAGGAACAATTACTTAATACCCTTTGAAGGAAGTTAACAAAATCCAGCAGTCACAACATAACTTTTACAAAGTTCTGCATCCAACTAGAAATTACCAGACATTCAAGACAGAAAAAATGTGACCCAAAGGCAAGGAAAAAAAAGCAGCTGAATTGAAAAAGAATTGAAAAAGAATTAATAAAGAGAGAGATAATAACATGTCAAATTAGGACTTTGACACAGCTATTATAAATATGCTCAAGGAAAGAAAAATGTGAATGTAATAATGAGACAATCTGAAGATATAAAAAAGACACAAGGGTGAAATGTCTAATGATGAAAAATACCTAAAATGGAAACATCACTGAGTGGGGACAACAGCAGACTAGATGCTACAAAAGAAAACTTGAACTTGAACCTAAAGACATAGCTATAATACCTTCCAAAACTGAAGCACAGAAAGAAAGTGAACAGAGACTTGGTGACCTGTGGGACACTATTAAGGAGATTAGAAAAATAAGAGACAGAAGAAACATTTCACAAAACAACTGCCAAAATTTTTTAATCTGATGGAAACTATGAACTCATAAATCAAAAAAGCACAATGTACCTAAGGCAGGATAAACACAAAAAAAAAACAATATTAAGACACATCATAAATGATCTGCTTTAAAAAAAAATTTTGATGGTAGAGGAAAAACCTTTACAAGCAGTCAGAGCAAAAAATATATGTATATTCACATATATACACATGCACACATGCAAGCACACAGAGGAAAAAGAGTAAAAATGATTACAAAATTCTTATTAAGAACCATGCTAGCCAGAATACAATGAACTGACGTATTAGAGTGCAGAAAAATATATCTAAAATTCTGTACTTAGTAAAAACACTGTTAAAATTGAAACAAAAATAAAAAGAAGTTTTCAAACAAACAAAAGCTGACACTTCACTGTCAATAGACCTATATTCATGATATATTAAAGAATTTTTACAGGCAAAAGGAAATTTAGAAATTTAGATCTACACAAATAATTAAAGAATGCCAGAAGTTTGTGGGTAAATAAAAAAGGTTTTTTTCACATGTTTAACTTGAAGCTTAAGATTACTGTTTGAAATAACAATAATAACCGATTATGAAATTTGTAACATATGTACAAATAAAAAGTATGACAATAATATAAAATATGAGGGGAAATGAAAACATAATGTTGTGAAGTTCTTACTATAAATGTGAAATGATATAATATTAAAGGTAGAGCATACTAAGTTAAAAGACTCATAAAATATAATGCATTTTTTTTAAATGAAGTAAACCTAGTAGGTCTATAGTAGAGATGAGACGGATTACTTTAACAAAAAAACTCAATCCAAAAGAAGTCAGAAAAATAATAGGATATAAAGAACAAATTAATAGAAACAGAAAAGGGAATAGAGACATGGTAGACATAAACTCAACCATAATAATAATCACATTAAACATAACTAACCTAAAGTAGTGTCATCCAACAGAATTTTGTCCAATACAGTAGCCACTAACCTAGCCATAATGACTACTTAAAAAACTGGCTAGTAAGACTGAAGACAAGAACTTTCAACCTGATACAACTTTCATGAATTTTAATTAAAATTTTATAAATCAAATACGGCTGCTAGATTAAATAGTGCAGAAAAATCTTCTAATTAAACAGTAAGAAATTGGTAGGAAAGAAAGAACAGGATAATGTGTCTCTAATACAGGGAAATGTCCCTAATTAAATGGCATATTTACTCAGCCTGGCACATCTAGCCCCAGGGGATGGGAATCCTTAACCTGTGATCCCGCAAAAATTCAAGAGATGTTTGTAAACAAACCCCACTGAAATAAGTAACTTTGTAATAATTTCTTTTTGAAGAAAGGATCACTTACTTTAATAAGTTTCTCAATGGAGTCCAAAACCCAAACCTACAAATGTAGAGTCCCTTTGTCTTCTTTTAACTTTGAGAAAAGTACCCTGAGTTACAGTCCAAAAAAAATTTTTTCTATATAATGTAAATGTTCCTACCATTACAAAATGTGCTGCCTACTTGACAAAACAATCCAGCTGTATTTCTATGACTTTATATACACTGTATCATGAAAGATAGGCTTTCATGAGCCAATTATCAGCTCAGGGTATACTGCCAAAAATTTACTTTCTGAAACTACAAGAGAGCCAGACTTTGGAATATGGTGATTCACCTGAGAGTATAACCGCTGAAGCTCAGACCTAAAAAACCAATTATCCTTACCATCTCTAGCTCATTGCTCTGTAAGTACAATGTGCCTCTTCCTTCCTAGAAACAAGCTTGAAAGGTTTGGCCTACTTTCCTTTCCTTTGTAAGTCCACTCATCCCAAAACAGGTTAGAGACAGAGCAGACCCAGCATTCTCTTTCTTTAGGCCCCAAAGATAAATATACAAACATACTCTATTTTAAAGACTTAAATGTTAATATGTATGAAAAAGCAAATAGAGGTAACAGACTCCCATATGCCTCAGAATTATTTTCCCTAATTTGTATAGTACTGCTCTTCCCTGCTTCTCCCAACTTTCCAATCGCCTCTATTTAATGTCCTTTACCAGCTCCTCAATGTTGGAGTCCTTTCTTTTCAGTTTTCCTTAGCAATTCATTTATTCTAACAGCTTCAATTAGCAACAGTTCCCAAATCTCATTTCTATCTTCTTACCTATCTCTTTAACCTAAGATCCACATTTCGAGTATTTCCTGACATTTCCAAGTAGATGTCTACCAGGCATTTTCATATCCTAAGTAGTAATATTTTTTAAGCTGTCGTATATTTTAATTCCTATACATTATTCTTTAAACAAAATTTTCTCAAGTAGATGCTTTGGTTAGTTCTAGCACATACTTACTGATGAACTATCAGTTGACTCATTGCTTTTTTCATGCTTCTGTTTCTTGCTCCTTTTTTTCTTTTCTTTCTTTACTTTTTTGGAATGCTTGTCTTTTTTCTTCTTTTTCTTCACAGAGTGTTCCTATAAATAATCATTTTGAAGAAAGAATTAAAATTTTAACTTACTTTAAAAGAAGTATTTAAAAGAAAAAAATCAATGTTTCAAAAAACTGAATTTTTCAGGAAATGAAACAAGAAAACATGACTATGTGAATAAAATCTTCTAAGAAACCTTAGCACACTTCTAAAATATATGCACTACTAATAAATCAGAAAGCTGATACCTTATCAGAAAATATGAGGGAAGTTTTCACTTATTTATAGACCTATTTGACAGATGTATAACCAAATAAACATATATATATACACAAACATATGCATGTATGCATATATACAAGGTCTGTTCTGAAAGTGTCGAGGCAATGTCAATGTAATTAAACAGTTTGCGCAGCCGATACTTCTGGGACAGACCTGGTACGTATATATCCTTCTTTGGCTTAAAAAGAATTTATAGGTTATTAGGCCATTTAAAATACAACAAGATAGCATAAATTAAAATTATGGAAAAAGAAAGCAAGAATTTGGACCAAAAAAAGAAAAAAAAAATGACATTAAGCTCAAAATGCGTAAGCTTGCTACAATGGTTCAGAAATCTGAAGCTAAGCATTCTATCAGCCAAATCAAGTAACAGAATCTGTCCAATGTCATAATGTCCAAAATATCAAAATATATTATTTATGTCAGAGAGAAAACTATTCTGTAATGCCCACTACATAAAAGTCATTCTGTACCTTTTGAAAATAGTCTATAAAGTAGCTCCTCCAATATTAACTTGAATAAATGCAAAAAAAGTCAGACATGATTATATCAAGTAAACTTGTTAGTACTCACCTGTGAGACTTGTTCAATCCTTTCTTTCACATCAGGTAGCATCCACGTATCCTCACCCCGAAGTCGTTTGAGTTCTTTATGCCTTTCTTCCTTTTCAAAATTGGCTTTGGCCTAAAATGTTAGGGAAAAAAATTTAACAGCGATCCAACTGCTTTTCACAAAAATACCTTCCCCCGCTCTCATATACATTCTTATGAATAAATTGTCCCTTGCCAGGAATTTGCTTGTACCAAAGTGTAGGAAAGACTTTGGGGGAGAAAAAGAAAAAGAAAAGAAAAACCGTCTCCTTCCACATTACCAATCCCTAATGAATTGAGCCACCTATCAAGGGCAGTATCCTGAGATCTATTCTAGGCTCTCCCTTCTCCTTATGCTCCCAACTAAAGTCTGACTTGAATCTCTTGCTCCTTCATCATCCCAGTGCTACTGCCCCAGACGTGAAATTGGTAAGTGACTAACCTTCATAACTTCAATTTGCAATGCCTATAACTCTCTACACACACCCCCAAAAAGCTTCAGGAAGCCATCTTTCTAAATACAAATAATCGTACTGAGAATTTTTATTCATTCTTCAACCATAGTCAAATAAAGTAAGTTCTTCCTAAGAGATTGTTCCTGCCCTTTCATTATCTCCCCAAACTCCAATGTTGGTTTGGGTTTCAATGCATGTATCTACAGTAAAGTTTATCACAGCTTACAAACCCTACTCTCTCCAAAAACTGCCTGAAATACCAGAGACAAGAATGAAAAATACTTTCTTTTACATGTCACATACGCTGAAATCAAAGAACAGTGACCTTTCACCTATCCGAGATTAATCTAATCACCCACTCTTTCCCTTTAAAATCTGGCTGTAGTCATTATGCCTTCTCCTTTCTGTCTCCTCAACCTGCTCCTTCTCATCTGCATTTAAATCTGTTTAAAGTCTTCCATCTTCAAACAAAAACAAAACCCTCACATACTCTCCCCTTCATTGCCACATTTCTCACATCTTTTCATACAGTTTAACACAATTTACTTCCTCCATTCTTTGTAAGGTACCTCTCTGCATCTCAATCTTAATGAGAAATACAACGGTTCTCAATCTTTCTCGAGGTATTAAATTTTCTTGGTTTCTTGTGTCAACCCTTGTTTGTATCAGTAAGGGTGTATAATAAGCCAAGAATTGATACCAATAGTTCAACAAAAGAATGAAACAGTCAAACACAATGTACTCCAATGCGTCACACGTGTTCCTGAAAATGAAAATGTTCGTTTCACACACAGCGAGAGAGAGATCTGGGGTTGTGAAATACGCTGGGGAGACTCGTTTTTAGTGGCCAAGCCCCTCAAAAGCACGCAACCCAGGGACAGGTTATGTGAACGATGAGGAAGCTCAAGAGAAAAGAAACGGGGCTTCATTTAAAGAAAAGAATAACTGGAGACTGGCCAAAGTATCTAGGAGGCGGGAGATAACCCAGAAGTTCGCAAGCACCCAGAGACCCACTTCTCAAAAGGTGATGCTGAGAAGGTGAGAGAAGACAGGAGTTAGGGAGGGAGGTTTCCCAGGAAACCTCCATTCCCACAATTCTGCAAGGTTCCAAAAGCGCCAAAACCGAGGTACCTGGCGCAACACCGCGGCCCTGGCGATCCGGGTCTGCTCTTTACGCTCTTCGATACTCTTCGCACTTTCAAATCGACCACTGGCAGCCGCCATAGTTGTTGTCGTTGTAAAATTAGGAAGCCGTCAAGAGCTCTTAGTTTACGACTGTCGTAATTAACAAGCAAACTGCACTTCCGACAAAGGCGAGAACCGGCGCTGCTCCACCCAGGGAGCATGCGCAGATCTGAGTGTTGGCTTGGGTTCCGGTGATTGCGGGGGCCTCAGGGTTTAGCTAGGGCTGGAAGACTGAAGTGTTGGGATCCCCGTGAGCAGGATTAATGTCAGTGTTTATTAAGTAAGTTCTTTGCACGATACCAACAGCATTCTCACCTATTTCCTGTTAAAAATCAACGGAGTAAGTTAGGAGTTTACAGAGGTTAAGCCCGTACGTCTCAAGTTTTCCACCTAAGTACCCTTCTCGCCAAAGGATTTCCCTGGCTGGAGGAATAAAGTGAAGGCAGGCTTGCCTGAAAGGTGGCGGGCAAGGCAAAATTATTTTTAAAATTCGGCGTTTTGCTGTGGTGGAATTTTTGCTAGTATATGAAAAAGCCATGTGAATTTTGTATTGTAGTCCGTAATTCATAGGTGCTTATTTAAGCTGTTATGTTTTACATTTTTTTCTTTGGTATTATTTTTTCACACTTACCCATCTAAGCATTTCTTCATTACAGTGTGAAGTTACCTATTTGTGTAATTTCCGTTTTTTATGTTTGTAGTTCACAAACTAAGTTTCATGAAGAATAAGACATTTTGAAGTATTGAGCAAGGGGTTGAGCTTACAATTACGATAAAGATAAAAAGGAAAAATTATAAACGAGATCCTGAAAGACATTTAAAATACTTAAGCCAAATTAGATAGATATGCTTTCTTTTCAGATGTTATAAAATTGAGTTTATGTTTATAAGAAACTCTCCCAGGAGTTTCTACTTAGTCAATCTAAGAAAATTTTAACCTTGAGCATATAATGTTTACTTGCTTGATATATAAAATAAGGTGTACTCATTTTTATAACAGAAAGTTCATTTTAATTTACTAATTGACCTTGGAATATTTAACCCACTAACTACCTTGACTGATTTTGTGGTAACTAAAATAATATTAAAAATCTTTTCAGATGTGGGGTTTTCAGAAAAACATGTTTCCACCTTGCATAAATTATGAAGCAATTAAAAAATGGTATTTATAGCAGAAACATACAAAATTATATGACAAAAACTTTTAAATCCTCTTCAAAGCACAAAAGAACAACTGAAGTATGCCATGTGCTTGAAGAAGACTCAATATTGTAAAGAAATCCACTATCCATAAATTAATTTTTAAACATACTGCAATACCAGTGAAAATAGCACAAAAATGTTTGGGTGAGGGGAACTATACAGGTTAATATAGAAAAATAAGGGAACTAGTTGTTTTGACTGGTCTGTTTAGTCACATCTGAGAGAAATCCATGGTTAATTAACGTAAACAGGTGTCATGTAATAAGGAGCCTAAAGGTTGCTGGAGGAATCAGGTTGTTTCTTCTTTTCTGCTTTATAACACATTTAGTCTGTGATTGAGTTTTCATAGTCACAAGGAATACACTGCATTTTTCCACGTCTATGCAAATAGCATCTATAAGGACAATAACACAGTAATAAGCAGGTTGAACAAGAGGCATAAAAGTACCCCAGTGAAGCCTATCCCATTGTTTAGGAAAATTATGAATTTTCCTAAAGCCTAGTCCAATTTTTTTTCATTTAAATATAATGAACCAGAAGTAGGTCCCATGACCTCAGCTAATTACTGAAGAGTCATGAAGATTCCAGTATACTTAAAATGGAATGACACTCAAGCTGTGTTTGTCTGTAGTTTCTTTGTGATCACACTTACGTTAGGCATCTTGAGCAAAACTAGTGCACAAGTATGACCTCACTGTGTCCTATAAAAAAGCACAATTTCCATCCATTCCATCCCTAGTGATATTAACTCTGATCATTTAAATAAAAGCCCTGGCTGGCGACAGTGGATAAGGTACCAGCCTGTGAACCCTAAAGTTGCTGGTTTGATTCCCAGCCAGGGCACTCATAACCAGGTTGCAAGCCAGGTCTCTAACCAGGTCTGTAGCTGGAGGAAGATGAAAGGCAACTGGTATCTCTCTCCCTCTCTGCCTCTCTCCTTTCCCTTCTTTCTAAAAATAATAAATAAAATATTTATAAGTAAATAAAATGGTGTCTGCCAAATTTCTCCACTGTGTTGTTATGCTTTTTTTGTAATTAACAATTATTGTTGAAGCAATTCTTGAAATTATGCAAATTCCTCATCAAGCATTCAAATTATTTTTATATGAACTTATGATATCTTATTTTCAATAGATTTATATTTTTATTTAAAATAATACATATTATCAGTATTCTGATGCCCAAATTGTCCCAGGTTTGACCAGTGAGAGCCCCTTCACTGGCTCTCATCTTTCACATTTCCTATCCCAGATGTAGAATCAGTCATGAGGAAAATGATACTTGGATAAAATTTTGGTACACATGGTGCTCGGTGCTAAGAGGTGGTCATTATTCCTAGGCAGTTAAAGTGAACAAAACTAGGAAATACGTATGTTTTCTAAAGAGAAAAATAAGTATGAATCTATACAGATATTTTCAATTTGATTTTATCTTTGTTGGTTCCTGATATTAACATCTTTTATCTTTATAGCTATATTTCCAAATAGATGTGTTAATGTTGCTGACAGTCACACAACTGAATGTGATTTGATACTATTTTTGTCCCTAATATATGCCACAAAATGATTTATAGTGAAAATGTATTTTGAAGTCACTTAAAATTATTTTTCCCAATGTGGTTATGCTACCAGTTTTGTTGTTGTTGTTGTTGTTTTATAAAATCCTCTTAATACCAGCAGACTGTATAGTTACCAAGCAAAGTGGAGCTCACTCATGGGGCACCTTGGTATATGAACCAACAATTAGTTTTGAGAAAAACAGGTCTTTATATAATATTCCAAACTTGGGGAGGGAGATTGGGAGCACTCCTGCTCAGAGCCCTGTTTTCCCCCAAGACCCAGCATTTCCCTTGTTCCCCAAAAGGCTGTAAACCAAAACCAAGCCCAATAGTTGCTCATTACTTATCTGACTGCTCTCTTCTTCAGGATCTGGGGTACATTTTCTTTAGCCTCAATATAATAGTCCAGGACAGAATGTGCTGTGTTACACTGGATTATGCTAAAGTCCAGGAAAGGCACAAGTCCTAAGAGTGTCCTTTCCATTAGTCCCACGTTTCAAGAGTCCAGATAGAGTCTAGGTCTTACAAGGCAGAGTTCTTGGTGGCTTTGGAGTCCTCTGGAATGGACACAATCACAACAGCAGCATGTCTGCTTCCTTACTAGCCCAGGCCACTGGTTCTGACAACAAACTGCGTAGCTGCTGCATCATGACTCTCTTACATGCCAGATCTCGTAGCCGATGCCCGTTTACACCCTTTCAGACTTTGTGGCTTCTCTTCATCCTTTCAAAACCACATGGCTCCTTCTTCCACACCAGACTTCACAGGACATAGTAGAGCCCTTAATCCTTTCAAACAGTATGGTTCCTGCCACCACTTTTAATTAGGTTCACTCATTACAAGTATTTGCTTTTCATGTTTTGGGTTTTGGGGTAGTTTTCATTTATTTAGTTACTTACTTAATTATGTAAAAGATTTACATAGTTCAAAATCTAAATGCTAAAAACAGAAACTGTGAATGTTTTATCTTTATCTCAGCTTCTCTCCTCTATATAAGCATATTGTAAAGATTTTGTTTTGTCCCTCCTTGGCAACTTTTTGAAAATTTGTGTGTGTGTCACATGTTTCCTTTCCTTTTGTATTTATTTCTTTTGTTACTCAAGGATTGTATGTTTTTTTCTAACTATTCATTTTTATACTTTTATAAACAAATCTATTTCCACCTTTTATAAATAATATCCTTTTTTTTGTTGTTTTTTACTTTGACTAATAAAGTAACGTAATTTCCTCTTCAGGTCTCCCTCCCTCTCCCCAATATCATTTTAAAGATATTAATTCTCAGTAAGTACCTAATATTCTACTTTGCATATACTGTCCCTCTTCTCCCTCTATTTTTAATTGTATTACATATACAGTATGAGAACATATAATAACTACATACTATTCTGTCCTTTTTATCCCCATTACTTCATCTTCATTCTACTGTTACACATATTGAAAGTCCTTTACCAAAGCTTTTCCAGTCTTTTCTTGAGCCTGGAGAAGAACTCATAGGAGCAATATCCCTGAGTTCTTGCATATTTCTAACAGTATTTCTTATAGCCTTTATACATGATGATCCATTTAGTTTTCTTTAAAATCCAATAGTTTTACTAGACTATGTCCCAGTGTTGGCCATGGCCATCCTGGGTTGGTTTTCCCAAGTACACTATACTTTTAATGAGTGGGTTTAAGGCTGTTTTTATTTAAGAAAAAATTTCTTGAGTTATAGCTTTCATTATTTGCTTTGTTCCATTCCTTTGATTGTTCTTCTCTTGAATCCCTTTTGGATCTTCTTTGTCTCTCATATATAACTGGCACTTTCAAATCCTTTTTATTCCCTTCTTCATTTATGTTTGATTTGTTTTTCCTTTTGCCTTTTTCATTCTCTGTTTTCCTTATACTTTACATGCTATCTCTTTCTGAAATATTTTCTTTGATTTCTGATTTTCTCCTGAATTCTTTATATGTCCCCCTATTTCTAGCTATCTTATTTCTGAACTTTTCTAATTCTGATGTATTTCTTTCATGGATTCTATTTTTCTTTTTTAATTTCCTGCAGCTCTGTTTTAAACATTAGATTACACTTTTCTTCTACTTTATGGCCATATTTTTATGGTCTATCATTTTCTCTCAATATGATAATCAAATCATTCTATTTTTGTCCCCTTGCAATATCCCATATAAGGCTTCACCATAACCCTTTTCTGTTACATGAGTTTTCTCAGACTTAAATAGAATGAGGGTTTGTGGGGTCTGGATAACTTACTTCCTGGCCCATACATGTGTCCTTTTTTTACTGTTGCCATGATGTGAAAAAATGTGGCCTCTGTTTTTGCCACATTTTTTCCCTCCCTTGCTCTTTAATATATCCATCCTCTGGCATGTCCTCCACTAATAGCTGACCCTTCTTTCTCCTGACCAATGCACGTTCTGTTCCCAGAAGTTTCCCCTCTGTACCGGCTCTACCTTTTCTGAGTGTTTCTGAGAACTTGGAGGACCTAGGCCACCTCAGCATTCTCAGATCTTACTTCAGCCCTTTGTTTTCAGTAAGGATGGTAGTCCATGAAGCCCCACCCAGTTTGGACAATTCCTCCACTCCGAGTTCAGTGCCTGGTGTTGAAGTGAGTAGTGGTGGCTCATTTCAGAGTCCATAGTCCTTGGAACACTGAGAAGTGTCCTCAGTCTCTCCACCATCGGCTCCCACCCTGCTGCTTCCTCCAAGTTCTTGGAGTTATAGGTGTTTTGACCCCTCCTACTCAAGTTGTATGATTTTGGGGGTATTTTCTTGCCTAGTCTTGTTTACAGTGGTGCCTTCCTAGTTGCTCTATATGTTTTTGTCAGATTTGAAGAGATGCAAAAACTATGCCACCTCTGCTAAGGATCTTCCCCTCTCTTGAACAATCCTTTGTTTAACTTACAGTTTGTTGTTGGGTTGTACCTTTTATTATCACATAAATGTCTCCAGTAGCACTATTTAATATTAATGGCCTTGAGTAGATATTAGTATTATTACTGCTAGCTTTGTTTGTTCTTTCTTGATATATCTATGCCTATATCTTTATTTTCAACTTTTTGTCAGGTTGTTACAGGCACATTTTTTTAAAGATTTTATTTATTATTATTTTTAGAGAGAGGGGAAGGGAGAGAGGCAGAGAGGGAGAGAGCCATCAACATAAGGTTGCCTTTCACCTGCCTCTAGCTACGGATCTGGCTGGAGACCTGGCTTGCAACCTGGTTATGTGCCCTGACTGGGAATCAAACTAGCAACCTTTGGGTTCATAGGCCGGCGCCTTATGCATTGTGCCACCAGCCAGGGTGACATTTTTTATACTCTGTAAAAGCGAATTTTGATTTTTTAAC
Organism: Noctilio leporinus; assembly: GCA_004026585.1. Lineage (NCBI taxonomy): Eukaryota > Metazoa > Chordata > Mammalia > Chiroptera > Noctilionidae > Noctilio > Noctilio leporinus. The sequence goes on along the minus strand of PVIW01002028.1, from coordinate 97,091 downwards.
CCTATCTTTTAAGAAAAATAAGTTCATTCCCATTTGTGTAATAACTGCTATAACAGACATTATACTTTTATGCTTACCTTAAATGTTACTCTGTACTATTAATTTTTCTGTTTCTTTTTTTACCCTTTCACTGCCTTGGTCAAGTTTCCTTTGTTGATTTGAAAGTCCTACTATATGTTGTAGTTATACTAGTTGTTACCTTACTGCTCTTCTATAATATGACTAAACATTTATATCTTCATTACTCAGTAAAAATAATCACTTTTCTATTCTGAGCTGAGCCTGGTGTCAAGCACTGGAAACTTGGCAGGAAGTGGCAGCCTGAGTTCCAAGGCAGCTCGCTCCCTCCATTCTTCCCTGCGGTCAGCATGAAAGCCCTCAGTCCAGTGAGGTCCATTAGGAAAAACAGCCTTTTGGACCACAGCCTGGGCATCTCCCAAGGCAAAGCCATGATGGATGACCCAATGAGTCTGCTGTACAACATGAACGATTGCTACTCCAAACTCAAGGAGCTGGTGCCCAGCATCCCCCAGAACAAGAAGGTGAGCACGATGGAAATCCTGCAGCATGTCATCTACTACATCTTGGACCTGCAGATCGCCCTGGACTTGCACCATTGTCTGCCTGCACCACCAGCAACCTGGGCAGAGCCAGGCGTCCAGGACACTGCTGACCACCCTCAACACGGACATCAGCATTCTGGCCTTACATGCTTCTGAATTCCCTTCTGAGTTTATGTCAATGGCAGGAAAGCACTCTGTGGCTGAATACATGGTGTTCATGACTTTTTTTCCCTTTGCACAACAAATCCACGGGAACTTGTTTTTCAGCCATTTCACAAGGAGGTCAGTAAGTCGAATGGACCTTTTTAAAAAATGGACGCAAAACTAAAAAGGATCATCAGATCATCCTCCCCTGGGGGTGTTTCTGAACTACACTGTGATATTAGTTATTTATGAAAAAAACACTTTTAACACCCTTTCTGCAATTGGAAGATTTTCTTTATGTTCTCTTCCAACCATGGGGAGCAAAAACGTTCAAATCAAAAAGAATTGCCCAGTCAAAAGAAACTGTCTTTTTTCAAAGGTGGCACCATAAATACCAGAAGGATCCAATATTCAGTTACTTAAATGAAGTCTTTTAATCAGATAATACCTTTTGACTCAAGCCTACTGAATGCTGTGTATGAATCAATAGATAGATAGGTAGATATAGATATGTATATAGAGAGAAACTTTCTGAACTCTTTTGAGTTTTCTCGTATGTATTTCTGCATACAAAATGTAATGATGTACTTATTGATGCTAAACTTTTTATAAAAGTTTAGTTGTCAACTCAACCTTTTATACAAAATAAAGCAGGTATGTTCATTAAAAAATAAAAACAATCACTATTCATATATCCTCACCTGGATCATCTATTTATCCATCCCTCTCATTATCATCAAAAATAAGCCTTTTGGATACCCTTTCTTCATCTACAAACACACACACATACACATTTTTGTGGGGTTTTTTTAATTTTAAAAAGTTATTTGTAGGAATTTTTATTATGTTTTCCTATTATACCTGCTTTTCTTTGAAAATTTTCCCTTAGTATTTATAAACATCATCACCATCTGTTTTGATTTAATTAAATGATACAAATTTCCTACCTTAGCAAATCTTTCCTTCTCTGATTTGAAAATATGTTTTTCTTTTGTATTATGTAAAATACAATAATACATTTCCACAGTAAAAAATTCTAATAATATAAACTCCCTTGCTGTCTCTCCCCACTTTGCTTCATGTTTGTGTGTCTACGCACACAAATTTGCTTTCTAATCTACCAATTATACTATCACCATTACCATAACTCTTATAGCCCCAATTCTTCATGAATATTGTATAATACCAGCTTTTTCCAGTTTTTGTGAAGTAGATGAATGAAATTCAAATGCTGCATCACTGCTATTTCACTTTGCATTTTTCTGATTATTTTTTAGGTTAACAGCTTTCCATAGGCATATTCACTATATTTATTTTGTAAATTGCCTCTTAGACTTCATTTCTATGATCAGCTCTTCCATGAATCAGGAAACTTTTTATATAAGGAAGGGAAAAAAAGGGTCCTAAATTTAAGCTATACTAGGCTGTGGTTAACACAACTGTAAAATAGCTCAATTGCTGTAGAAATTTATTTCTTAAAATGGTCCATGGTAGGTGTTCCTCCCAGTGGATGATTATGCTTCATGGAGTCATTCAAGAGCCAAGACTGCTTTCGTCTAGTGTTGGAGAAGCATACCTACTCCATAAGAAACTTGAGCTCAATATGGAACACACTTCATCTGCTCATAAAACATTGCCAATAACTAGCCACATGGACACACGCCAATGCACATGAGATTTGAAAAAATATGGTTCCTGGCTTTGCAGCCACTTACCAGTTAAAAATCTAAACAATGGAAAAGGAAATAGATTTGGTAGACAACTAGTCAGGTCTGCACAAGATGAACATTTTTTCCATATGGGTATTCAAAGTCTCAGCAGCATTTATTGATTTGCCTCATTATTTCTACATTGACCTGAAGTGGTACTTCTATTGTATGCCCATGCATTTATCACATCCCAGGTATACGGGGCTGTTCTGGAGTCTGTCCAATTAATACCTACCACCCTAATTTAATGTGCTATGGGGAATTCAGTATAGTCTTTTATTAACACATCTTACATTCCAGGTTAATTTTAAACATCACTCAGAAGTACTCTGACTTCTCTGTTTCTCCATTGGATGAAAAGACAGACATTTTGCTTACCTAACAAAGTATTTTAAAATTTGAAGCTACAGAAAAATTGCAAGGTTAGTATATGGAGTTCCCATGTACCCCACAATCAATATCCTCTTATTAATATCTTGCAATAGTTTTGCTAAAGTCCATACTGTATTTAGATTTCCTTTGTTTTAACCTCAAGTCCTTGTCATATGCCAGGACCCCACCCAGTTTATCACATTGCACTTAGTCATCATGTCTCCTTAGGCTCCTCATGTCTTTAACATTTGCTCAGCTTGACTTGTTTTGATAACCTTGACAGTTTTTAGGAGTATTGATCAGGCATTTTTGTAAATGCCCCTCATTGGGATTTTTCTCCTGCTCATCACTGAGGATGTTAACTGTGGTTGCCTGCTGAGGTAGGAACATTTTGTAACCTGTATGAATGTCTATCTGCTATGCTGTATACCTGGGACTAATACAAAACAGTGTTGAATACAAACAGTAATAAAAAAATAAAAGATGAAAATAAAGTGTCCATACCATTCTATATTCCCTTTATCACTGATTGAAAGTTCCTGTTGTTCCACATTCTTGCTAGCAATTGGTTTGTTTGAAGGATTTTAACCATTCTTAATGGTATGCATAACATCTCATTGCTGTTTTAATTTGCAATTCCATAATGACAAAAAATGGTGAGGATCTTTTTATATGCTTATTTTCCATCTGTATGTCAGATGAAGTATCTGTTCAACTCTGTTTTATATTCAGTTTTAAAAATTCTGTCTGTTTTGAATAGAAGTCCTTTATCAAATGTGTGTTTTGTAAATATTTTCTCCTATTCTGTGGTTTGTCTTTTCATTCTGTTGGCAATGTCTTTTGCAGAGCAGAATTTTTAATTCTAATAAAGTCAACTTACTCATTTTTTTCTTTCACAGATTTGGGCTTTGGAGGTATCTAAAACCTCATCACAAGTCCAAAATAATGTAGATTTTTTTCTCCTATGTTCCTTCCAAGAAGTCTTTATAGTTTTGCACTTTACATTTAAGTTTATAATATATTTTGAGTTAATTTTTGTGAAAAATGTAAGATCTATCCCTCATTCATTTTTTCACATGTGCTTGTACAATGTTCTGGTACCATATATTGAAAAGATTGTATTTTCTTCATGGATTTTGCTCCTTTTCAGAGAAATTGGCAACATTTCTATGGGTTATAGCTGGGCTCTCTAGAGTATTGTTCCATTGATTCATATGTCTATTTTTCACCAATATCATGCTGTCTTTATTACTGTAGGTTTATAGTTAATCTTGAAATTCAAAAGTGTGAGTCTACCACTTTGTTTTTCAGTATTGTGTTGGCTAATTGAAGGGTTTTTTTTTCTTTCCCTATAAAATTTAGAATCAGTTATAAAATAACTTGCTGAGAATACTTTCACATGTTTTCTATAGTCTCTACTTTTAGAAAACTAGATGAAGTTTTCCACTTATTGAAATATGTTATGTCAAATAAGTACATATTAAATATAATTCTTCAAACTAAGGCTAGATATTCTGTGCCTCCCATGGATGTGAACCTCCGATTGAGTATTTGTGACTTAGACCTTCCACACCATTCAGAAACATCACTTGTTGCTATCACTCTTTTCAAAATTATTGCTCTGGAAGGTATTGGGTTGGTCAAAAAGTTCTTTTGTTTTTTTTCCATAAAATGGCTCTAGTAGTACTTAGTTGTCTTTAATTTCATTCAAAACAATTTTGTTAGATTGTATTGTGACAACTGTCACATCAGCATGCATTTTTAAAAAAACAAATATTGCTGAATTTTTCTGGAGCTACTTTAACATTGAAAGTGGAAGAAAACACACAACATTTTCAGTATATTATGCTTTGTTATTTCAAGAAAAGAAAAAAATAACTGAAACGCAAAAGAAGATTTGTGCAGTGTATGGAGAAGGTGCTGTGTCTGATCAAACATGTCAAAAGTGGGTTGCAGAGTTTCAGGCTGGAGATTTCTCACTGGGTCAAGCCGATGTAGTTGATAATGACCGAACCAAGACATTAATTGAGAACAATCAACATTATACCACACAGAAGATAACAGACATACTCAAAATATCCAAATCAATAAAGTTGTTGGTAAAAAATGAAAATAAATGTGTGCTTTATTTTATGGAAAAAAACTAAATGTACTTTTTGGCCAACCCAATAGTTTCTTAACCAAACACATATAGGACTTAATATGTACTAGGAACTGTTCTATAAATTTTTAAAAGTTGCCCTGGCTGGTAGCTCAGTGGAAAGGCACCGACCTATGAACCCAAAGGTTGCTAGTTTGATTCCCCAGTCAGGGCAGATAATCAAGCCAGGTCTCCAGCCAAGTTTGCAGTTTGAGGCAGGTGAAAAGCAACCATACATTGATGTTTCTCTCCATCTCTTCTCCACTCTCTAAAAATAATAGTAAATACTTTTTTAAAATGTTTATTTACTTAATCCTTAACAACACCTGTGCTATAGGAGTTACTATTTTTCATTCTTCAGATGAGAAACTAAGGAAAATGTTAAATAATTTGAAAAGTCCATATAGCTAGAAAATTATAGAGTCACTTTTTGAATTCAGCTAGTCTCCAGGCCCTGGCTGTGTGTTTAACCGCTATTCTATATTGCCTAATGAGAAACTTCATCCTGTCATGAGTCATTTCTTGCTTGTTAATTAATTAAATGTCTTAACAATAATTTTAACAAAGTAAAATATCCATTTATTTATTCTACAAACATCTAAGGGGATGCACCATATACAAATCATTCCCCAGATTTTTTCCTCCACTTTTTAATCATCACAGAAATGAGTTAATCAAGCTTAATCATGCCAAATGAGTTTCACATTATAAAATCCACTTGATGGATTAGCATGACAAAAAATATAATTGTGAGCCAGAGAAAAAGCCTTTTAATTTGATTTCTTAGACTCAAAATTTAAATGATTAGACATTCTTTTGTGTTTGTTCCATTTTAATATGAACACCCTCAACAGATGATTATATCTCATCTATGTTTCTCCAAGATAATTACTAATACATGTACTAGAATCAAGTCCTGGGAGGAGAATGAGGGCTCAGTTATTAGGGACAAAAATTAATCTTCTCATGTCATTTATTATATTTCCTTAGTGCAAGTTCTTTGGTGATAACATTTATCACAACAAGGAATCAAAGCAGCAAATTGACCACAGTGACACCTTTTCCTTCTTGAAGGCTACTGACTATAAAATGGTCCTCTTTTGGCACCAAAGAGTTCATGTTTTTTTATGAGTAAGATTTGACATACATTGTCTATATTAAATATAAAGCTTAGAAATTTTAAAGTTCATGTTTATTCAGAATTCAGTATTCAGAATTTTAGAAACAAGTATTTTGTTGACATTGTTGATACATATGGCTACTAACTCCACACCTGAGCAAAAAGGAAAAAGTTCTCATGGACATGGACAACAATGTAGTGATTGCTGGGAGCAATGGGGTACAAAGGGACTAAATGGTAATGGGAAAAACTATAATAAAGATTAAATTTTTAAAAAACACTACTTCAAATAAATGTTCCTCACCCTTCGGGACTAGAATATTTGCTTGCATACCACTTTTCCTTTCCTGTCATATTACTACATTCCAATACAGAGTAAGCTGCTGTAGCACAGGGACCCAAAAATAGGGCAAGTGGTACAGAAGTTAAACTGTAATTGTATAATGGTCTGACTGCATGAAGGTCATAAGAGATAAGTGGTGAACAGTCCTCCCTCATCCAGAGACCCAGGTTCGTTGTTGCATGGCCAACATTTGGAGCACTGTCCTCATCTATAAGGTGGCCAGAGCAGCACTATATCTGTGTTGCAGCCCACAAGAAGAATGACCACTAACAACATGTGGCTACTGAGGGTTTGATCCCTGGTCGGGCACATATAGGAGGCAACTGATCCCTCCCTCTTCCTCCCCTCTTCTTCTCCCTTCCTCCTTTAATTTAAAATAGGCGTATCTAATAAGTGGCTACCAGACTGTTTGCTTCCTCCATTCTGCTACTAGAAAGGGGAAAAACAGTGGTCTAAGAAATTTTATTAGCCCTTTTATGATTTCTAATTTCCATAGACTGCTACAACGTGTTGGTTTCTCAGCCACCAACTTAAAGGAAAAAGCAGAGAAGATGAGTAGTGGTACTAAATGGGTGCCTTGATAACTTGTCTATTAGAAATTGAAAGAATTTTTTTAAGTAATCTTGTCCAGTAATTTGAAAGAGGAGGAAATTGAGTTTCATAGAAATGAGTTCTCTTACCTTAGATTATCCTGAACACTCTTGACTTTCCCTCTTTTCTTCTTTGCATCAGAATAGAATGTAATGGAGTAGCATAAAACAGAAGAGTGCTACCAATGGATACACTGAATTCGTTCATATCTTCACCATCAACTGAGCACCTATATACTAAATGTTCTGCGAGGGCCTGTGGCTATGAGCACCCCTGCCATCCCTGAGCCTCAATTTCAGCAGATAGAAGGAATCTTACTTCACCTTTCTGTAACCAGTCTCCTATTTCCAGAAACTCTAAAGATGCCTTTTCAGTCACTCAGAGGCCAATAAAACATTCCCTTTCCATTATTCTGCATGTATTTTATGCATGAACTGGGTACTTCAAGATAGGTAGTAATCCGAATGAACAGTGTGACAATGGAGCCCCACCTCATTCAGCTCTTCACTGGTCCCGTTCACGGGCAGATGTATGGAGATGATGTACCTGTAGCACATGTGGAGAGAGAGGAAGAAAGAGCCAAGGACTGAGATTTTTATTTTATTTTCACCTAGGAAGTAAAAACATTTAAGCATTTAAAGAATTTATAGTTTTAATGATTTGCTTACTGTGTATTTATAATTTTAATTTTGCTTATTTTAAAAACTTTAATAATTTTTATCTTATAAGTTTTTATGTTTTATTTTTGTTAAACTGTTGCCTTTAAAAAGCTGTAATAATAAAATGTAGGAATAACTAATTTTTTTAAATGAAGTGTTACTTTCCAAAAAGCAGTGTGTTCTTTGGTTGCCCATGGACATTTAAGATCTTTAATGCATGCTAATATTTTAATTTTGCCTCAGTTATCCTGTTTTATAGACTTTCTATATCTTCCTCTGATTCATCAGAGAAGACTGATGAGGAAAGTTTCAACAAGACACATTCAGAGGAGTCTTATTTATACTCCTCTTCATTCATTTCCCTATAGGAAATCATTTTTATTAGCCTTTGGTTATTCTTTTTTAGTTTCTTTTTTAAAACTATAAGCACAAAAGGAAGCATGCCAGACATTATGTTCTATATAATGTGACACAGTAGGAAGTACATGGTATGGCTGACAACAAAATTTTTTTTGCCAAAAACAAAAACCAAAAACAGATCAATTCAATCCAAAATCCAGATCTAACTAGTTAATTGAGAAACAAGTTAAGTGACATCATACAGAAGAGATTGACTGAATCCAGAATTATATCAGATAAATACTGATAATATATCCTGGAGATCACATATAGCAAGATATATGTTTCTTCCTGATTCCGTTTTACACCTGCATAGGAGCCTATTACAAGAATATATTTATTCACTTTCAGCCTGTTTTCCACACCAAAAGTAAGTCCTATTAGAGCAGGCATTTTAGTTTACTTTTGCTTCAGTGCCTAAAACAGTGTTACCGTAAATATATTTTTGTTGAATGAATTTCAAGGTGTGTGGTGGCTCTGAGAGAGACATTCGGGTGATTAGGACTGCAGCTGCTGGGGCAGGGTGAAGGATGCTCCTAGCTCAGTGCTGAGGTTTCTGGAAAAGCTTCCCATAGGCAGTAATCCTAAACTGAATCTTGAAACACCCATAAGAGTTTGCACCTTAAGGGATGAGCTGGGAAGGGGGGTTCTGGAAGGACAGCACAGGGTGACTTAATGTTCAGAGGCATGAGAAAACATGGCACATTCAGAAGGTTAAAAAAGATACAGGTGAACCGACTGCCCGTACATCTAACAAATTAGCTAGGAGTGAATTAGAATGATCTCTTCTTTTTTAACAAACTTGGAAACCAAGAACCCTGCTTCTTTGAATGGCACTCTAACACCTGGCTTTACACCTGGGCTTTTCCCTTGGGAAATATGCAGAGGTTGGAGGTCTAGCCCTGCTTAAGCTTGGGTACAAGAGGAGTTTCCATCACCCTAAGGAAAGATGCCTCAGTATGAGATTTTCTTCACCAGTGGAACCAAAGACTCCCTTCTTTGTCTTCCTTACATCCCAATAAATAATTCTCTACATCAGGAGTCTGGCTATGAGTGCTGAATTCAGTTGCTCCATGCATGGATAAAGGAAGATTGGGGTAGGTCTTTCCCTCTCGTTTTTGCCTCTAGCAACTCAGGGATACCTGGAACATATTTATCAAAGGGAAGAGGTCTGATAGGTCGCTGGACTTAGGTGTCTAAGGTAGGAATGTGTAAGAAGCCATATGCTTTTCACTCTTCTAGGATAGAATTTCATCTTTTAAGATCCAGAGTAGGTTTTAAGAAAAAAAAAAAGTAATGGCCTCTTGGAGATTGTCCGATTTGATTTATCAGGGAGGCTGCCCCCTGGCACAGCTGGTGTGAGTCTCGGAGTAACAAAGGCAAGACAGAGTTCATTGGCAAGGCTGCCGCAACCTGCTCACATGGTGCCTAAGGCATTCAGGAGAATGTGACATTAAATAGTGTCTAACCACTCTAGTATGATTTACACAGTAAATTTGCCTCACTATCAGTCACAGACTTTGAAAGGCCATTTTATCTTTGAGAAAGATATAGCCCTTCTACTGGAAGAGTAACAGGAAGTGGGCACATCGGGACAGTGAAGACTAGATTTTCAGCTTTTCTTGAGATATTGCTGTGCCCCCACCCCATTATGCATTGTGGGGAAAAGACCATCTGCTATTGTTACAGCTATAACCAGAGCTGCCTGCCATGCCCAGGCTCACCCTCCCAAGCTGCCAGAGTCTGCATTCAACTCACAGGGTCTCCTCCACCCTGCCCCAGCCACCACGGAAAGAAAAAGGATCTGTGAGGCCCTACGCCAGCTAATGCTGACATTATTCAATCCCATCCCTTACTAAAGACAGCCCAGGCTCAAGGGATAATGAGATGTTCAAAGATGGGTGGGCAAAGGAGCTACACAGCTACTATTCCTTCAATGTCTCCCTCACCTCATCTCCCCACCTCACAAATACTCTGCCTCAGCCACACTGGTCTCCTAGGTGTTCTCTCTTCCAACTCTGGCCTTTGCACTTATCTCTACCTGCAATTATCTTGATTATTTGCTTGCTTTGTGTGTTTGTGTGTGTGTATCCCATTGATGCTATAGTTTCTCACATCTAGTAAAGTACCTGGCACATGAGAGCTCAACAAATTTTGTGAATAAATGAATTATCCAAAGAAATGTGCACAATCTAACTTCCATACCCTGTCACTACTCCCCTTGCTCTATCAAATCACTCTTTTATTTTCACTAGAGCACTTATCTCTACCTGCAATTATCTTATTTACTTGCTTTGTGTGTGTGTGTATCTCATTGATGCTATAGTTTCTCTAGCATCTAGTAAAGTACCTGACACATGAGAGCTCAACAAATTTTGTGAATAAATGAATTATCCAAAGAAATGTATTAATCTATGTACAATTAAAAAAGAAAACTAAAAAACACTCTTTTCAGAGGCCTTGGCCAGGTATCTCAGTTGGTTAGAGCATTGTCCTGCTATGCAGAGTGTGGGTTTAGTCTCTGGTCAGGGCACATAAAAGAAGCAACCAATGATTGCATAATAAATAGAACAACAAATTGCTTTTTCTCTCTTTATCTCTCTCCCTATCTCTCTCTCTTCCTCCCTTCATTTCCTTCCTCTATCTCTATGAAAATATCAATCAATAAATTTTAAAAAGTTTAAACACACTCTTTTCAAACCTCATTTATTAGAATTCATGCTAGTTCTTACAGAAAGCAGAAGTTATTAGTTCATACTGAATATCTCAAAAATTTTTTTCTATGGGTTGGCTAGCCTGCTAGATAAGAGAACTTGTTTGAAAATGTTTAACTTATCTATACAGTGAGGTTACATTCTATAGGGGTTAAATTCCATCATCCATAAGTAAGACAAATGTCAGGCACAGTCAAGATTATTTTTGAAAATCCTTCAATTTTCCTTTAAAATATAAGTACAGGGCTTGGAGAAAAATTACCACATGTGGTAATGTGCATATGTTAATATGTAATGTATACAATAATAAGCAACTTCGCCAGTACTCCACCTGTCTTTGAAATTGAAATATATCTTGTAAGTATATTCCAGTTTTCCAAGTGAAGTTATTAATAGCGCCCCTTTTTATCTTTGAAAGTATCCCAATTAGGATAATATATCACATGGGCATTCTAGCACTAAACCCATCTTTTTCTTTTTAATCCTCACCCAAGGAAAATTTTTAAATTTTATTTACAGAGAGAGGAAGGGAGAGATTTGAGGGAGAGATTTGAAAGAGAGTGAGAGAGATATCAGTGTGCAAGAGAAACGTTGATTGGTTCCCTCTTGCATGTGCTCTGACCAGGGATCAAACCCCCAACCTTAATATGTGCCCTGACCAAGGATCGCACCTGCAAGCTTTTGATGTTATGGGACAATACTCCGTCCAGCTGAGCCACCTGGCCAGGTCTAACATTAGAACAATATGAATTCGTTTTCAACATAAGGCTGCCTCTCTTTAGAAGAAGGCAGAGTTCAAGGAAAAGCCGAGAGCCTTTATTAACAATGTGCTGAAGTCAATAGCAGATTTAAAAGTCCCTGTCTTCTAGCCACTACTGTAATAACAATATAAAGGTATTAGTGTGGTATTAAATGCACAGGTTCTAAAGTCTGACTTCCTCAGTTAAATAATAACTGCCACTTAATGAATAGCTGTGCTGGTTTACATAATCTGCTTTATGCCTTGGTTCCTCATTTGTGAAATGGAAATAATAATTGTATATATATACATATATATCTTATAGAAGTTCTGTGGGAATTAAATGAGTTAAAACATATAAACCTCCGAATAGTGCCTCAAAACTGTAAGGGTTCAGTGTATATATCAGCACCAATTATTTTTAGACTTCCCTGAGGCTTTATCATACCCTTTTTAAGTACCTGATACCACACTAATCATTTTTTAAAATATTTATGGCCTATGTGCTGGATATATTTTAATGCCTTTATATTTACAAGTCAACTAAAACACTAAGAAAACCATTCTTCTGTAAGTTCATCATGCCAATACCTCTCCAGAATTGTCACAGATCACTATTTCTCTCATTTAGCACCAGAAAAAACAGCCAGCCTATATTAAGAGACCATATAGTTTAAAAATGATCTTCAGTCCCTCTGGTCCACATTAGTTAAGTGCTAACATGTTTAATCTAACTTTGATTGACTTATTAATAACTGAATTTAAGATTAGAAATGTCACCATAATGAACTCCCCTTACGGTCTATTGATGAGTAGAATTGCTTTGAAAATATTCTCTCTCCCCCTGTCTGATGTATCTGACTACTAAGAACATTAGAGATCTGCTACACAATACGTTTGGCTCTACCCAATGTTTCTGACAGTCTAAATTAGCAGGATATTGGAAACACTTCATGGCCTAGAGAATTAGGTGACTACTGTTTCACAGAGCATCTGGTGTTCCTGGATGCATCTGGCACAGAGGCTGATTCCATGGTCTATCTGCCTAACTAGTCCTCTCCTCCTACTTTTCCCTCCACTTGCAACAATGGGGGCTGGATTCAAAGGCTGAAACCTGGCCCTGAGCCAATCTCCCCTACCTAACAGCTTCTTTTCTGGGGCTGCACCCTACTTTTATTATCTCACACTAGTTTGAAAGGCACTCACAAACTGCATGACTCTAATCCCTACCAGATTACTAAAAATCCTCAGGGTCTTCCCCTTGGACTGGACTCCTTGGCCATTGATACCTGTTCTAATCAGAGCTAGTTAAACTTCCTTGATCTTGATAACTTAACAATGTTGTTTCTTCATGGAAGTGGCCATATCTTCTGCCCCTGTTAGTTTCTCCAGCTGTTGCTGGTATCGACTTGCACTCCCCACTCAATAGAAACACTGATATTTTGTGTGGCAAGGGGTCAAGATAATTGATCCCTTCTGTTTTGCCAGTTGCTTTAGACTTTTAGTCTTCTAAGCAAGGAAAGTAGAGAATAACAAACTGAGTTTCTATTTTCGCATGCAAAAAACTTCATTGTATTTTAAGTAGCAATTAACCCTTAATTATCCAGAGTAATGGAAGGGAGTAATGACATATGTCTATGCAACATTGTTCTAAATCACATATACTTTGGAGCACAATTATTTTTCCCAGTAGCAAACATACTTTGCTAGTTATGTTGTGCTTGCAATTTTATTACAATGAACCTGCTTTCCCTGCGTACTGCGTCTTACAATTATATGAGGAGACATCACAAAAAACTTTGGTGGCCAGAGCCAGTCAGTTTTGGTTTAGATATTTTGATTGGCTACCTACCACAGAAAAACCCCATGCATATGCTGAAGAGTGAGTCGTTTTGTCCTTAGATATCAGGTAACAAGATCATTGGTGGGATCAGGGTGCAAGTGGGGTACAATTTGGAGTGAGGATACAGAGAGGGGATAAATGGTAATGGAAGGAGACTTGACTTGGGGGTTTATCACATAATACAGTGTACAGATGATGGGCTGTGAAATTGTGTACCTGAAACCTGTATAATTTTGTTAGTAATGTCACCCCAATAAATTTGATAGAAAGGAAAAACCTATCTCCAATCTGAGAGCAACTGCTCAGCACATAGAAAGAACTAGTTTCATTGTTTGGGTCAGGCTTTTAGCTCCTGCATACCTGGCAGGTTGCCAATCCAACTGATTTATGGCAAATATTCACTTGTTAATCTAAAGAAGTGGCTTGATTGCTCCTCCAAATAGCAAAGCAAAAAGTTGGTTGTAAAGTCAGGTGCCACCTGAATTCAGGTAGAATTTAGAAAAGACTTGGATTAGCTATATCATTGAAACATTGATTAGCGTAATAAGCACAAACAGAGAGTAAAGCTTAATTGACCCAAAGAAAAGAAAGACCTGTAGCAGCACCATCCGATAGAAATATCATGTGAGCCACACACATAATTTTTTAACTCGCTAGTAGCTACATTTCGGAAAGTAAAAGCCAAACAAACAAAAAACATAAGGCTAGTTATGGTAACTAAACACTAATAGGAGAACAACCTGGACAAAGGAAATAATAGAGAATACGTTTATTTAATGACAACATGATGCAATATTCACATGTTTAGGAACCAGGATTGTGTACTTCACAGTAAAAATAATTTTATAGTAAAATAGTTGGTCAAAACTTTGAGGTCTCCAGCCAGGTCTGTAGATGGAGGCAGGTGAAAGGCAACCATACATTGGTGTTTCTCTCCCTCTCTGCCTCCTTCCCTTCCCTTCTCTCTAAAAATAATAATAAATTAAAATCTTTTTTGAAAATTTAAAAAAAAAAAAAAAACACTTTGAGAGAGGGCAGAGAAGAAGGATGAAGAGCAGAGGAAGACAAAGAGAGGGAGTACAAAAGCTCACATTTACTAAGTGTGTTGTCCGGGACAAGAACTGTGGTAAGCAAGTTACATGTGTTAACTTTTTCATTCCTTTCAACAACCCTATAAAAAAGGTACCAGTGTTATTCTCATTTTACATATGGACAATCCAGAGAGCTTGAGTTATATAAGAACCCAAGACAATCTGACTTCAACAAGAATATTACTACTCATGACTTATTTTCTACTGCCTTTCTCAGTAGAAAAGACAGTAATGTTAAGTATAACTTCAATAAAACATCAAAGAAAAAAGCATTTTTTTTGTAATGATTGAGCCCTTTTAATCTTGGATAAAAGATTACTTGGGTACTAAATGGAAAGTAGGGGTAGATAATGGAAAATATATTTATATTTCTATGTCCATTATAGTCCAATCTTCATTACTTACAACAACAAGTCAAAGTATATACTATGTTTTATAAAAAAGTGTTCCTGCTCAGGGCTGAGGTGAACTACATCTAAGGAAAAATCTGTGATGGAAAGAGAAAAGTCTTTGGGAGCCTAGAAAAGGGAAAAGCTAAGAATAAGCATTAGAGCCATATCATCCAAAAGGAAAAAGCTACTAAGACTTTGACAAGCCAATCACCAGAGAGACATGATCTGTTGTTTTGTTAATTCTTATCATGGCATAAGAAAAAGTTCCTCAAAACTCTTCAATTATCTGTGCTAGGATTCCTAGGCTGTTACACGGCACAAATTGGGGGACACCTGTCAGGGGAAGGAAGTTCCCTGTCCATATATGGCTGGCCCTTCCTATGGGGTCAGCCAAGGAGCTAGCCTTGGAGTTAATCTTATCCCCAGGGCCTCTGGAACACTGGGCTATGGAGGTAACTGACTTAGCAACCTTGAGCAGGCTGATGTCACCCTCTATGTAACTCTTTGGCACAGAGCCACCTTTGTTCCAGTGGGTATAGAAGACTGCTCCTGCTGTAGGTTCGGTGGGTGCACTGCTATTGTCAGAGTGTGGGGAAAGCATGCATTGAAATGCTAGCACCCTCCAGCACCCAGCCACTGTGGAAGCAGGAAAGTGAGCATGGAAATGCCTGTGTTCTCTGTAGTCATAAACTGTTGCTGAATGAGACTGGGACAACCAAGCATGAGCACGTCAACACTCTCGGCTGCCCGGCTGTGTGGTCATTAGCTTGCTACTGCAATAAAGCATGAAAAACCTCCTAAAGACTCCTTTTAAATTCTTCTTCGCCCCTAGACCAGGGCTCTTCCTGATCACTTGGTAGTCTTGCACCTAATACAACAGGACCTGATAACACCATTTCCACTTTTTTCTATGGATTCCACAGAATCTTTTGAGAACTAATGCTAAAACTTTAATACTGATGGCCCTGACTGGTGGCACAGTGGATAAGGTGCTGGCCTGTGAACCCAAAGGTCTCTGGTTCGATTCCCCAGTCTGGGCACATAACCAGTTTGCACATAACCAGATCTGTAGCTGGAGGCAGGTGAAAGGCAACCACACATTGAGGTCTCTCTCCCTCTCTGCCTCTCTCCCTTCCCCTCTCTCTGAAAATCATAAATAAAATCTTCCAAAAAAAAAAAAACTTTAATACTGGCAAGAGAGTGCCTGGCACTATGAGCAAGAAGAACATAACATATAACAAGTGCAAGAAATGTCTTTCATCATACAGAAACCAAAGGGACTTGATCAGTTTCTTATGACCTTGGGTACTGAGCTCCTGATCAACTCTGGCCTCCCTATCAAGAATGAGTTTCTAGGCCTACAAACCTGGCCAAAACCTAGACTACGATAATCACCAGCACACCTTCCACCTCAAATAGGAAGTCCTGTCTGAGTGGCAGCAAGTGTCCTCATTGCTCTGTAATGGCAACTTTTATAATTCTCCACTTCATATTAGGTTATATTAACTGAGTACCATTAGTGAGCAGATGCTAAATATCTCAAAAAGTAAACATGGTTATTCCCCAGTAAATTTGTAATATGAAGGGGCACCTCTCCAGAAATATCAATGTTGCCACATAGAGTTCATAGGCTACGAGGCTTCTAAGTGTGAGTGCTACCGCCTCTCTCTGGTTCCTGCTCATTTCCTCAAACTCTAGCCTATTTTCCATCACAACTTATCATCTTGAAGGAAAGCTCGAAGATTTGCATTATTTCTCTTGTACTTAATTTCTTATGGGACCACAAAAACATATACAGGTCCGTGGCAATGTACCTCTAGAAAATAAGTAGAATAAATTTAAGAAAAACAATCATATCAATGGGAAGCCCCATTTTACTTGGTAGGCCTTTTCTCTTCAAAGTGCTTCAGCTCACATGAAGTGGCTATACTACATATTGAGAGCTCATGTTGTGTCTGACATCCAATTGCTCTCATGAACAGGTGTCATTGAAAAAGATAGCATTTACCAAAGGGGAGGGATATGAAAAGTATATCATGGCATGGTGTAGAATAATGATGCCTTTTTAAATATTTCACCTTTCAAGCTAGATTTCCAGAGAAGTACTCTTGGGATTGGGGGGCAGGGGTCTGCTTTATTGTATATTTTCACATAAGGTTGAAATTTCCTATGCCAGCATTATCCAATAGAACTTTTTTGCAATGATTTAAATGTTCTGTATCTGCACTTTCTGATATGGTAGCCAAAGCTACAAGTGGCTACTGAGCACTTGTAGTGTGACTAGTCCAATTGAGAAACTAAAATTTTAAATTTTATTTTAGTTAATTTATATTTTAATAGCCACATGTGGTAAGTCACTACCATTTTTGGACAATGCAGCACTTTCAAAAAATTATTTGTGTCAGAGAACCATTGAAATATTCTCCCCCTGTTTCTATAGTGCTCCACATTGAAGAATAATGGCAATGTCACTCATGGTGACCAGGACTGGGGGATGACAATAGTTTGCAATTTCTTTCTGTCATTTGCTGAACTGTAGGAGACCAACAGCCACCAAAGGCCTAGGTATGTCTATCAGCTATGGATGCTGCTTCATAAACAAAAGCTTGGCCTACATAAAACAAGCCATCTGAATGTTATATTTACAGACTGGGTTTACCAACAGTTAGATAATGTAATACAAAAACACTCGGACAAAATTTTTTTTAGCACATATCAGTTTTACTCAACCCATTAAAGAAAAAACCAGCAGGAGGACAAGATCACTCATTGCAGAAGTATGCAAACAGCTAAAAATGATAGTCTGTTAGAAAAGAAATGCTGGAATAAGACTGCTAAATTGGACACAAAATTGGTTAGTTTCCTCCAGGGCAATAAAATTATAATCTTTGGGGTTAGCTTCCCTAACCCCAAAAGAAGAAAGAGACACAGGCAGAAATAAGGAAGGAAAGGTGGCACCTCAAACTGTGGAGTCACTGGCACTGGATTTATCTTTCTTAACATCCAACTTTCTCAAATATCTGGACTTCTTTCAAGGACACCAGCTATGCTCCTTTGCTCTTGCTTTCACCCATCAAATAACTTACTAAATCTTTTTTCATAGAATGTTCACAACCATTCCTTCTTTTCCTTCCCACTGCTACCCAAACACTTTTGTTTCTTATCATTTCATTGTCCCAGTCAGTTAAGCAAACATAAGTTTTCTGTACTGTCTCAGATTCAGGGCCCTGACTGTTGGCTCAGTGGATAGGTGCTGGCCTACGAACCCAAAGGTCACTGGTTTGATTCCCAGCCAGGGCACATAACCAGGTTGCAAGCCAGGTCTCTAGCCAGCTCAGTAGCTGGAGGCAGGTGAAAGGCAACCATACATTGATGTTTCTCTCCCTTTCTGCCTCTTTCCCTTACCCTATCTCTTAAAATAATAAATAAAATATTTTTAACAAAAAGTTCAGCAAAACTTCTCAAATTACTTTCTACCTCTCCTGTGATAGATTCTTCATTGAACATCACAAAAACCAGTGGAACGTTTTTATCATGAACACCCTGCCCCTTTAAGAAAAACTTAACATGTTTTTACATGTTAAGTAAATGTTGATTTTTAAAGTCAAATAATACATTTAAAAATTATCTTTAGTTTTCACATTTACAATTGTTTTCTGAAGTGTAACTATCTGAAAAATGCTTAAGAAGCATTTGAAACAATTAAAAGTCACTAAAAAGTTCTTTAATCTGTTAGAATGAAGGAACAGAGGGAGGGATAAAAAAAATAAAAGTAAGCCCTCAAATTTCTGAATGATAAAAGAATATCTTCTTTTCTTTTCAAGTTAGGTGGTTACAGATCAATTATTATAGTGGAAAGGAACCAAAAGTACATAGGTGTTGACACCTCCTTAACCTTCAGTCTGGCTGTTAAGCCCTACAGTGCTTTGAAGCTGTACATATTCCTTAAAGAAAAAATTCCTTTTTATCTTATTTTGTGTTGAGAGCCTTATGTGTTTTTCTTTTGCATCATTTATTAACTACTCCGCTAGCTTCCTAACTAGCCTCCTTGCACCCTGTCCTGCCTTCACTCAGCCAGTCCATTCTACAATGTACAGCTCTACCAGATAAACTTCCCTGAACTGTTGCTTTAATGTACTCATTCTGCTGCTCAGGAAATGATTAGGATTCTGCTCCAATTAAACAAGTTCCACTCTTCCTCATTGGCATGTGAAACCCTTTGTACTCTTACCCCAAACTCATCTCTATTCCCCTCTCCCATACGGACAACACTTTCTAGAATAATTCTCAGCCCAGGCTGCCCATTAGAATCACCTAAGCCCCAATTCTCAGAGAATCTGGTTTAACTGGACTGCAGTGTGGCAAAGACCTCTGTATTTTTAAGACTCCCAAGTCATCCGGATGTGCAGTGAGGTAGAGAACCGCTGATCTAGAGAACCAGACTCATCTGTAGGTGTGTGCCTTGTGCTTTCACCTCTTTGTACTCCCCCACCATTTTCACCCACTGAAACCCTCACCCATTCTTCCCAGTGTAGCTAAAACACCACTTTCCATGCACTTCTTCCCAAGTTACCCTAGCCAATGTTTCTCTGCCTTTCACTCAATTCCTGCACCAATCTGTTCCACTTACACGATCTCTAATTGTATAACTAATCAATTGTCATTGTTTAGGTCTTTGTAATTCACCAAGTTCCTCTGTAAATCTCTTTTCTAACCTTTTTTATTCACTGTATATTGGAGGCTTTATCTTCCTCAAAGTTATAGATAAAGAAACTCTGGCTCAGACAGTGTATGTGGGGGATTTTCCCCCAAGTTCACACAGTTGGTAAATGACAAATTTGCAAGCTGAGCATGGGTTTCCAGAGCTCATTGGGAATATTTAAAACAGAAACAGAATCAAATCTCCTTTTACCATTAAAGCACAGACATCACCTAGGGAGCCTGTCAAAATGCACACAGACCTGGGCCTGAGCCTCCATGATTCCAGTTTATCCAGGGACCTGGATTTCCATCAGCCACCAGCCGATGATTTACTTGGTGTTCAAGAGCATTTTCTCTGTGGTTGGGAAAGTTGCCTCTTAACACTGCATCTGTTTGTTTTCCAGGTGGGTAGGTAATGGGCTGCGCAGAGTCCACTTGGCAGTCGGTGCAAAACTCCCCTCTGTGGGCTGGGTCAGGTGTGCTGGTTTGTGTTTCTCCTCTGGGCAGCACAGAGATCACCCGTGGCTTTTCTCATTTCAGAAGGGCTTTGGAGGAACTCATCTGCCTCGGAGTTTTCAAACCCTATTTCCGCTCATGAGAGACTTCTCACTGACATTTGGTTCAGCTAAGAAAGTGTTGCAGACTGTCTGAAAAAAACACCCTCTGCCTAAATAGAAGCAGGACAACCGGCTTCCATGGAAAAGTTTCCAGGATTTTCAATGATAGAATTTCACAACAATCCTGACAATCTGAAGAAGATGTCCTTTTAGTGTAACCTGGGATAAAAACTGTTATTTGGCCATTTGGCAAAAAGTTTCTCATGCTGATCCAATATGTTGACAGTATACTGGCTTGCATGTAGGAATTTTGTGTAATCCAAGATTACTTGGATCTATTCATTTCTCAAGCAGACTTTTATCAAGATTATTTTCTAACTGGAGACACATAGAGTTTTCATTCCTTAAGGGAATCTTCCTTCACCTATGGTAGCATTTTGTGGAAAGAGAACAGAACACCATTGGCTGAGCCCATGTGTCTAGTTTAAAATGAACTTTAGAATAAAGACTTTCTGACTTTAGAGCTCAAAGAACTTCTGTCTTTCCCCTTCCCACCTCTCATTATCCTCTGGTTTCTAAGGAAGGTCAGAGGTACCTGACCAGTAATAACAATACCTAGTATAAGCCTTCAAGGTATTGGTTCTGGTAAATTACCTAATTCTGTGTCTTTCTCTTTGAAAAAAAAAAAATCCCCACTTCCAAGATGCTATCCAAGCTTATTAATTCCTTGGACAGGGAAGGAGGAAACTAATTAACTTTTGGGTTTTAGGCCAAATCGGAGATAGCTGTCAATCAGGTGTGGGGAAATTGACTCCATACTTTTCACCCTACCAGGAAGCTGATCTTTGTGGCCTGCATTACTGGGCGCCATTGCTTTCTGGTTTCCTCTTGGGTTCAGCCAGGGAGAGACACAGGCAGAAGACTGGAGATAGGAGAAGACACAAGTCTCCATACCTGTTTGGCTGTAAATTAAATAGTCTGTGTTCGCTTATCAAAGGCCGCAGCTGCTGTCAGCCCTCTCCACAGCTACCTTCTATGGGGTTCCCATGACCTTTTCCCTGGCTGTGCTGCATGCTCAGGTTGAATAATGGCTTCCAGTTGTTGCCAGTCATGGGCGCTTCACCTTTCCCTGATGTTTTCCCTTAACCGTGCCCTCACTTTTTGCAAATAGTTCCATCATTAAACTTTCCCCTGTTAACTCATTTGAGTGTGTGTTTCATCTGGGCTATTTGTTGGACCCTGATTTATAAGGAGAGCAACCCTTGTAATCTTGATGTAAACAAGTTAGGGATGGCTTTAATTTAACATGGTCAGTAAAGAGAGTTCTCAGGTAACATGATAAGGCAGATCTGATTGATATATACACAAGGTCTGGAAAAAGTCAAGCCATTGTTAATATACTGAGAATTATATTGATGTACCCTAGCAGCCAAGGAGACTGGACTGGAATGTGCATGTGTGAACCATGACTTTACTGTGCTAGTCAGTGCGGGTGGTAGGCACCCTTGAGTGAGCATGTGTGCTGTGTGCCCATCACATTCAAAATGACTGAGCAAAAAGAGCAACAGATATGCATCAAATTTTGCTTTAAGCTTGATCATTCCTCCACCAGACTATTTGAATGATTCAGAAGCCCGCAGCTATGGGCTACTGGTAATTGGCAACTTCAACATCACAATGTGTCCACAACAATGTGCATCACATCCAGTGAAGAGTTTTTTGGCAAAACATCAAATCACTCTGGTGGCTCAGCACCCCTTCAGCTCAGATATGATGCCCTATGACTTTTGGCTTTTCCCAAAACTAAAATTACCTTTGAAAGGTAAGATATTTCAGACCGCTGATGAAATTCAGGAAAATACAATGGGGCTGCTGACAGTGATTCCAAAAAAGGATTTTGCAGAGTGTTTTGAACAGTGGAAGAGACACTGGAAGAACTGTGTGAGGTCCCAAGGTGCCTACTTTGAAGGGGACTGAGGCATCATTGTCCTATGTATGCTATTTCTTATATCTTGTATCTTCTTCAATAAATGTCTCTGTTTTTCATATTACATGGCAGGATACCTTCTGAACAGACCTAGTATATAGCTAACTTTACACTCCTAAAATAAACACATTCTTTTCAGACGCTGAGATATTCACAAAAACTAATCATATGTTAGGCCACAAACCAAGTATCAACAAATTATAAAAAATAGAAACAATTCAGAAAACATTCTCTGATCATAAATGCAATTAGAGGGAAAAATTATAGACATTCAAAAAATGTATTAGAAAATCAGAAAATAAACATTTCCATTATGCCTGGAAATTTTAACGGTCTTTCACGTAAGTAACTTCTTGATCCAAAAAAAAAAAAAAAAAAATCTATGGAAGTTGACAGATTTCTTAAAGTCAGTGAAGATGGAAGCATAACATTATCAGAATCTAAACAAGAGCTTAGAGGAAATTGGAAAATAAATGAATTAACTATATGCTTCAAAAAGGAAAGCAAGCCCTGGCTGGTGGCACAGTGGATAAGGCACCGGCCTGCGAACCCCAGGGTTGCTGGTTCGATTCCCAGCCAGGGCATATAACCAGGTCGCAAGCCAGGTCTCCAACCAAGTCGGTAGCTGGAGGCAGGTGAAAGTCAACCATAGACTGATGTTTCTCTCCCTCTCTGCCTCTTTCCCTTTCCCTCTCTCTGGAAATAATAAATAAAATCTTTAAAAAAAAAAAAAAAGAATTTTTTTTTTAAAAAAAAGGAAAGCAGAAAGAAGGATGAGTTAGATGAGTTAGATGAGTTGATGAGTTAGAAAATAGGAAAAGAAACAGTTAAATTCAATAGTTATTTGGAGAAAAGTTAGACAAGCTTCTAACTAAATCTAGTGATAATGGGAGAAAATACAGAAACACAAAATTAAAAAACGATAAGAAAAAGTAACCATAGGGAAAAATGTTTAAAGAATCATAAAAGAGCCCTGGCTGGGTGACTCAGTTGGTCAGAGCATCATCCCATACACCAGAGGGTTGCAGGCTGGATTTTCAGTCAAGGCACGTACATTAGTTACAAGCTCATTCCCTGCTTGAGGTGTGTATGGAAAGCAACCGATTGATAGTTCTCTCTCACATCAATGTATCACTATTTCTCTCTATCTCCCTCCCTCTTTCGCTCTCTCTGCCTCCTCTTCTCTAAAATTAGTGAATATATCCTTGTATGAGGAGTTTAAACAATTATAAAAGATTACTTTGTTAAACCCTATGAAAATAATTATGAAAACCTGAGTTAAAAGGATAATATTCTAAGATGTATCTGACTCCAGAAGAGGCAGAAGATACAATTACATTTCCATAGAGGAAATAAAAATTTGTCAAAAAGTTAATCCCCCCTCAATATGAAAAATGAAACAAAACAAAACAGAATGACAGGTTACTTCAAAAAGAATTCTACCAATACTTTAAAAACTAAATGATCCCAATACTGTACTATTTAACTATCTTATAGCTTGAGTATGAGGTGGAGGGAAATGGGCAAGTAGAGAGAAAATTCCACATTAGTTTTATTTTTAAAATCCTCACCCAAGGATATGCTTACTGATTAAAGTGGGAGGGAGAGATGGAAACATTAATTGCTTGCCTTGCCTCCCATATGCACCCTGATTGGTGATGGAACCCACAACCTAGGTATGTGCCCTGAGCAAGAATTGAGCTCACAGCCCTTTTGGTGTACAGAAGGACCTGAACCACCAGGCCAGGGCTCCACATTAGTTTTATAAAGGAATATCACATTGATACTAAGACCTGACAAAGACTACAGATAAAATAAAACAACAGTTTACAATTTTTTAAATATATTTTTATTTTTCAGTTATAGTTGAAGTACAATATTATGTTAGTTTCAGGTGTATAACACAGTGACCAGACATTATATAACTTTCTAAGTTATTACATTCTGATACCACACATATTTATTAAAATATTATTGACTATATTCCCTATGCTGTACTTTACCTCCCCATGACTATTCTGTAACGATCAGTTTATACTTCTTAATTCTTTCACCTTTTTTCACCCATACCTACAACCTCCCTCCTATCTTAAAGAAGACCCTTTAACTTTACTTGTAATATTTGTTTAGTGGTGATGAAGTCCTTTAGCTTTTTCTTGTCTGGGAAGCTCTTTATTTGTCCTTCCATTCTAAATGATAGCTTTGCTGGACAGACTAATCATGGTTGTAGATCCTTGCTTTATTACTTTGAATATTTCCTGCCAACCCCTTCTGGTCTGCAAAAGTTGATAAGTCAGCTGACAGTCTTATAGGAGCTTCTTTGTGGGTAACTAACTGCTTTTCTCTTGCTGCTTTTAAGGTTCCCTTTTTGTCTGTAACCTTTAGCAATTGAATTATGATGTCTTGGTTTGGACCTCTTTGAGTTCATCTTGTTTGGGACTCTCTCTGCTTGTATATCTATTTCCTTCATCAGGTTAGGGAAGTTTTCCATCATTATTTTTTTCATATAGGTTTTTCAATTTCTTGCTCTCCTTCTGGCACCTCCATGATGTGAATGTTGTTATGCTTAAAAGTGTCCCAGATGCTCCTTAAACTATCCTCATTTTCTTGGATTCTTTTATTCCTTTTTTTCTTTTTTTTTAATTGGGTATTTTCTGCTTCATTATCTTCCAAATCTCTGATATGAACCTCTGTTTCATCTACTCCACTGTTTATTCCCTGATGTATTCTTCATTTTAGTTAATGTATTCTTTATTTATGACTGGTTATTTATGTTTTTAATCTGTTTTTAGGTTTTCTCTTTGTTGAAGTTCTAAGTTTTTCTACTTTCCCAATGTTAATCGAACATCCTTATAACCAGTGTTTGGAACTCTGCATCTGACAGATTGCTTTTCTACATTTTGATTTGTTATTTTTCTGGAGTTTGTTCTGTTCTTTTATCTGGGCCATGTTTCTTTGTCTCCTCAGTTTGGCTGACTCTGTGTTGGTTTCACTGTACTGATTGAGCTGCTACATCTTCCAATCTTGGTAGAGTGACCTTACACATTAGGTGTTCTGTAGGATCCAATAACACAGCCTCCCCATTCACCAGAGCTAGACACTCCAGGTATGTCCCCATGTACGCTGTGTACACCTTTATGGTGTGGTTGAACCTCGGTTGCTGTTGACCTGTCAGCTGGAGAGATTTGCCCCCAGACCAATCAGCTGCAAGAACTGGCTATAACCACTATGGAGGATTAGTTGTGCCAGGGTCCACCCCATGGAGTAGAATTTACCTCAGTGAGGCTCTGGTGCTCAGCGAGGACACTCCTTCAGTGTGTCACTTTCTGTAGTGACTCTGGGGCCTCCTAGGAGGTGCAGACCAAAATCAGCCACCTTCTCTGACCTGCCTGGACCACCAGCATGAGCTACAAAGCAATCTGCAGATGACTGCTACCTGTGTTGGGCTTGGAAGTGCACGGAGAAGGCCAAGCTTCAAACCAAGTTTGGCTGCTGCTTGTGCCACGCCTTGGGCCACTTAACAAGAAGTATATGGCATGCCAAGGCCAGGTGCTGCTTGTTTGGGAGATTTTAGGAACATCCGAAGCTTGAGCCAAAGAAGGCAATTTTTAATGGAAAGATGACTAGAAGCAATTTGGGTGGGCCTAAGAGCTGGGTGGGGCAGTATCTCAGGGAATCTCCAGGGCTGACCTACCAGTGTTAGCCAAGTTGATGGAGACTCAGATATGGCTCCTACTAGATCTGTGTGGAGGTGGCTTAGAAGAAAACAAGGGCCTCTGTAAGTATTTTTGTCAGCTGCCCCTCAGCTGTCATCCTGAGGCACACACTTCAGTTCTAGCCTGTATGTCCCTAGTGCCTTTCAAGCTGCTGCCCCAGTGCTGGAGCTCAGTGTGAGTCAGTCCAATAAGTCCCTTTGGGGGCCCTTTAAGAGGAGTACTTGGGACTCCAGAAGCCCCTATTTCACTCAGCTACTAACCCTGCTGTTTGTTTACAGAAAGAAGTTATGGGAACTTTTCTTCCTGGCATTGGAACCCTGGGCTGTGGGGCTTGGTTTGGGGCTGGGACCCCTCACTCCTCGGAAGATTTCTGCATTTGAGATATGCCTCCAAATTTTTATCCAACATATATAGGTATGGGACCAACCTCTTCTCTGTCTCTACCCCTCCTACCATTCTCAGTGTAGTTTCCTCATTATATCCTTAGTTGTAGGATTTTGGTTAAGCTAGATTGCAGGCAGATCTGAATGATGGTTGTTCTGTAGTTTACTTGTAATGTTGACATGGTTGTGGGAGGCTGCCAGTACTGTGTTTAACCTACACTGCCATCTTGACCAGAGTCCCCTAAGCAACTTTTATATATAAATCTCAATGCAACAGTTCTGAGTAAAATATTAGTCTATTAAAAGAAAAGCACAATATGACCAAGTGGGGTTCACAAGAAAACATTTTTTAATGATTTATTAACAAATGTATTAATATAATTTATCAGATTATAGATATAAGAAAAATAATTATATTCATATCCTTGGATGCTGAAATAGCATTTTTGAAAATTATAATTTTTAAAAAATATTTATTATTTTTAGAGAAAGAGGAAGGGAAGCAGAGAGGGAGAGAAACATCAATATATGGCTGCCTTTCACCTGCCTCCAGCTACGGACCTGGCTGGAGACCTGGTTATGTTGCCCTGGATGGTAATCAAACCAGAGACCTCTGGGTTCTCAGGCTGGCGCCTATCCACTGAGTTGCCAACCAGTGGATACTAAAAAGTATCATTCTTGTTTAAATAAAATTCAATAAGAAACTAAATTAAATAAACTAAAATAGAAATAGATTATATACTACAATAAAATTCAAACCATTTCAGTCTCAAAACCAGCAATATGCTCAATGAAAACCACAGAATATGCTCAGTGAAGAAGTCCACATCTCACAAAGGACTAATACCTAAAAACCAATAAAGAAAAACTTAAGTTAACAGAAAAATGGTCAAAAGATGTGAAGAAAATTCACAGAAAAGGAATTATAAATGATTTAATACATCAAAACATGTTCACTCTCACTCATAAGAGAAATGCAAATTAAATGCTCTAAGCTATAAGTTTCCACCTATCAAATTGGCAGAATAGCCCTGGCTGGTGGTGCTAGTGGCACTGTGGATAAGGCATCAGCCTGCGAACCCAAAGGTCACTGATTTGATTCCTAGTCAGGGCACATAACGAGGTTGCAAGCCAGGTCTCTAGCCAGGTCTTTAGCTGGAGGCAGGTGAAAGGCAACCATACATTGATGTCTCTCTCTCTGCCTCTCTTCCTATCCCTCTCTCTAAAAATAATAAAATCTTTAAAAAAAATTGGCAGAATTTATCCTGGCTAGGGTTGAGCGCTGGCCTGCAAACCAAAAGGTCACTGGTTCGATTTGCAACCATGGCACATGCCTTGGTTGAGGGCCAGGTCCCTGGATGATGTCCCAATTAATGTTTCTCTCTCACATTGATGATTCTCTCCCTCTCTTTCTTCTTCCCTTCTCCTCACTGTAAAAAATAAACAAACAAACAACAACAAAAAAAAAACACAAAAAAAACAAATAAATAAAAATTTAAAAACAAATTGGCAAAACCCAACATTTTTATAATAAATTCACATGAGTTGTTTTCATATTGCTGGTGGGGTTAAAAATTGGTATGAATTCTTTGATGGGTAATATGAAAATATCAAAGAAATTTATAAATATACATTCCCTTTGAGCCAGACATTTCTCACTTTGGAGTTCTTCCTAATATATTACTGATGTAAATGCAAATTTATAGACATAGGTGCATATTTTTATAATAGCTAAGGATTATTGTATTAGTTACCTATTGCTGCAAAACTTAGTAGCTTAAAACAATGTATGTTTATTATCTCAGTTTACATGTGTCAGGAATCCAGAAACAGCTTGGCTGGGTCCTCTGATTTACTTCCTCTCACCAGGCTGCCATCAAGATGTCAGCCTAGAATTCACAGTCTCATGTGAGGCCTCAGTTGGGGAAGAACCTGCTTCTAAGCTGACTCACTGATTGCTGGCAGCCTCAGTTGCTGAAAGGTTGTTGGGCTAAGGGCCTCAGTTCCTCACTGACTGTTAGCCAGCCTGCCCTTGCCACATGGCCTCTCCCACACAGCAGCTGGCACCAAAGCATGTTAACCAAGAAGGAGACAGAGTCTGCTAGCAGACAAAGTTGCGGGTCCAGCCCACATACAAAGGGAGTGGATTATACAAGGGCATGAAATACCGGAAAGCCGGGATCATTGGGAGCCACAGCTGAAAACAGTAAGATATTGGGAACTGGGCGTACAGATAATAAGTGTTGAATTGTTACTATTTAAATTTTTTTTTTTTAAATAATGTAAAGGTTTTCATTGAAAACTACTCAGTGGTAAAAGCACTTTTTCATGTTTTAAACTTTTTGAACCATGTGAATATATTCCTTATCAAAGTTTTTAAATTAAAAATGTATTTATTTTTTTGGTAGCCTCATCAGTCTAGAGGAGCTCTCCAGCCTTTATTCTCTGTCTGCATATCCAATTTATTTCTTTAGAGCACTTACCAGAATTTGCAATTATATAATCATTTGCATATTAACTTATTGTTTGTCCAGCTCCTAATATTTTAAGCTTTAGAAAGAGGAGGACCAAGTCTGTTTTATTCACCATTGTATAATCTAGGACCAGCACAGTGCCTGGCACGTAGCAGGCATTTAATACTTATGTTACATATTGAACAAACCAATGAATGATGCAATCACTAAGAGTGACAATGTGTCCTTTTTAAAACCCAATAGCATGATATATTTCTCTTTAAAGTCCAATAGCATGATATAGTTCTTATCCCATTACTAAACCTCTGACATGACAGATTCAACAGTGTTTCTCAGAGGATAATTAAACTTGATAACAAGAAATATAATAAGTACAAAATTTCCTTCTCAAACTTTAGCTCTAATACCTTTAATTATGACATTCAACCAATAATTCTTCACTCCCTACTATGTATCAACAGGGTTCTTATTCTTAGTAAGTTTGCATTCTAAAATAGAGAAGTCAATTCATATACATAAATAAAGTACAAAGGGATAAACTAGAGAATCCCAGACGAAATAATTAAAAAATTATTCTGGTGGAATGGGAAAGAGCTTCACGAAGGAGATAATATTTAATGTAGGGCTCAAAGAATAGGTAAGATTTGAGTATGTGAAAATAACAGAAAGGACATCTTGAGAGCAGGAAGAGTAAGAATCAGTAAGCAATGAAGGGAAAATGTGAGGCATGCACAAGAAGGAGCAAATAATTTGGTATGAATGGAGCCCTGGGTATGAGGTGACCAGAGAGATTTAAGAGGAGAGACCTAACAGAAACAGTTCAAAAGAGTCACATCTGTTATAAACAAGAGTTAGGATTTCATTACTAAAAGTTACTGATAGAGGTCAGTTAAAGAGACCAATCTTTAGGTTTTATAAAACTCATTTTGGTAGCAGTGTAGAAAATCAAAGGTGAGGCTTAAGACCAGGGAGAAGAAATCAATGCGAGCAATATTTAGAAGCAGGTATCAGCAGGACTTGGTGACCTAAAAGGCAAGAAATGCTTGTGAACAGCACAAAGCAGAATCAATTCACAGAAATAAATTGAGGTATAGGCTATATGTGGTATGAAGATTGGGGCAGGGATAATTAATAAGAGCTGGAGAGGCCTGGGAGGATTTTTGAATATATGTCCTGGAGAAGCTGCTGCTTGCTGCTAGGAAGTCACAATTATCGGTGTTAAAGGACTAAGCTTTTTATTAAGTTCAGATCAGGAATCCAAAATGTGGCTAAGTAATTATTTTGAACTACTCAAATAATATAGCATTTAGCTCAAGTAAACTAAAAAAAGTATAATGAGTTGGAGATATATTTTGATAGTTAACCCAGCTGCAAACCAGGAACTAGGGATGTATTAATTTGCCCAAGGAATTTTTTTAATGATTAAAGTTTTAATAGAGTATTGTTTTTCTTGTTCTATTACAGTTGTCCTATTTTCCCCATTGCTCCCCTCTGCCTCCTCCCTCTCCCAGTCAATCCCCACCCTGTTGTCCATGTCCATGAGTCATTTATACACATGTTCCTTGACAAGACCCTTGCCCTTCTTTTACCCATCTCCCGCTTTGCCCTCCCCTCAGGTTACTGTCAGTTTGTTCCTTGTTTCCATGACTCTGGTTGTATTTTGCCCACTTGCTGTTTTGTTCATTAGTTTCCTGTATTAGGTGAGATCATATGGTGTTTGTCTTTCTCTGCCTGGCTTTTTTCACTAAGCATAATACTCTCCAGTTCCATCCAAACTGTTGCAAAAGGTAGGAGCTCCTTCTTTCTTTCTGCTGCATAGTATTCCACTGTGTAAATGTACCACAGTTTTTTGATCCACTTATCCACTGATGGGCACTCAAGGAATTAAACCACATCTAAAACAGCAGCTTAGCTCTGGGTTGGGCCCTCCTTCCACTTCCCTCAGCCTCTGCCACAACCAGCAGTAGGGTGGGTGAATCTAATGAAGTAAGGGAGACCACGGACATTCTGCTAAAAATTTCAGGAATTTTCAATACTGGCTTAAATATGGAGACCCTGTCTATTTGTGTATGGCTTTGTGAAAAAGAGATTAATCCAAAAGCTTTATTTTTGGCTACTAAGGAACTTCACAAGGCCACTGAATTACTAAAGGCTGCTGAAATATGACAAGCTGACTTTCTGGAGAAATCTTGATGTCAAAGCTGTATAAAAGGATTTGAAGATCGCATTGTAATCAGGAATGTAAAATTAAACTACTGCCTGCAGAAGTGCAGCAACATTTTCCTTTTTAAAGAAATTCTAAGACCATAGCTTTATAAATCTATGAAAAGGGGCTTGCAGAGTAATTATCAGATGTGTTTACATCACATCTTACACTTTTAAACAGCTCTAATGCTTTGGCATTGCAATGTTCATATTTATGTATTCCTTATTTACAGCGCTATTAGCTTTGCTTTTCTAAGCAGTCTGTCAATGTGCACATCTGCTATTTGGTTGCAGTATAGTGGATGGACCCATTAGTAGTAATGTAGTAGTCATGACTTGTTGACATTTTCATCATAAACTACTTTTGAATCGTTTATGCAAAACAACTGTGGATTTTGCATTGGGCTCAGAGTTGACAGAATTTCAACCATTTGCGAAGTTTGATTTAGATTCGTCATCTACATCAGAATCTTGTTTTAAATTTTTAAATTTTATATTTATTTTAGAGACAGTAAGAGAAAGAAAAGTATTGATTTATTGTTTCACTTATTTATGTATTCACTCGTTGATTCTTCTATGTGCCCTGACCCAGGATAGAACCCACAATCTGTGTATCAGGATGACACCCTAACCAACTGAGCTATCTGGCCTGGGCCCAGATTTTTATAGATTTTTTGTACTTGATTTTTATAGAAGTACAAAAAAAGCTTTGTTATAACCTGCTGGTTAACAATGTTTAGCTTTTCAAATATAAATATTGTCTGGCAATTAACAATGTGAACCAGATCACTTTTCAACTGATTGAAAAATTGAACTTTTACGAACTCAGATTATTTGTCCTTTGAATCATTTAAATTTGAGCATATTGATTTTCTTAATCTGGCCAGGTGGCTCAATTGGTTAGAGCACTGTCCCATATACAAAAGGTTGTGGGTTTGATCCCCAATCAAGGCATACACCTAGATTTTGAGTTCAATCCCAGGGCACATATAGAAGGCAACCAATTGATGCTTTTTTCTCACATCAAAATTTCTCCCTTCCTCCCTCTCTCAAATCAATAAGCATATCCTCGGATAAGGATTAAAAAAAAAAAAAACAATTTTCTTCCCTTAAATTTTATATGCTATAAGTGACAGCCTTAAAAATGCTTAAATTCTTTTTCTTTTTATTACATAAAAATAACTTGAGTGCTTATCTATCTCGAGTGGTTACATAATAAATCAATAGATAACTAGTGGTTATCTAAGTGCTAAACAGATGTCATTTAACAAATATGTTACTATTTTCTAAAGGAATAAAAGTTTCCAGTCATTAAAGAAAAGCCAAATAATTGAAGGTTCCATAATATCTAAGCTTATTTTTGTGTGTCCCTATTTTAATCCTGAAAGTTTAATAAAGTTTAGTTCAAAATAAACATAAGAAAATTTAGGATAGTATTGATTCTGTTTCTATAACAAATTTCAATGGAACGTTTTTCCCAAAAGTAATACAAATTTAATCTGATTTTATTTTAGACTTTGTTAACATCCATTGAACTGACAGTACAAGTATTTACACCTTAGCAGCAATTTTTTTCTTCAAACAAATTATTTTAGAAAGGTTTAGTAATATTTAAATGGCAACCTTCTGTACCTGTTTAAAAATCTAGTCCTTTGACCATTTTGACTTTTTAAATGCATTATATACTGTAAGGTCTATTATTGGGAGAACTGGTTAGGTGGTAATAAGAAGTTGTGATGTTGAGTCATTTATCTGATGATAAAAACTGTGTGTTGTTATTTATAAAATCATAGAACACTTTTGTCAAGCTCCAAAATTTGTGTATATTTTTTAGGCCATATGAGTTAATAGTTTTATTTTTTTGTAGATTAAGTATTTATGTATGAAACAAAGCATGGATATATACAGAGGACTTCTTTAATGTTATATTTCTTAAATGTAACATATTTTTAATGCATAATTAACTGGTATTTAAGGAAACCAAATTAAATCATGATATAATTAGTGTTGCATATTTTGTCAGTGACACATAAAACCATTTTGGTGGCTAAAAACATTTTTTTTAATTAAAAAAAGAATAAAACAGCAGCTGCAATTGCAGTTATTATATAATTGTTTACAATAACCACCATCATTCTCCAAGATCCATGTTTTTCACACCAGCCAAAACATGAATTTATCAGTATATGATAAGAATCACCACCCTTACATCCTTCAAGTTCCTCATGGTAGCAATAATCTCAGCAATCCCTGCAGGACTGTGGCACTGCCTTTGGTCTCCTGTTTTCCTTAGGGAAGGAGGTCTAATGATCTCTACCTGGCGTTTCCTACAATAGCCCTTACTCCATAGAGTCAAGCAAGGGGTTCTAGTAGGTGCTGAGTATGTCTATCCCAATTCTTTATTCTGGAACTAGAAAATAACTACAATATGGGCCCACTGTGATAAAACTCCATTGACCACCTGACCTTCATAAGTCCCAGCTCTGACTGGTGGACCATGGCGGTATCTTGTGTTTCCTGGAATTAGTGTCAGATCACAGCCAGAGCCCAGTAATCCTCAAAGGTCTAATTACATTCTTTCCCCCATGCACGGTCATCTGTTTAAAGGCTGTATGTCTCCTTCAGGAACTTTCTACTTTTGTTCTTCCTGGAAACTTGCCCTAAGTGGTAAGTTAATTTAGGAACTATGAAATATTTGTAGGTGAAAAATAATCCCTGATTGCACCAGGACTGGACCAAACTATGAATAAACTAGAAATGCTCAATACTGACACCATAGCTTTGGCTGCATAATTAGGCCCAACTAACAACTCTAACTTCTATTTAAATAAAGAAGTTAAAAGAACATACTTGGGTTGCTTTTAGAACCTCCATACCAGGTACTAGGAATACCAATTAATTCTTGGTAATAAACTACAGTAAGATTAATAGTTATTTCAGCCCTTATATTTATATTTAAAAATATTACCTTTCGTTGCCAGGTGAAATTCTACTGTTTTTCCACCCATGGCATTTATCACTATCTGGCATAAAGCATTTATTTGTTTATTATTCATTATCTTCCCTTCTAGAACTTAAGCTCCATGAGAATCAAGGCTTTGCTCTTTGTTGTCCACTGCTCCTCTCCCAGTGCTTAAAAGAGGAACTGGGACACGGTAGAGGTCCAGTAAGTATTTGTTGGTGAAACTCCTGCTAATGTACAGGTATTACCTAATTGACTAAAATTTTACTGAGCAATTTTGTGTCAAGCCCTGTGCTGGTGTAGTGTGATGACAGAGTGGTTATCATTTATGATTTCATGGAACTAACAATCAGGTAAAATTTTAGATCATTTTCTACTGAAAGAAATTTTCTTCATTAAAGTGTTGTATGATTTCTTCACTATAATGCTACATAACTGAATTCATTTAGTAACATTCGATAACAAAAGTTTATCTTCAAAATGCTGTACATTTACCCCAGGATCCAAAATACTTCATAAACTACTTCAATTGCTTAAAAAAAAAAAAAAAAATCCTCATTCCTCCCTGTATCTGTAGAACCTACATCTACAGATAAAATGAGGCCAGCAATAGTAGTAGACGAAATGTTTTCCAACTAATCTCTATATCAAATTTCTCTTAGGTGTACTCCTTTGGTACTTAACCACCAGTTTTCTCTTTAAAAAAAAAAAAAAGAAGAAAAAGTTAATTTATTCCTTTTATTTTTTTAAAGCTGAGCCTTCCCTGTATATGATATGTTCATAGAGATAATCAGACCTTTTGAAGAATCACACACCAGTTCCCCTGATCATAGTAGCTTTGCAGAATGTTGACACTCCTCAAAGTCTGGCAGGCAGCTTCCAATTCTCCCTCACAGAACACATGGTAGTAACGATGAAACACGGGACCTGGGCCATGGGTTCCTACTGGACCAAATGGCTCGATAGGTTTTTCTTTACCAGGGTTTCCCTTAAGATGCCAGGGAACCAGTAAGTCTTGAGAATGAAAAGAAGTCCTGTTGGTGTGAACAGGCAGCTTGGAATTCTTTGAATTACATCTTCTCTTCTGAGAGTCATTAATGGCAGGGACAGAACATGCTGAAGCTTGACTGCCCTTGTCAGGCATTTGCTCCACAAACAACTCTTGCTCTGATGTATCATCGCTGCCTTCCTCTTTCTCTCCTTGGCTAGTTCTGTTTTCTCTGAGATATTTGGACTTCTTCTTATTATATTCTTGTTCCATTGCCCAAACATAAACAAGTGCCTTCCCACCAGGTCTCAGGAGTCGAACGAGTTCTTGAAGAGCTGCCACTCTGCGCTCCTGGCAAAAAACACGTTGCCATTTATCAACCAGGAGAAAACAGATAAAACAGAGAAAGAAAACTGAGTATAGGAATGTTTTCAATTAAGATAAACAGCTCAGAAAACCTAACAAAATATCTCATTTTTAAAAGAGGAAAAAAAGGAAGGGGAATTTTTTTCTGTGAGTGAGGGGCTAAAAAAGGGTTGAAGAAGTAAGGAAATTTTTCTTTCTGAGGCATAGAGAGTTTTCTGTTTTGTTTTGTCATAAGGTACACCGAAACTGCTGGTAACTCCAGCACAGGGTGATGTATGAAGTTATTGCTTAGATTGGGGAAGAAATCATTGACACCCAGGAAAAATAAAATTTTTTCCCCTATAAAATTATAAAATTCACTTATTTTAAAATTACAGATAGATGTGACCAATTAAAGGTATCAGTACAAAGAAAGCTGAGATACTTAATAAATGATCCTTAGAGAGAGAGAGAGAGAGAGAGAGAGAGAGAGAGAGAGAGAGAGAAGGAAGGAAGGAAGGAAGGAAGGAAGGAAGGAAGGAAGGAAGGAAGGAAGAAAGAAAAGAAAGAAAGAAAGAAAGAAAGAAAGAAAGAAAGAAAGAAAGAAAGAAAGGAAGGAAGGAAGGAAGGAAGGAAGGAAGGAAGGAAGGAAGGAAGGAAGGAAGGAAGGAAGGATGAATGGAAGGAAGGAAGGAAGGAAGAAAGAAAGAAAAAGAAAGAAAGAAAGAAAGAGGCATCAGTGACATACTACTACCAGTTAGGTACCTGACTTTTGAAAAATGAATAGGAAGAGAAAAAAAAGAATGGGAAGGAAGTAAGATTCTGATTTCAGGGATGAGTGTGAGAGTGAGAGAGACAGGAAACAAAAGAATGATGCTCAGAGGCTGAGGAGAGGGTGTGTTCAAAAGGCACAGAGCTGATGTTCTCTTCAAGTCTTACAGCTACCGTGTAAAGATGAGTAGGCTGCTGTGGACCATGGGTCACCAGTCTGAAGGATCTCAGGATGGCTGGGTGAAAACTTGCTCTCAAGCACACTGACTGAGTAGCTTTTGGGGAGACCACACTCTGAAACCAGAGGCCAGTGCTAACTCCTTAAACTCCTGAAATGAGACTCTTACCTCTAGATTGGTGGCTACTCTACTGAGAACACCCCTGCTATCAACCCAGCCTACTACAAGGCCAACGTAGCAAAGGATGGTTTGGTAAATGGCTTTGAGAAATTTAATGCCCTGAAGGTTACTGTGCCAGTGGCCTCAGGGGTCCCCAGCCCCTGGGCCACAGGTCCATTGCCTGTTAGGAACTGGCTCCAAGCAAAGCCCACTGAGCTCTGCCTTCTGTCCTCCATTCCCCCTACTGCATCTTCCACAAAACCAGTTCCTAGTGCCAAAAAGGTTGGGTACTGCTATTGGTGCATGCTGAAAAACAAGATGTGAAAAGCTGTGTTGAGTTTATGTCTCCCTCAAAAACCAGAATTGAGCAATATGAGAAAGAGCTGGAGAAGATGAAGAACACAATTCCACTTGATCAGATGATTACTCAGGATTTGAATGAAGTCTTTCCAGAAACCAAGCTACACAAGAAGCAGCATCCCTACTGGCCTCACAAACTAGTAGGGATTGTAAGAATTTACAAACTTGAGTCTTGGAGAAAGCTCTGGCTCTTGTATTATAAACTCTGGACATTAAATAACAACATAGTGAAAAACAATTTAAAGATGTGTAAGACTTAAGGTAGGAAAAAGGCAGAAACATGTAATAAAAAAGTATCAAGTTCCTATCAGGCTTCAATTTCACTGAACACAAAGGGGACCCCCACCCCACCCCCAAAAAAAAAAAAAAAGAAAGAAAAAGAAAAACCCTGGAATTACCTTCTGGAGGGTGGCCCCCTCATAGTTCAGGTTTCCCCCACTAGGTGGGTGTTCCAGGAACCCATCTGTGCCAGTGTACCAACTGTCATGTTGTGAAAAGCTGTGTTTTGCTTCAGTGAATTTAGTTTTTTTGAAGACTTTCGATGTGTTTGTCTATTCCACAATGGGTGATTTTTGTGAATGTACCTGCCCACACCATGCTGTGCTTAGTAGTTTATGACCAAAAATGGCATGACCCCCAGGGCCCACCCTCCCTATTCACACAATCTCACCCTAAGTAACTTTGTTTTTGTTTTCCTGGATGAAAAAAGTCCTCAAAGGAAAATGTTTTGCTGATATAGAAAAGGTGAAACAAAAAACGGCTGAAGCAGTTCAGTCATACCTCAGTACTCATTGGCCACAGAGCTCATCAAAGCCTGTACTCATTGCATTTGGATAAGAAAAAAATGTTTCACCATTCTGTGCTTGCTTGGGACTCACTGCATTTGCTAGAACCTGTATGAGTAACGACATTGCCCCACAAGAGAAAATGTTTCATCACTCATCACTTACTCAATACTAGGTTTTGGCGCTCGTCACCAGTTCCAGAAAAAATTAACAATGGGCACCAAGGTATTACTATAAAAGGTATCAAAACTGACAAATTCAAAAACTGTTGTTGAGCACTGGAAAAAATATCTCAATAGGTTCTGGAGAGTACTTTGAAGGTGACTGATGTTTAAACATGTAAGAATAAATACACAATGTTTTATAAATAAATTCCAGGGCTTTTTGGGTCCCCCCTCACATAACTCCCATCTAACTCAATTTCACAAGCTCGCTTCACAAACAGTGCAAAACGTGACAAGAAAATGGAAAGAAAGGAAAGCTAGTACAGGTTCCAAACTAGTGAAATACATGAACATTTTCCTGCCACTTCAGTTACAAGTTCTTGGAAAAAGACAGTACGTACTATTGTTGCAAAATGGTGAATAACAGCAATGGAAATGCAGGCATCACAAGACCCACTTCGGATTGGTACTGCCAATGCATCACAGACGAAGGCCTGAAATTGCCTCTCTCTACAAATGTCCACAAGGTTTTGGCTACGATCACAACCAACCTATAATAGAGAAAGAATGTCATAACATCTTATGTAAATGTCATGAAAAATTAAGAACAATGAATTTATTCCTTACCATAAAGTTTCAAGACAGATTTCATATTCATTGTGAAATGGTCTAAGACCATGATATTATCCATTCTTACAGTTAGTACAAAATCAGAATATATAACTCACAGGGCAGCATTTATTATGTTAATAGATATCAAACAGAACTCAAACTAGTGACTGGAAACAAATGGCAGTGGTGTAAATGGGAGGTCCTAATTGGCATCTAACTGATCAGCGTTCAGAATCTAGATCTCTTTGTAATATCACATAGGTAAAAGTGAAAACTATCCCATAAACATAGACATTAAGTTTTTTTAGGTAGTTACAAATAAGAGGATCTAAGGGATCTCTCATTACTATATAAACTATACTCTGATGGCCTAGGTAGTAGAAAAGTAGCTGATTTTTTCCTGCTTCTTTATACTGTTCAATATGTATTACTCGTACAATCAGAAAATAAAATCCCCAAACAATAAAAAAGTAAAATAATTTACTCCATTTTTAAAGTTATCGATTTTCTGCTAAACACCTTTATATAGTATAGTACATATGTATATATATGTATGTGTCTATGTATATACAGATGTATATGTACACATATATATACAAAAACATGCTGAATTTGAAAAATTTTAAATGACATTTAATTAACCTTTTAGTATAACCAAACCATCCTATGGGAATGATAGCACGGAAGGTAGCGAGTGACATCCTTTCATGTGCATGTGCATGTACCTGGTTCTGTGGGAAGTGTTTTGGGGTTGAGGCTGCCTATTTTCTCTCTAGTGCTGTTATTGTTGGTTTGTGCAGTGTTGTTGTTTAGTTCAAACAATGCCGTGTGTGTATGTGCAGGGAGAAAAAGAGCATGTGTGCTGTAGAGAGAAAAAGTGTGCATGCATGTAAACTGAGGAAAGAATGGGAGTGTTTAAGAAATGTTAACTCACTAGTTAGTAATTACCCCCAAATGTTTCTTTTTAACCCAATTTCTACACTATTGGAAAAAACAGGTACAAGTAGATTTCATCAAATAGAAGTACCAACCTCAAGTTTACTTATATTTATTCATTTATCAATGTAGTGAACTTTGGTCATTCGGGTTCTCTCAATCCATCCAAGAACAAAGAATATGAACCTTATTGAGTTAAATCACACTGAAGTGACAGTCATACTTAATATAAATTTGCTCAATTTCTAATAGGCATTAAACAACTTCTACATTCTATCCCAGAGCTGCATTAATATCTGAGGTATACATAAGGTTCAAGTAAGAGGTAAAGTATAGCAATTTCCCTTTGACATATTTTAAGGCAGAAAAGGCACCAAGGGCCCATAAGGTACATGACTGACTTATTATTATTATTTATTTCCATCCATATTCTATGACACTCAGCCAACAGTCATACTATCAAGATAATATTACTCAAGTAACATGCATATTAGATTTTGGCATTTGCTAGCTTTATTTTTACAGTAAAATTCAGTTCACAGAAATAGAAGTTTCAAGTATGCCCAATTCTAACAGATTGCTATGATTTACTAAAAGTCAACAGGAAGAAATCCAACTTGCCCATATAACAAATCCCCAGACATAGAGCAAAAATAGTTACTCAAGAGAGGAAAGTTACTGAGAACCACAGGAAAAAGAGAACAAGGAGAACAGCAGTCACACCAAATCAGAGAAAATGTCCTTTTTCTTCACCCCTTTTGCCAACAAGAGAGTGGGGGCAGTTTTAGTAATAAGGCACCAGATCTAATGAAGAGTACCCACAGACCAATGACCTGGCTCATGCCAGGCTCTGCACTTTCATCTTCCGCTTATTTTGACTGAGTCTTCCATATAACAGTTGAATCACCACTGTTTTTTTCCCTTTCCTTTCTATTTTTAAATTCCCTAAGTTTTTATACCAAGAATAGTGGCAACTATTTTAAACTCTTCCTAATAATACTTACTGTATAATGTCAACAACAGGACAAAAATGGCTTATTTACAAATACAAATATTAAAAGACGCACATACTTCTGTGTGTTAAATAGAGATCAATGACATTGACCCATGGGCTTAAAGTGGATAATTATACTCCTATATAATTTTTAAAATCTTCAACAAAACATACATATATAATTCTGAAAGTACAAGTAAAAATGAAAAAATATTCAACTGAGTAATTAAAGGTGCAAGCTAAAACAAGGCTTCATTTTTATCCTAGCAAAGTATCAAAACATTTTAAAACTAACATACACCACAGTGGTAACAATGTGATAAAATGTGTTCTCATAAAGTGTCAGTGACAGTACATACAAATTGGCACACCCAATTTTAAAAACAATTTTGGAAAACCTTTTTTTAAGGAAGATAAAAAAAAACTTTTGACCCAATAATTATAATTGTGAAAATTTATCCTAAGAGAATAGTACAAAAGATGGAAAAAGCTCAACAGGCTAGTATAATTGCCTTTTACTGAGTACCAACTAAGTATTAAAGTAGATTCTTCATATTAATGTACCTAACCTTCACCACACACTTTGACTTAGGTATTATTACCACCATTTTACAGACTTAATTGCAAAGAACTTAAGTAATTTGCCCAAAGTTGAAAAGTAAAGTGGTAGAGCAAAGACTTAAACCTAAGTCTTTCTGACTTCAAAAATCCATGTTCTTCCTCTTTATCACATTGTCTCTAAATGTAGGTGTTCATTACAGTGTTGTTTATAATAGCTCTAAACTGAACACAACTAAATGTCAAATAACATCAACCTCTTAGATTATTATAAAGTAAATCTAGGAAGTATGTAAGACTATAAATCAAAATGGAAATATTAAGTGATACAAATGAATTATCAAATTGTACACAGACTCGTAACTATATAAAGAATTTGTAGGAAAAATACTGAAACCACATTCCTCACAATAAACTGTTTCATAGTGTATTATGATAATAGGTGCATACACCTTTCCTTTCATTCATTTTCTGAATTGTGGTTATATAATTGTTATTTCTTAAAAGTATACATTTTGAAAACTTTTAACAAAATACACAATTATAGGAAATCAGACTGGTACATAAAGCTTACAGTGCAGATAAAAAGGCAAAGGCAGTGAAGTACAGTAAAAAGCATACTAAAATCTAGATTTAAATTCTGGCTTCAGCAATAACTAGCTGAATAATATAAGAAAGCCACTCAATATCTCAGAGCCTATTTTTTCTCATAAAAATCCTACTTCTAAAAAAAAAAAAATCCTACTTCTCAGGGTTAGTATAAGAATCAAATAAAAATATGTATAATAAATATATTATAAACATAAAAGTGCTATGCAAATGCTAGTTATTATTAGCATATGTTAAAAGGAATGGACCAATACTCTTGCCCTGGATTCTAGCTATAGAGAACAATCTATGTGCTCTAAGTTAAGGTCCACCCATTTTGATGTGTCCCATTTCCTTTAAGGCTACAGAACACAGCACTGTGTATATTCTGGGTTCATATGTTGGGTTGGCCAGAAAGTTATACTTTTTCAGTAAAATAAATGACATATTTTTCAGTTTCACCAATAACTTTATTGATTTGGATATTTTGAGTATGTCAGCTATCTCCCACTACTGGCGTCTAGTGGGTAGAGGCCAGGGGTGCTGCTAAATATCTTCCAATGCATAAGGCAGCCCCATGGCAAAGAATTACTTGGCCAAAATGTTAATAGCACCAAGAAATTTCATAAACCACTTTTGAGATGTTCTCAACACTGCAGAAATCTTCCTTTGTGTTTTTACCTTTCTTGAAATAATAAAGTGTAATATGTCAAAATAGTTGCATATTTTCACCCAACTTCAATATTAAAATGGCTGCACAAAATTTCATCAATTTTGATAAGCTTTTTTAAAAATATGCATGCTGATATGACAGCTGTCAGATTACAATCTAACAAAATGAAGTTAAAAACAACTAGCGCCAGAGTGCGAAAAAACATAAGATACTTTTTGGCTCACTAAGTAAGAAACTGAATGTGAATTCACACATTTGCTCCTCTCTCTTTTTTTTTTTTTTTTTTAAAGATTTGTTTGTTTTTAGAGAGAGGGAAAGACACATCAATGTGCAAGAGAAGCATCAATCGGTTGCCTCTTGCACATCCCCTACCTGTAACCCAGGCATGTGCCCTGACTGGGATTGAACCAGCACCTTTCGGTTAGTGGGAGGACGCCCAGCCCACTGAGCAATACCTGTCAGGGCATCCCTCCCTATTCAACAAAGAATTAATAGGCTTCTATTATGTGCCAAGTAAGTGGACAACAAAACAAACATGATTCCTGCTATGATTGAATGTGCTGTACAATCTGGTGTTCCCTGTTGCCACAGCTAGCCTTTACAGTCTGTCTTAGTAGAGCACCATAGCATAGGGACTCTGGAGTAGGAGATGAACTTCTAATATTTACCCTTGGTCATGTCAACCCTGAACATCAGTTTTCCCCTTTGTAAAGTGGCACATTAATACCAATGTCATGTACTATGTATGTGAAAAAACAAAGCACAGAACTAGCACACAGCAGGTAACTGGCATTGTTAATTTCCTTTCTATTCTTTCCTTTACTGGGTCAGTCTACAATTTAAAAAGAAAAACACAAAATATCAGAAATATAGAGAAAAGGCCTATATAAACATGTCTCAAATTCTTACAATTATAAAGACTCCTGACATTATTATTGAATTTGTAATCCCAACTATTTATAGCAACCAAGAAAATCCATACCACATATTAATTAACTACCTAAGAAACACATTTGGACTGAATGTGTTTTGCAATTCATACACAGAACAGTCACTTCAGAGAACAAGGCAAGCCACGCACATCAAATCTATTATTGTTACTATTATAAAGGCAGTAAGTCTCTTGAAAGTATAAAACCTTTGCTTATAAAATTTAACTCTGAAAATAAAGCCAACAATTAGTTGATAGAAGTGAAAAGTAGCTGA
The DNA here is from genome assembly GCA_004026585.1 of Noctilio leporinus. Lineage (NCBI taxonomy): Eukaryota > Metazoa > Chordata > Mammalia > Chiroptera > Noctilionidae > Noctilio > Noctilio leporinus. The sequence continues at coordinate 53,969 of PVIW01002028.1, read as the reverse complement.
AGAAGTCTAAAAAAGAAATGGTTCTTTGTCAGAATGTAAAAATTTTGAAAGAGAAGAATAAGCTCAAGCATAGTTGAACTCAAATAAGAATAAATTTACCACATGCACTTCTGACAGAAATGAAAAGCAATTCATAAAACTACTTCCATGAGAGCCCAAACTGGTATTTTTAAACTGCATTTTGCTAAAGAAATTATATATAAATTGATATTAGTAATGTTTTAGATTCTGAGACTGGTCTCCATTTGAACACCTATAATGAATGTCACAGGTCATATCCCTCATGAATGTCAATGCATTTTCATGTTCAAAGACGGCTGCTCAGAATCCCCTCAAGTATCATGGCTCCATCCAAGCTGGAGCGTCAGCAGCCTGAAAACGCAGGCTTCCCCCTTTTCACAAACAATTTAATTTCTGGTAAAATAAAAACCAGAACTACAACTGAACATGTAATTTTCACTCATTCACTGAAACAACATTTCCTAAGCTTCCCTAAAGATCAGACAACACAGTCGGCTCCAGGAAGAGGCAGGAAGGAACACATGCAGACCGCCACTGTTAAAATGAACACACACAATAGAGTGACTATACTTATGATTTTCCAATACTCTATAAATATATTCCTTCTTAAATCAGTTTCCTTCTGATTTTTGTTTGCCTGTTTATCAAGTGATTATTTTCTCAACAGTAATAGGAAAATTTTATCATTATGACTAAGTCAGTGAGGTTGACTTCAACTTAGTCTCACTGCCACAAATGGTACCTAACTAGATAAAACCATGGATTAGCATCAAAAGAGTATAAAAGCAAAACTTACTGGGAAACACTTTCGTGCAGTACCTTAAAACACTAGAAGATTTGTTTTGAGCTGTGCTTAAAGTCGTGATTTTAAGTGACACATCAAAACCTAACTCACTAGCCCTGGCTGTCCTAGTTGGTTGAACATCATCCAGTACACCAACAAGTTGAGGGTTTGCTTCCTGGTCAGGGAACATACCTAGGTTGCAGGTTTGATCCACAGTTGGGGCATATATGGGAGTCAACCAAATGATGTTTATCTCTCTCTAAAACCAATACGTATATTTCTATTTTTTAAAAATTAACTGACTAAAATCTGACTAGACCTTATTGTTTATAAGCTAAAATTTAATTATAAGCATGATAATAATGCACAAAAACTACTATCTGATCTTGATGAAAAGTTATCTAGCACAAGCTGTATCTTTCCTCAACTGCAGTAGTAATTTTCTTTTTTCATGTAGGTGCACAATATCTAGGATGAGGTAAAAATAAAGTATAAGCAATCTAACATACTACCATAGCCCATGAATGAAACTGCTCTCATTCTTCTTACCTACTCCTATTCTCTAGTCCTTCCTCTTTTTTGAAAAAAGGAAGCTGCAGAATTCAGAGTAGTGTTGACCTGAGTTTTAACAACAATGCACTAATGCAGGGAGAACTTGCTACTTGGTAGAGCCACAGGGAGAAAAAAGAAAAAAAAAAAAAAAGTGGTCTAAAGAAAAGGAAATTAAGCAACTGAAAATAGAAACTTTGGAATCAGACAAGAAATGGGCTCATATCCTGCATCTAGCACTGTAACTAACCATGGTCAAAATTTTAAATCAGCTTAAGCCTTAGTTTCTTCACAAATAAGATACCAAAAGATAATAACCTTTTGTTGTTGTTCTAGAGTAAAAGGACACTAGATTTGGAGTTAGAAGGCACAGGCTCAAGATCAACTTATGTTCCCTAATTATATGGCATCAGGGACATAATACAGCCTCTGTGAATCTCAGTTTCTTCATTTACAAGAGAAATGGATGAAAATATTTGCTTCATCTTTCTCATATCTAGGAGGATCTAAGCAAAGAAAATGGTTTCTATAAACATCCTTTCTAATATGTAAAGAGTTTTTATAAAAATAAAATATTTTACTGATAAAATAATCTTAGAAAGCAAAGTCTAAAGGAAAAAAAAATAACACAAACAATGGTATGCTTATAAATTTCTATGGGAATAAAAAAGAATGGGAGTGTTCATTAATTTTCAATTTGTTGGTTGTAATTTTTCTGCAACCTAAAAAAAGCCATCATTATATCATGTGGAAGAAGGTGATAATATCTTATAAATAAAGTATTAATAGAAAGAAAGCCAGAAGCAACAATTACTTGCCATATATAACTCCTTTTTTATGCCAAGATACTTTCCATTTCCACATCCAACATCAGCCACTAGTGAACCACTTGGCAAAGCATTCAAAAACTCCACAATGTGTGGCCAAGGAGTATGTCTCGTGCTGCTGAAGTGTCCAGCAATTTCTTCATAAACTCGATGAACATATTCTTGCTCCAACTGTGAGGCTTCTTTATCACTCTCTGGAAATGATGGAGGTGGCTCCTTCATCTGGCTGTCACAGACCAAAGGGTAATCTAATAAAAAAAATAGGCAATATAAACCTTCTAGTTTTATCCAAATGATTCATAAGTTCTCATGCTTTCTTAAAAGAAAAGGAAATCAATTCAAATTTGGTGATTAGGGATAAGAAGCCTATAATTTGTCAGTGAAAAAACAGCTATTACTTAACAAATCCAATTATTACATGTATGATGGATCTAACAGAAAAAGAAGGGGGAAAACCTATTTGCAACAAAACATGGTTCATTTCTGCATGCTTTATTTGTCATTGAGGGTCTTCTTATTCAGGAAAGCATCTTGATGGGCCGGGTATAGCAGAAGAAATTTAGCTACATTACCAAGATTTAGGGTTTTACTCTTTCTTGATGGGTAAAGGAGGTAGGAGTTCTGGGGCTCTAGGGTTCTTAGAAGAATAACACATAGAAGAAAAGTCTTATTTGGTAGTAATCATAAATACTGAATAAATACTATTTGAAGCAGTTGATATGAACTATTTCATATAAACAGATTGTAAGCCAGGTCTCCAGCCAGGCCCACAGCTAGAGGCAGGTGAAAGGTAACCATACATTGATGTCTCTCTCCCTCTTTGTTTCCTTCCCTTCCCCTCTCTCTAAAAATAATAAATAAAATTTTTACTAAATAAATAATATCTGTACACTGACTATAGGACCACAGCTTCTTATAGGACCCCCTATATTTAATGAATGCCCATAACAAAGAAACAATTGCATAAGAAAACAAGCTTGTCTGTCCAGCTAGACTTCAAGTTCCTTTAGACCAAGAGCCATGGTAGAGATTTCAAGTTCCCTAACCGGACAATATCTTGTAGATATAATAAGGGTTTTTAATTTCAAATGTTTTAAGGTTATGACTAACCAAAAATAATTGGTAGATATCTCCCATTATTAAAACTCCTAGGATATAAAATATCTCACATTACTGCCATTAAAAATATTATTTATAAAATGAAAGGGGTTTTTATTTATTGAGTCTACAAAATATAGGTCATAACATACTTGTGTAGACATCTCAAACGTCTTCTTGACAAATTTTTGAGTACTTCTTTTATTCCCTCATAAATTTCCAAATTGACATAAACCACTAGACACATTTGTCCCCTAGAGTTATCTGCTTACTATAAAACAATTTGCCATTTCAAACTTCCCCTTTGGGTGTATGAAAAGTAATTTAAAAACTTGACAAGCTGTTTCCAAGAAAATCTACTTTTGTGATTTTTTTAACTGCCACAAAGGCAATTTTTTAACAGAAAACAATAATTAAGGAGTCCTGTAATGTCTTATAATTGTAGCACTCTTAAGTGTAACTTCAATAAAAAGTATTTATTTGAAAAAAAAAAAGTATATTTGGTATCCAACTATTATACTCAATTACTGCTTGTAGAGAACAAACATAAATAAGATGCAGTCCCTACCTTCAAATAACATAAATTTTAATGTGGTTAAGAAAAGTATATGTAAGTATGTGACCAGGCAAATGTGGGAAGTGTCATTATAAAAGTTAAAACAAAGCTCTCCTTGATTCTGTTGGGATTTTAAAGATTTATTCCATTTTACAATAGAATCAAAATTACATACTTACTACAGTTACAGGGTGTTCGCCTTACTTTCCTAAATGTAAACGATGTCCGTGTTCCCCTCTTATTTAAAGTTAAGTCTCCAACATCACCAGTGATAATTCCACTTTTGTGACCCTTAGATGCTTGAACAGTATCAAATTTTCTGGGTGTTATTCTAAAAACAACAGTCAAAATAATTTATTTAGCAGTGCATTCATAAAAATATTTCAGGTCCGTGAAAAACATTAAGTAGAGACCAAGAAGAATGTATTACAAATATCTATTGGATTCCCTGAATTGTCAAGCACTATAGAAAAAAACCCCAAAGAAATAGAAGTCTCTTAACTTTTAAGAAGTTATCTTCAGGATAATCATATTAAAAGAATGTACAAGGCCTGGCTGGTGGCACAGTGGATAAGGTGTCGGCCTGTGAACCCAAAGGTGGATGGTTCGATTCCCCAGCCAGGGCACATAACCAGGTTGCAAGCCAGATCTCCAGCCAGGTCTATAGCTGGAGGCAGGTGAAAGGCAACCATACATTGATGTCTCTCTCCCTCTCTGCCTCTCTCCTTTTCCCTCTCTCTAAAAATAATAAATAAAATCTTTAAAAAAAAGAATGTACAGCTAATGAATTATTCAAGGGGGAAAGTGGAAAAACAAATATTTAACTAGCAACAATTCCAAGAAAGAGGAAGAAAATGGAACTATGGGACAAAAAGGAAACAAATTGATGGTAAATTTAAATGCGTTATCAGTAATTATGTTAAATTTGCTAGGGCTAAAAGTCCAATTAAAGGAGAAAGGTTTTCAGACTAGATTGAAAAACATAAAATCCAACTATATGTAGATTACAAAAGAGACACCTTAAATATGAGGACAGACAATAGTTGAAAATAAGATATTTTTAAAATCCCAAATATTTTATGCGTACCAAGCAAAATCAAAAGAAAAGTGGTATAGCTCAATCAAAGTAGACTTTAAGGCATTAAGTATTATTACAAATTTAAAAAAGGGCATTTCACAATGGTAACAGCATTAATCCAACATAAAGATGTAAAAGCCCTATATATTTGTATACACTTAAGTAAATACACAGACTCGAAAAACGTGAGAAAAAAATCTAACTGACAAATATATAACCATTATTGGAGTTTCAAATAAACTTTCCTAATACTGACATCAGAAAACAACAGATAATGGAACAAAAGAATGCGTGATTAACTTTTAAATTTTTTCAAAAACAAAAATTAAAAAATAAAGTGAAGTGTAAGCCATTGTGGACTGTAAGAAAGTTTAAAGAGGGTTCTTTGAAATAAGAGCAAATTTTCAAATGGAAAAAGGAATGATTTGGTAAGAAAATATGGCCCTTTAAAAGTTAAATTTACAGTTGAGTGAAATGCACAGGTCTTCAGTGCACAGTTCAATGACTGTTGACAAATGTACAAAGCTATGTAACCACCACCTCAATAGAGATAAAGATTATTTCCATCATTCAAGAAAACTCCTGTGCCTTCTTCCAGTCAATTTTTCCCCACCTCAAAGTAACCACTATTCTGACATCGTCTACTATAGCCTGTTCTTGAATTTCATATACACTTAGCAATATTTTGTGTATTCCTAAGATTCAAATCTGAAGCCAAGTATTCTGTTTTATTTATCCTACAGAAGTGGGTTTCATATTCACAGCCTGAAAGGGCTCAGCAAATTAGAAAAAGATATAACTTTATAGTTAAGTCATTGATACCTTTTTATAAAGAGACAAGTAAGTTTTCCTAACATCTAGAAGTTCAACCATATAATTAAAATAAATTTGACTCTATAATAAAATAATATAGTGTATTTTAGTTCTCAGTTTTCATTGTGTCAATGTTATACTGTTTCATTCAAGCTGTGGTTAGAAGAAGAATTCCCAAAAGGCAACCAAAGCAAAAATAAACAAGTGGGAATAGATCAAACTAAAAAGCTTCTGCAACAAAATGAAAAGTCAACCTATGGAATGGGTAAAAGTATGTGTAAGTTACATATCTGATATGTACTTCATATCTAAAATACATAAAAAATTTATACATCTCAATGGCAAAAAGAAAAGCTCACCCCAACCTGATTAAAAAATGGTCAGAGAATTGAATAGACGTCCCAAAGAAGATAAACACATGGTTAACAGGTATATTAAAAGGTCTTCAACATCACTAATCAGAGAATTTTAAATCAAAGCCACATTGAATATTACCTTATATCTGTTAGAATGGCTATTATCAAAAAGACAAGAAATAACAAGTATTGGCAAGTATGTGAAGAAAGAAAAAAACCTTGCACACAGTTGGTGGGAAAGTCAATTGGTATACCCTTTATGAAAAATAGTATGGAAGTTCCTCAAATTGTTATGTATGTATGTATGTATGTATGTGTGTGTGTATTTTTATAGAGAGGGGAAGAGAGGGACAAAAAGAGGGAGAGGAATCTCAGTATGTGATTGCCTCTTGTGCACCCCCAATTGGGGACCTGGCCTGCAACACAGGGGTGTGTTCTGGCTGGGAATGGAACCAGTGACCCTTTAGTTCACAGATTCAGCGCTCAATACAATGAGCCACACCAGCCAGGCTCCTCAAAAGATTAAAAACAGGATTACCATATGATCCAGCAATTCCACTTCTGAGCATCTGTCCAAATGAAACGAGAACACTAACTCAAAAAAAATACATGTACCCCCATATTCATTGCAGCATTAACCACAATTGCCAAGATATGGAGAAAACCTAAGTGTTCACTGATAGATAAATTAATAAAGAAAATGTGCTAAACACACATACATACACACATACACACACACACACACACACACACACACACACACACAGAGGAATATTTTTCAGCCACAAAAAAGAAACAAATCCTGCCATTTGCAACAACATGGGTGAACCTTGAGAACATTATGCTAAGCAAAATAAGTCAGACAGATAAAGACAAATACTATTGATCTCACTTTTATGTGGAAAGGAAAAAAATACAAGTTTATAGATTGATAATTTGGAGTGGGCATGGGGTGGAGTAGGGGGAAGGCTCTGAAATGAATTAAAGTAGTCAAAAAGTACAAACTTCCATTTATAAAATAAGTCCTAGACATGTAAAGTACCATATGGTGACTATAATAAGTAAAATTGGATTGTGTATTTGAATGTTGCTAAGAGAATAAGTCTTAAAAGTTCTCATCTTAAAAAAATAAATATGGCCCTGGCTGATGGCATAGTGGATAAGGCGCCGGCCTGTAAACCCAAAGGTCACTGGTTCAATTCCCAGTCAGGGCACATAACCAGGTTGCAGGCCAGGTCTCCAGCCAGGTCCGCAGCTGGAGGCAGGTGAAAGGTGACCATACATTGACATCTCTCTGTCTCTCTGCCTCCCTTCCTTCCCCTCTCTCTAAAAATAATAAAATCTTAAAAAAAAAAATTTAAAAGGAAAAAGAATTCGAATCCTCAGCTTTTTACACCATACCATAATTAATTAATTCAGAGTCCTACTGAAAAGAAGTACTTTACAGATCTTGATGCCATTTTATTTTTTTATTAAATATTTTATTGTTGTTCTATGACAACTGTCCCAATTTTCCCCCTTTGCTCTCCTCTGCCCATCTCACACCCCTTCCCAGCCAATCCCCTCCCTACTGGTTTTTTAAAATATTTTATTTAATTTTCCAAAAATTAAGTTTTGAATATTGACCTTATATGCTACAACCTTGCTATATTCACTTATTAGTTCTAGCACTTATTTTGTAGATTTCTTAGATTTGTATATATCTAAAATACAGATATAAAAAATATAAAGAGTTTTACTTCTTTTCAAATCTTTTTATTTCTTCTTATTTATATTGGCTAAGATATCCAATATAATATTAAACAGAAGTGGCAATAGCAGGCATTCTTGCCCACAAGGCATTTAATAATGCACCATGAAGTATGGGTTTTTTACAGATGCCCTTTATCAAACTGAAAAGTTTCCTTCTTATCCTAGTCTGCCAAGTTTTTATTAATGGATGGTGAATTCGGTCAAAAAACCTTTCTGTATCGGGCCCTGGCTGGTGGCACAGTGGATAAGGCGCTGGCCTGAGAACCCAAAGGTCGCTGGTTTGATTCCCACCAGAGCACCTAACCACGTTGCTAGCCAGGTCTCCAGCCAGATCTGTAGCTGGAGGCAGGTGGAAGGCAACCATACATTGATGTCTCTATCCCTCTCTTCCTTCCCCTCTCTCTAAAATAAATAAAATTTTAAAAACCTTTCTGTATCAATCAAGATGATTACATATTCCTCCCTTTGTTCTTTTAATGTGGTGAATAATATTATTTCCACATATTAGTTACATCTTGAAATCCTGGGATAACCTCCACTGGGTCTTAATATATTTTCAATGTATCACAGGATTGGATTTTCTAACATTTTGTTAAAGAGTTTTTGCGCCTCACCCTGGCTGGTGTGACTCAGTTGGTTGGAGCATGTCCCATACACCAAAAAGTTGGGAGTCAATTCCTGATCAGGGCACGTGCCTGGGTTGCAGGTTCAATACCTGGTAGGGGTGTGTATGGGAAGCAACCAGTCTCTCTCTCTCTCTCTCTCTCTCTCTCTCTCTCTCTCTCTCTCTCTCTCAAACCAAAAAAAGATATTTTTAAAAGAATTTTTGCATCTCTGAGAGAAACTGGTCTATAATTTTCCTTTGTCTTATCTTTGACACATTTTGGAGTCAGGGTAATGCCAACCTCATAAAACAAGCTGTGAGAATGGCTCTTTTAAAAGACATGCCCTAAAGGAATTTTTTAGAAGTAAAGGCAAACGATTATTGCCTGAATTTATATGACTGTTACTCCAATAGCTTAAAATGGTTAAAACTATGGTGTTGAACAAAGTCATGATATTTTAGAAAAATGAGTCTTTTGAACCTCTTATTAGCAAACAAATTTCTCTCTTGGGAACTTAGTTCTCTATTACAGTTCTCCAAAGTCAATTACTTCATTTGCCTAGAGTAAATCATATACAAGGTCAAGCTGTATGTTAACTACTTTTGGCACCAATCTCAGATTTTTAGGAATAGGTAATCCATGTTAAGAACAATGAATTCTTTAAACATCTCTGAACACATTTTTACCCCTGCACTCAAATTATAATCCAGTTGGGAATATAGTAAATAAGATGAAAGCATTTTTATAGGCTACATAATAGTTCAATATAATAAAAAGGACATTGCAAGGTAGAAGGGAACAATATAGTCTTTTAGGAGTTAAGATACAGGAGAAATTATTTCAGGCCAATATATTCAGAAAAAGCTTTATAAATTATAAAGGAAGTAAAAGTTAAGCTGTATACTATCTTTAAAAACATAAATGAAAAGAAAATTTACTGCGTTAAGAGTTGGCTAATTAGCCCTGGCTGGTGGCACAGTAGATAAGGCACTGGCCTGCAAACACAAAGGTTGCTGTTTCGATTCCCAGCCAGGACACATAACCAGGTTGTAAGCCACGTCCATAGCTGAAGGCAGGTGAAAGTCAACCATACATGGATGTCCTTCTTCCTCTCTGTCTCTCTCCCTTCCCCTCCCTCTCTAAAAATAATAAATAGAATCTTTAAAAAAAAAAAAAAAAAGAGTTGGCTAATTGATGTGAAGGCTAGAAGGCACAGTATAAATTCAGAGGAAAGAGAGCTAAACAAGTTTAGCTATAACATCATGTTCAACAGCACAGATCCTGAAGCCAGGCTGCCTGTCCTCTGATGTTAATGGTTTTGTGACTTTGTACAAGTAACCTCTTTATGCTCCAATTTCCTTTCAAAATAGGGATAAAACCATGGAAGAAACCTTCCACTCTGACTGTATGAGTTAAGTGAGTTAATATATGTAAAGCTTTTACAACAATGCCTGGCACAAAGAAAACTCTCCAAAATAATTAAAAGGAAGAGTTCACATAAACTCATGAAATTATGCCTCCCAAGGCCAGTCAAATAATATGAATGAGTGAAGCAGATGTATTTATTTAGAAATACTTTAGACAGCAGAAAGAAAGAAGGAACTCCTAACCTTTGCAACAACATGGATGGAACTGGAAAGTATTATGTTTAGTGAAATAAGCTAGTCAGTGAAAGACAAATACCATATGATCTCACCCATTACAGGACAATAATGGACAAAACACACAAACAAGGAAAACAGAACCAGATACATGAATACAATAAACAGACCTTCAGTGGGCAGAGGGGAGGGGGGATGTGGGAGGGGGAGGAGGAGGCAAAGAAGGGGAGCAGTTTAGTAAAGGAAAAGAAAGAGTTTGCCATGAAATTCACAGGGTTAGCCTTCATTTCAAAAAAGTGAAGTATTTTCTTCCATTTTTCTTAAAACACATGTTCCCACTCATTCTAGGTTTCCTTTCCCTACTTTCAATACCAACAGTGAGTTCAAGAAACATTTAATTTTCATGTAACTAGGCTATAAGATAGAAACAATAGTGCAAGCACGGTGATATGTAACAGGTGATACTGAGCCTATTTCAGGGAGAAGTGGTAGGAAACGTAGAGAACCTGAAAATATGGGCCTCATCAAACAATGACCATTGACAGTCTTAGCTACTGCTGCCAAATGACACTGTGCCCCAGCGTTGTCAGACCTTTCCAATTTTCAAAAGAAGCTGAATATTTAGATTTTCGTGTAAAAGCCCCTGATTTTCATATGCAGGCAATTTTCTTAAATGCTACAATGTGGACACCACTGCCCCAACCAGATAGTCTGACTCCTGTATTTGACTCATGTGCTTCCAGTTTGTCACCCCTGATTTAGGGCAGCGTGGCTAGAATACTAAACTAGAACTAGATCAAATTAAAAGTGTTTGAAATTAAAGTTCTAGAACCATGTTAATCAACTTTCTTCTATTCAAGAGTGCTTTCTAGTGCTATTTACAACACAGAGACCAAAAAATTCTTATCAAGATTCATTGCCTAAAGTTTATACATATAGGATGGGGCAAAAGTAGATTTAGAGTTGTTTGTGTGGGAAATGCAATCATTAATAAATAACATAAGAATAAACTCTATTTTGTGTACTCCCAACTATAACCCTACTTTTGCCCTGTCCTTTATTGTTAAGTATATTAAACATGCCTTTTCAATCTATTCTCCCCGAGAATCCAGCGAACACTCAATAGCTGGTATAGTAATTGTTTGGTCGGTCTCTCTGTTCCCATCTGTCTGTGCCCCTTTCCCCGCTACACACCCCCTCCTTCTCGCTCTCTTCCTACACACACATAATCACGTTACAAGCAATGAGTATCAATTAAATCCTTTAAAAATAATACTGAGTTTTTCCCCCTGAAATTATTGTATAGAATTTTGATTCTGGAGAGACTTAAAAATAAATATTATCTGCAATTCAATCTTTCAAAGATACTACACTTAACATTTACAACACATTGTGCTTTCACAAGAGAATAATGTGATCAAAATTATGTTTAGAATTAATCTGTACTATTAGAATAAATATTTTAAAAATATAGGCCTATAAAAAGTAACTTGTTGTTTTGTATCTGCTATAATACCATTACCCTTAAATGTTACCAAGAGTAAAAATGCTTCACCCTTAAAAAGAGAAAATGTCAATATTCTCAAAATTCTAGGAATAACTGAAATTACTGGGTCACATCATCATTTTTATTTCCAGTAACTAAAAATACTTTATACAGCCATGAATAACAAAGTCAGGCAGACTGAAGCTTCAGTGAGTACACAAAATCAGGCCACCTGTTTTTATGGCTCACATTTAGGACAGGTTACAAACTCATTTATATGTTCATGTCCTTGAACTCCAATACATCAGCTAAAATTTCCAAGCAGAGCAGTATTAATAAGTACAGAACTCAGCAGTATTTGAAGTATAATGTATGTAAATTTAGGAATTGTGATGCTTCTTTATCAAAAGGCTAAAGACGTATTCCTGCCAAAAGTGCATACATAACCCATTTCTTTCAGGTTAGATTTAATCAAACTCAAATTGAGGGACATTCTGAAAAACAACTGGCCTTCTTAAAAGTGTCAATGTGATGAGAGATGAGGAAAAGTTAAGGAATCATTTCAAATTAAAGAAGACTAAAGAGAATTTACACCTAAAGGTAATGCAGGATAATGGACAGAATCCTAGATCAGAGGGGAAAATAACCACGAATTACTGACAAAGATTCTCTGCCTGACCAAAGGTGAGTCTGACTCCTCTGAGCCTGACTAGGTTCTGTATTTCAGCATGCCCTCCAAAAGCCTAATTTTAACAAGAATCCTGCTAAGTCAGTTTAGCCAGAACCCCCTACCCTTGATATCTGATCATCCTTGATAGCTGACCAAATTCCTCATTCCCCACAATGCCCCCTACCCAATCACCCTGACTTGCCTTCAGCAAAAATCATATGTTTGTTTGAGCCAGAATCTGCCCCTTACCATTGAGATATTCTCTTAGTAATCTGCCATCTACAAAGCCTCATCTCCAACCTTGGGCTTCCTAGCTAATAAATCCCTACTTTTCTTGGTTGTATTTAAAATTGAGCCCAGTTCTAGTTGAGGTCTCTTTTCCCCTATTGCAATAGGTCCTGAGTAAAATCTGGTTTTGCTACTTTAACTACTGACAGGCTCTGGATTTTCTGTGACAGTACTAAAAAGTACAACTAGCAAAAGTTAAAAATTGATTGTATAAGAGTATGATAAGAGTATTTTATCAATATTCAATTTCCTAAATTTTAGGATTGCACTGAAGTTTTATAGAACAGGGGTTGGCAAACTTCTCCTGTAACAAGGCCAGATAGTAAATATTTTAGGTACAGAGGGCCACATTCAGTCTCTATTAAATATTCTTTGTTTTTGTTTTTTACAACCCTTTAAAAATGTAAATCCATTTTTAGCTGGAGAGCTGTATAAAAACAGACTCAGGGCTAAAGTTAGCCCACAAGCTACAGTTTGCCAACCTCTGATACTGAGTGTCCTACTCTTATGAAATACACAATAAAGTAACTTATCCTCCTAAGACTCAGCAAAAATAAAACACATGGCAGTATGTTCACAATTGGTAAATCTAAACAAAAGGTGAAGAGGGTTCACAGCTCTATGCTTGCAACTTTTCTTTCAATTTGATTTTATTTTTCAAAAGAAAAGGTTAATACTCTTTTTAAAAAAAACATGCTCCTGGGGTTTAAACCCAAAGGTCTCGTGTGCAGGTATGGGGCATGGTTCTGGTGGCTCCCATAGGAAAGAGAACAAGAACTCCCACAGAGCAAAGGGCATCCTGTCATCAAGGCTATTTCGGTACATACCCATGAGTCCAAAGGTATCTAGATTCTCCTGTCATCACCAGCAAACTCCGACGAGGCAACATAACTGGCACCGTGATACCATCTGGGTGCTTAAAATCCATGACAATCTTGAGGTAAAGGCAAAAGCATAAAGATAAACCAAAGTGTCATGCACTCCAAGGATAAGAACAATTCATTGATTCTGGCTATCTTTCTAAGCTAACAGATTAAAACATAATAATGCTTATAGAATAGGGCACAGTGGTTCTCAAACTTTGGTGCATATAAAAATCAGCTGAATGAATAAAAAACATACTTCATCCATAAGGAGACGCAGCAGATCTAGGGTGAGAGGCTCAGGGATCTGCATTCCTAGCAAGCACCCCAGGAACTAGGATGCTACTGATCTGAGGATCATACACACAACAGTGGAGTAAGGGTCAAATGCAAGGACTTGTGAGTTAAAACATTCATATTCTCGCTCTTCCATTTACTAGTCATATTACCTAGGTGATAAGTAAACCATTTAATCCTCCCATGCCTGATTTTTTAATAAACAAAATATATAATGATATAAATCATAGTATCTGGCACATAATATAAAAAATAGTGGCTACTACTATTAATAGAATTGTAACAATTAATAATTCAAGGAGAACTAATTACTAGATGCAGATTCTCATATAATCCATTTTGCCTTTTTTTTTTTTTTTTACTGCCTTTTTAAAAAAGATTTTCTTTATTTTTAGAGGAAGGAGAAAAGAGGAAGAGAGTAAGAGAAACATGGATGTGCGAGAGATACACTGAACGATTGCATTGCCTCTCACACATCTCCAAAGGGGACCTGGCTTGCAACCCAAACATGTGCCCTGACTGGGATTCAAACCAACGACCTTTTATTCATAGGCTGGTGCTCAGTCCACTAAGTCCCACCAGCCAGGGCTCCATTTTGCCTTGAAAGTCGTGCAACATTTTGGATATTACAGGCTAATTTACAAGAAATCATCAAAAAACAGAAGAACATTTTCAGTCACTCTTCCTAAGTTATACTCAAACATTATTATGAATAACAACTTATAAAGATATAATACCCACGAAAATGTTTTTCTTCTCAGGAATCTAAATACCAAAAGAATTCTGTCTAAACATTTTGACTAATGTGAATTTAAAAGGCATACCACACGGCTTAGAAATATTTAAGTGAACAAATCAATCCATTTGAAAAATAAATACAATGAAGTATCAGTGGGTTGAAGAAAATTTAGCATAGTACCTTCATTAAAGGTAAACACAGCATAGCACCAGATATGAAGTCATTCAATAACTATTAGCTACTATTATTATTAATAATAATGTATCAAATTAGATAATGCACATGAATATTTTTGGAAAATATAAAGAACTATCCAGATCTAAGCTGGTTTACCTTTTCTCATCTGGCCTTCCAATCTAAATACTGAAAATAAAGATGATAGAATTTAATTTTCTAACAATTATCTTTTCAAATGATTACATATAATTTCAAATAGCCTTACTCCAAAAGCATTCTATTTATTAACACTATAAATAAATCCTTAAGTTTTGAGGGTAAGTATACTGATGCAATTCCCCTGAAATATATAAATAAGATAAACTAAGAGAGGATTGATAGATGTACAGATATTTGATAAAGCATGTATGTTAAAATATTAAGCGAAGAATCCAGGTAACATGTATGTGGGTATTTACTGTACAATTCTTTCAATTTTTCTGTATGAAAACTTCCACAATAAAATGCTGGGAATAAAAACCTACTGTGGCCTCTTTTTAAACCAATACATATAGGTCTCAGTTTAAGGTCTACACATAGCAAAGAATAATGAGCATATTTATTAATTATTTTTATTAGTGATGGTCACTGTCACTTAAAGGAATGAAA
Source organism: Noctilio leporinus (assembly GCA_004026585.1). Lineage (NCBI taxonomy): Eukaryota > Metazoa > Chordata > Mammalia > Chiroptera > Noctilionidae > Noctilio > Noctilio leporinus. The sequence continues at coordinate 38,761 of PVIW01002028.1, read as the reverse complement.
ACTATCTGGGTGAAAACTGTTAATAGGAAAACATTCTGAAAGACTATATTCCATCCATCAGACTAATACATACAGTACATATTAACCATTGTGTAAGGTATCAAAGATTGCAACGGTGAATAAGAGATGTGTTCTCTGCACACCTAGAATTATAATTTCTGGCTAATTAATGGCCAACATGTTTGACAAATACACAATACCTATATATTTATGAAATTTAAATATTTTCTCCTCTCTACAGAGTAATGACTTCAAAAGTAGGGAAATCTTGGTTTCAATAAATGATCAAAACCGACAAGAGAAGTGTGAACATGATACTTACTAATTAAGCCGGAAACACCTTACTTACTACCCTATAAAAGGATATAATAAAGGTATGTGGGAGGGAGCATGGTGCCTCCACGTCCTCTCTGGGCTCGCCACTCTCTGGCACCTCCATGAGCCCATCGGCCTGGAAGCTCTCCAAACCCCGTACCACTAAAGTTTCTATGGAGGCTTCATCATGCACGAAGGCTCAATTATTAACTCCATTTCCAGCCCCTCTTCCCTCTGAAAAATGAGGGGCAAGGCTGAAAATTCCAAGCTTCTAGTCCAAACTTGGGCTTTCTTGGTGACCAGCCCCCATCCTGGAGCCCACTAAGAGTCACCTCATCACAACAGAAGACATCGCTATTACCCAGGAAACTCAAACTGATTTAGGAACTCTGTGTTAGGAACTGGAGTGAACAACAAAATATCAGAGTAAGAGATGCTCCTGGTCTCTCATTACTGGGATCATATGGGTTTTAGAAGTTCTTGTGCTAAGAACCAAGGCCAGGGACACACGTATGTACATATATTTTCTATTGTCTCACAGGCATATAATGTGAGTATATTTTTAATTCAAAATGATTTTTAGACATATGCTGCAGTCTCTGTCACTGGGGGTCCCTTGCCCTTTCGCCACTGCTCTATCGCCAAGATGTCACTTTCTAACAAGCTGACTCTGGAGAAGTTGGACATGCGGGCAAAGTGGAGCATCAGGAAATCAGGTTTCAATGTTCCTTGAAGAACAACCAGGTAACAACCAACCAGAGGATTAAGCCGCTGCCCCAAGCATCAAATCCTGCTTTGACAACGGGGCCAAGTCAGTCATTCTCACGAGCCACCTCGGTCAGCCTGACGGTGTCTCCCTTCCTGAAAAGTGCTCCTTGTAGCCCATTGCTGTAGAGCTTAAGTCTCTGATGGGCAAAGATGTTTTGTTCTTGAAGGACTGCGTGGGCCCAGCAGTGGGGAAAGAGTGCACTGACCCAGCCGCTGGGTCTGTTATCCTGCTGGAGAACCTTCGTTTTCATGTGGAGAAAGAAGGGAAGAGAAAAGGTGCTTCTGGGAATGAGGATAAAGCCAAGCCAGCTAAAATAGAAGCTTTCCAAGCTTCAATTCTAAGCTAGGGGACATTTACATCAATGACATACTTGGCACTGCTCACTGAGCCCACAGTTCGATGGTAGGAGTCAGTCTGCCACAAAAAGCTGGAGGTTTTTTAATGAAGAAAGCTGAATTACAGAGCAACCCTTCCTGGCCAACTTGGGTGCAGCTAAAGTTGCAGACAAGGTCCAACTGATCAATAATATGCTAGACAAAGCCAATGAAATGACGACTGATGGTGGAATGGCTCTACCTGCCTGGAGGTGCTCAACAACATGGAGACTGGCACTTCTCTCTTTGATGAAGAGAGAGCCAAGACTGTCAAAGACCTGAGGTCCAAAGCTGAGAAGACCAGTGTGAAGATTACAATGCCGGTGGTCTTTGTCACTGCTGACAAGTTTGATGAGAATGCCAAGCCTGGTCAAGCTGCAGTGGCCTCCGGCACACCTGCTGGCTGGGTGGGTTTGGACCGCTGTCCTGAGAGCAGCAGGAAGTACAGGGGCTGTCCCTAGGGCCAAGCAGATTGTGTGGAACAGATCTTTGGGAAAATCTGAATGGGAAGCTTTTGCCCAAGGGACCAACACCCTCATGGACGTGGTGGTGAAAGCCACTTCCTGGAGCTGCATCACCATCGTGGGTGGTGGAGACACTGCCAAGTGGAACACGGAGGACAAGGTCAGCCATGTCAGCACTCAGGGTGGTACCAGTTTAGAGCCCCTGGAAGGCAAAGTCCAGGGGTGGATGCTCTCAGCAATATTTAGTACTTTTCCTGTCTTGGTTCCTGCACACATCCCCTCACACAATTTAGTGCTTTCCGTATTTCTACTTCACATTAGCTAAAATCTTCCCCGCCGGCAAGATGCAGCTAGTGGCCAAGAGATGCAGAAGGAACACTTAACATAGCTTCACAGCTGCATATCAATTCATCTTTACTGCACCCTGGATTTGACTACATTCTTCAGGATCCTGTTTGAATTTCTCAGTGGCTAAACGGTTGTGCATTCTAGAGTGCATATATTTATATTTTGCCTATTAAACTTGTTAGCTTAAAATCAGTTTAACTCAGATTAGCTTTGTCATCGTTTTGCTACTCAGCATGAAAACAAGATGAAACCTCAGTTGTAGGAAGGGAGGAGATAAAGCCGGTGATCTATTAAATAAATAATAAAAGTATTCATGGAAACTGGGGAAAAAATGTTAAAATATATTTTTTATTTATGCAATTAAATGTACATTTCCTATTTCTTAAAGCATTCCATCACAAAAATAAAGCATCATCATAAAGTATCTGTATCTTAACTAAATAATGCTTGTTAAAAGACAAAAAACAAGATTTTAAAAAAAGATTCATAATCAGTCATGTACCCCTGCAACTGCTGAATCATTCTGCTATGTAATAGCTTTGCTCCATAAGGGTTTTTTCCAATTATTCTTTCGGTTTTACCTATTTTCTTTATTTTCTGAGATGCCAGAGTCAATAAAGATCAAATTTCCAGAAAACCCATGGGGCATGACTGAGGATAATGTTCATCTCCAAGCAAACAAACATAAAGCCTAGACACTCTGATCTTATAAAACCTTTACACAAAGTATAACAAAATGAAAACCCCAGACACAGCTATCACTCTATCGCTCAAGTAAGGATTCATAACAAACAACAAACATGAAGGAATGACCAGATCTCCATGTTGGCTAAACAGGAAATTGAAGAATGTATTGTTGCCAGGAACACTTCAGAGAAAGAAGAAATATTTAATCTTGATCCTTTTTGGTTAGAAAAGGGCTGAGATCATTAATCTTTTAAAATCATGAAGGGTACATGGGCAAGAGACAGAATGATGTGAAGAATAATATATAGTTCATAGTGAGTAATGAAAGCTTGGAGGACAGAACTGACTGTAACTACAGAAAACACCTCATAGCTAAGAGTTTAGCAGAACAGAGAAACATCCACTTGTCTCCTACAGCCTGACAAATATAAATCCTCCACAGTTGCACTAATGTTTTCATTGGACTCAAATGAAATGAGCTTGTTTTTTTATTTTAAGAAGCAAACAAGTGATCCCACATGCCTCATCATGGCCATGTCTACCCTGCTTGAACAAGCAGGAAAAGAGAGATGGAAAAAGGGAGACAGACACAATTGTAAGGACACACAAATGAAGCTATAAACCACGTAAGAAAAAATACAGCAATGTCAAGAATGTCTGTTTACATACTTTCCCTGAATTTACAAATGAGATAATTAGTCTATTGTGGGAGAGAAGAAAATGCTGAACATTCTTAGTAAAATAAACACAATTTTCTGTCTCTACAAAAGATGATACTCCTAGAAGTATACTTTGCTAACCTGTCAAGCAGCTGGAAGAGAAGCTTGCTGGAATGCCATAGTTTTCCAAGACAGAGGAATTAATACCAATTTTGCCTAGGACACCTTGGAGACCAAAGGCTAATGTCAGTGACCTTTACATCTTCTACCTATGCCATATAAGCCTGCTCGATTGACATTTTTGAAGAAAAATGAAAATCAAAAATCATAGCAAACTAATTTCCTTTCCCTTAATTCTACTAGCAAAGTATGTTTTAGAACAACAAAAACAAGAGTCTTGAATCCATTTGCTAATTCTTGAAAATGGAATCTTGTGAAAGTCAAAGAAAGGACACAATGGCAGCAACACTCTCTGAAATCAATACACAGGACACAAGACCTCCCATTTTAAAATAACCAAACAAGCCCTGCTCCCTTGTCCTCTAGTGAGAAGCAACTTTATAAAGTATAGGCCTCAATATTTCTGTCATGAGAGGAAAAAAAATCTCACATTAGAATATGAAGGTAAGATGGTACCTTATGACCTAGAATTGCAGTCCAGCGAGAAGTAATATGCAACAGCTAAACACTGTTGAAGGCCAAAGGGACTTATTTCTCATTCTTCTGAGAGAAGATGCAAGAAGCAGAGCACTATTTTATGCTTCTGGTGTGAAAAGTTTTCCTAGTTGATCAGGTACTATATATTTATAGTACTGCATATGTGAAACAAGCAAAATTAGACAAGGCTACAATTTCAAAACACCATAAACAAATCTACTTTATAGCACATGTCAGCAAATTCTACCTTTCAAACATAACTCTGCCTAACAGAACCACTAGGCTCCGGCTGCTGAATGAATAGATTCTGCGATCTCTTCCTCTTCTGCCCCAACTACAGATGGTTTGGACCTGTTTTATCTGGTTGAGCTCAAGTAAAATGTACATTAAACAGAGAAAGCATCTTTTAGTTTAATAGTCTGAACACACTGCCAAATGTAAAATAGTAAAATAAGCAATGTATAATAGAAAAATAAGCTTGTAAAGAAAAGATGCTAAATTGGAGACATAGTAGCCACCATTAAGTATTCAATATTCAATATGTATAATGCTAAGCTTAAATGCCTATGAGAATATAATGATGCTTATGTGTTTGCACTGACAGACTTGCTATCCACTCTCATTTATCACAGTGTAGTTTCATTTGTTTGCAGGATCTGTGAAGTGAAATCCACCACCATCCAAAAATGGGCTCTCAAAAGAAGGGTCAATCATAAACTGCTTTAGTAAAATTAAGGTTTACTTTTATATGATAAGGCTAGATGTATCCTTATCATGGCTGGTGGCACAGTGGATAAGGCACTGGCCTGCGAACTCAAAGGCCGTTGATTCGATTCCCAGCCAGGGCACATAACCAGGTTGCAAGCCAGATCTTCAGCCAGGGCCTTAGCTGGAGGCAGGTGAAAGGCAACCATACATTGATGTCTCTCCCTTTCTGCCTCTCTCCTGTCCCCTATCTCTAAAAATAATAAATAAAACCTTTAAAAAGGAAAAACAAAAAAACATTTTAGCTTAAAAAATTTTTTTAGATTTATTTCTTATTTACTAGACAGACTCTGTCTAGTAGATTATTCTCAACAAATACTTTGGAATAAGTAAATGCATTCATCATAAACAATTTAGTTGAAAAAAATACGGTGGTATATCATACATTTGAGAACAGAAAGCTTCCTAAATCTCAGTTATTTACTTTCTGGGCTTTCTTCCTTAGGCAAAATAAATCAACAGATTTATACACACAGATAACCAAAATGAGACAGCCAAAGTAACAAGAACAAGAACAATTATGTGTATATTTATTCCTGAGACCCTGGATTACTCCTTATAAGGAAAAACATAGCATAAAATAGATGGTTGCTACATAATGAGGTACTACCTCACACCTGTCAGAATGGCTATCAAAAAGCAAGAAATAACAAGTGTCAGTGAGGTTATGGAGAAAAGAGAACACTTGTGTACTGTTGGTGAAATGTAAATTAGTACCGCTACTATGGAAAATAGTATGAAGGTTCCTCAAAATTTTTAAAAACTACTACATGATGCAGCAATTCCACTTATGGGTATATACCCAAAGGAAACATAAACACTAGCTTGAAAAGATACATACATCCCCATATGCATTGCAGCATTATAAAATAGCTAAGACATGGAAGGAACTTTACCTGTCTATCAATGAATGAATAAAGAAAGAAAAAGTGATAGGTATATAAACAGAATATTATTCAGTTGTGGAAAAGAGGGATATCCTGTCATAGTGACAACATGGATAGACTGCAAGGGCATTAAGCTAAGTAAAATAACTCAGACAAAGACAAATACCATATGTTGTCACTTATGTGTAGAATATTAAAAAAGGAAACAATGAACTCAAGAGATGTAGAGAATAGATTAGTGGTTGCCAGAAGTGGGGGGGGAGGGGTGTGATAAAATGGATGAATGTGGCCATAGATATAAACTTCCAATTATAAGATATGTCCTGGGAATATAAGGTACAGCATAGTAACTATAGCTAAAATATTCTATTGTATATTTGAAAGTTGCTAAAAGAGATCTTTAAAATTCTCATGAGAAGAACAAAAAATTCTAACTATGTATGATGATAAATGTAAACCACATTTACTGTGGTAATTATTTCACAATATATACATGTATCAAATCATTAATATCTGTAAGTAATATAATGTTATATGCCAATTATATCTCAGCTTAAAAAATAACTATAAGATATACATGCTTCCCCAAAATAAAACAAACACACACAAACAAAGAATAGATGATTGCTGGTGATGATGATCATGGAAATGGTACTGCTGGAGATAGGAGTGGAAGGAATAGTAGCTATTATTATTATTATTATTATTAAATGCTTAATAACTCCCCATGATAATTAGAATTTAAGAACTGTATATGCCAAACATAAATTTGTGACAGAAAGCACAGAAGTGAAAGCACTCTGTGCTTCCATTAAGTCACTAACAGGGATGTGCTAGAACCTAAGTCTCCTGACTTAAAAGCTGAATCCAGTCCCAGTGCAAACACCTAAAGACATGAAAATAACACACACAGTCTTTAACATTTTTCAGTTCCTAGCACTACAGTGGAATATTTAATTGAATAATGATTAGAACTGCCATTATATTACTTCATTTCTATTTATTCTTTGTCTCAAAGATTAATCTGAAGTCCTGCTGCCTTTGAAATTGATACTATACAGATTTTGCCTTTCAGCATTTTCTAACCCAGTGGTTCAAAATCCTATTTAAATGTCACAACTGCCTGTGAGTTTTCTATAAATAGAGAAAACCAGCCTTCATCTCAGACTCTCTGAATATGCTCTGAAAAAAGTCTAGTAAGAAGAGCAGAAATAATCCACAAAAACCTCAAATATTCAAATATCCAAAGGAGGCTATAAAGCAAAGATGCTTACCATGTTAAGAGATGTAAATGTTAAGCTTGAAAATTTCAGCAGAGAACTAGAAGTCATATTTTTAAAAAGACACTGTAAATCCAAAGAAAAGCCAAACAGATATCCTCAAACAGAAAAATACCCTGACTGAAATTAGGCCATTGAAGAATAAGTTTAACAGCAAATCAGACAAGACAAAAAAAAAGAATTAGTGACAGAAAAACCTATTTGGAGCAAAGCATGGAGAGACAAAATACAGAAAACATAGGAGATAGGGTAAGTGAAACATAGGAAATAGAGAAAAAAGTAGACAGAGAAAATGAGACTGAGACAAAATCTAGAGATAATGGGTGTGAGTTTTCCAAAACCGATCCATAAATTCAAGAAATCCAATAAATACTAAGGAAAATATACAAGCCCATCAAAATAAGCAAAATAATTAGGTACATCAAAATAATACTGTGGGGGAAAAAAAGAGAAAAAAGAACATTAAAGAAGCCACAGAGAAAAACAAAGACCACCTTCAAAGGTAACAGGGCAATAATGTAAGTCAGAAGAAAGTAAACAAAATCTTTCATACAAGAAAAGAGCTGCCAACCTCAAATTCTATACTCAGTGAAAACTTTGATGAATAAAAGTGAAATAAAGACACTTGCTGACCAAAAATAAAATGGAGTTAGCCAGCAGAGACCTGAACTAAAGGAAATTTAAATGTTATACAAAAGGACAATGATCCCAGATAGAAGGTATGAGAAATAAGCAAAAATAAAGAGTAAAGAAATGGTAAATAGGTCTAAATCAGCACTGACTACCTAAACCAAAGAAATATATTTTAAAATTAAGAGAATTCAAACACAATAATAGGATCTACATTAGAAGGGAGTAATTGGGTTAAAGTACACTAAAGTTCTTATATTGTTATCAGGAAGATACCAATTAAGCTTAGACTTTGAATGAATCTCAAATAATTTTGTCAAATAGAAGAACCCACACAACAAAGAGTATATATAATATGCTTTTGATATTTAAAAATTCTGGAAACACTAAGTAATCTAAGTTGATGAGTAACAGGAGGAGATAAGAAAACTTTTGGGGATAATGAACATATTCATTATCTTGAGTGGAGTGAAGATTTTGTGAGAGTATAGATAAACGTGTGGACTACTCTATGACAATTACACCTCTAGAATGCTGTTTTTTAAAGAATATGTCATGGGGCATAGTTAAAACAGTGCTTGAGTGCAAAATTCATAATCTTCAAAACACAGGTCAAGAATATTTCTCAGGTTCTAAATCAATCAATTGGTGGGCAATCAGCCAGAACAAGCAACCCAGGAAGAATGAGTTTGTTTTGTATTGTGTGGAAAAACAGCAGTGGGTGGCAAATGGCTGGAAATAAAAATACTGAGTTTTGATTTAGAGGAGGGAAAATGTCTTTTAGAGACTTGAATATGTAGGTCCGAAATCTGAGGGGAAAAATAATCAAGTCTCAAAATGTTTTTGTATCTCCCACACTGACTGAGACAATGTTGGTTACATAAATAAAAGCTACTTTAACAGACATCCATTTAACCAATCAAAGCTCCATTTCTTCTGTAAAGCATACTCATGCCCTGAATGTTTATTAATAATAGGCAACTCTCTGATATGTTCATGTGCTTCTATTCTCACCAGTTGAGTCATATGCTTAACAAGTCAATTCTGTATGTTCCCAAACTCTTGATGCTGGCTACACTTGGTTTTGAAATTATTTAATGTAAAACAATGAAAATTAAGAAAAAATGGGGATTATTTCTATATAGACTAAGCTGAATGTTGAAAAACTAAATGAAAGTGAATAAATTAATAAACTGTTATAACAGATGTGATTCAATAATAACCTTTGAAATTTAAAAAAAAAAAAACTAAGATGAATGTCTTTAAGCTTTTGTTTCCCTTCAAATAAATGAAAACTGAAAAGATAAGGCAGACTGTTGACCCTCACAAAAAAAAAGACCCTCCATCGAAATACAGGTGGGTAAATTTATGTTTAAGTTAAAATAAATGTTTGAAATCTGTATCTTTTATTATTTTACCCAACTTAAGTGATTTTTCAATTAACAAATGACCACTAACTGGTTCCATCTACATCTCATAAATGGGTTTCTGCTCTAGTTTTCTATACTCAAATGATAAATTTTATTCTAGTTCTGGAATATAGCTGGAGTGGTATAAGACTGCTGCCTTGCTACAAATTCTTTTAATTATATTCTATTGATTATGCTATTCCAGCTGTCCCAAATTTTCCTCCTTTGCTCCTCTCCACCCAGCACCCTCCACTTCCTCAGGCAATCCTCACACATTGTCCATGTCCATGGGTCATGCATACAGGTTCTTTTGGCTACTCCATTTCCTATACTGTACTTTACATCCCCATGACTATTCTATAACTACCTATTTGTACTTATTAATCCCCTCACCTCTTCACCCATTCCCCACACCCCTCACCCATCTGGTAACCATCAAAACACTCTCCATACCCACGATTTTGTCTCTGTTCTTTGTTTGCTTTTTAGATTCAATTGTTGATAGATATGTATTTTTGCCATTTTGTTGTTCATAGTTTTGATCTTTTTCTTTCTTTTCTTTTCTTTTTTTTTTTTTTTAAGATTTTATTCATTCTTTTTAGAGAGAAGGGCAAGGACGGAGGAGGAAAGGGAGAGAAACGTCAACATTCAGTTGCCTTTCACCTGTCTCCATCTATGGACCTGGCTGGAGACCTGGCTTGCAACCTGGTTATGTGCTCTGGCTGGGAACTGAACCAGCAACCTTTGAGTTCGCAGGCCAGCGCCTGTCCACTGAGCCACCAATCAGGGCTTGATCTTTTTCTTAAATAAGTCCCTTTAATATTTCATATAATAATGGTGTGGTGATAGCAAGTCCTTTAGCTTTACCTTATCTGGGAAGCTCTTTATCTGCTCTTTAATTCTAAATGGTAGCTTTGCTGGGTAAAGCACTTTATAGTCTATAGTGCTTTTCATCACTTTGAATACTTCTTGCCAGCAAAGTTTCTTTTGAGAAATCAGTTGACAGTTTCATGGAAGGGAACTCCCCTGTAGGTAGGTAACTACTTATTTCTTGCTGCTTTTAAGATTCTCTATTTTTCTTTAACCTTTGCATTTTAATTATGATGTATCTTGGGGTGGACCTCTTTGCATCCATCTTGTTTGAGACTCTGTGCTTGCATGTTTGTCTCTTCACCAAATTAGGGAAGTTATCTTTCATTATTTTTTCAAATAGATTTCCACCTTCTTGCTCCTTCTCTTCTTCTTCTGGCACCCCTGATGTGAATATTGGACCTCCTGAAACCATCCCACAGGCTCCTTATTCTATCCTAATTTTTTTGGATTCTTTTTTCCTCTTGTTGTTCTGATTGGCTGTTTTTTTTGTTCCCTATATTCCAAATCAATGATTTGATTCTCAGATTCATCCATTCTACTGTTGTTTCCCTATAAACTGTTTTTTATTTCAATTAGTGTGTCCTGTTTCTGACTGGATCATTTTTATGCTGTTGAGGTCCTCACTAAGTTCCTTGAGCATCCTTATAAACAGTCTTTTGAACCCTGCATCTGATCATTTGCTTTTCTCCATTTTGTTTAGTTCTTTTTCTGGAATGTTGATCTGTTCTTTCATTTGGGCCATGTTTCTTTGTCTCCTCATGTCGGTAGCCTCTCTGTGTTTGTTTCTATGTATTAGGTAGAACTGCTATGATCCCTGTTTTGGTAGCATAGCCTAATGCAGTAGGTGTCCTCTATCACCCAAACTGGGCATTCAGGGTACACCATTTGTGTGAGCTGAGTACACCCTCTTTTTGTAGATGAACCTTGATTGCTGTTTGCAGATCAATGGGAGGGTTTTACCCAGGACAGTCCATTACATGGACTTACTGTGACCCCTGATCACCAATATCCACCCTGCATGGAGGATCAGCTGTGTATGGGCAGGGTGAAGGTGCTCTGAGGTGTGGTCTGTGGCTGTCCACTGTGTGCACAGGCCCTGGGGTTTCCCAGGAGGTGCAGACCAACGTCAGCCCCCACCTGTGTTTTGCCTGTGACCACCTTGCCTAAGCACAAGCAATGTGAGATGGCTGCTACTTGTGCTGAACTTCGAGATTCCCTGTTAAATTCAAGCTGTGAGTCTAGGCTGGGTGCTGCTAGTGCTGTGCCTGGGGCCACTTAGCAAGAGCTACTGGTGGTTGGGGGCTCACTGAAACCAGCTGTTACTTATTTGAGAGGATTTAAGAAGTTGTCCAGCATGAGCCAAGACCAGCCATTCACATGGAAAAGCAGCTGGCTAGGCCAGTAAGTTGGGTGGGCCTGAGTCTCTTGGGATCTCGAGGGTGGGGCAAGCCAAGTTAGCCAGGTTGATGAAGTCTCAAATACAGAACTAGCCTGCCAGCTCTGTGGCTCTGTAGGTGAAGAGTTCTGAAAAGGGATTTTGACCTCCCCGCCTTTTTGTCTGGAAGAAAGCTGTCCTCCAGCTCTCGCCTCATTGCCAGTCACTTCAGTTTCTCCCTGCATGTCACTGGTGCCTTTCAAGCTGCTACCCTGCTACTGGAGCTTAAAGGGAGTAAGTCTGAGTAAGTCCATGTATGGGGTCTTCAAAAGGAATTGCTTGGGACTCCAGAAGTTTCTTCCACTGACTTAATCCCCACTGGATTTTGTACCCATAAGTTATGGAGACTCCCGCCACTGGAACCCTGTGCTTGAGGGCCTGATGTAGGGCTGGGACTCCTCATTCCTGAGATATCCCCCCCAAAATTTACATGCACCACACATGGATGTGAGCCAAGCTGTTCCACATCTTTATCCCTCCTACCAGCCTAGACAATGTGGTTTCTTTAATTCCCCAGTCATCAGACTCATTCAACTCAATTTCTGACTGCTCTGAGTGACAGCTGTTCTATATTTTAGTTGCAAGGAGGTGAGCCGTGTTTATCTATGCTGCCGTCTTGACTAGCAGTCACTACAAATTCTAACTAAAAAGACAGAAGAATCGATACTCTGAAGGCTCCAGATAAAACAAAAGGTTCTATCTTATGATTTCACACTATGAAACAGACAGATAGTAGACTGCTGGCAGAAACAGGTTTATCTCTTTGCCATTATCCTTATTGCAGAAGCATGAATAAAGGGGCTCTCATTCCATATAAGCAAGATAAAGAACACACTTTTAAGTACTGTCCGCAGAATCTCATTTGCCCAATTTACACAGAGTTTAGCTTCCAAGAGATCTTTAAAAAATGAGAAAATTATCCAAAAACAGTAGCACTTCAGAACATAACATGGTAGGGAAAATGCTGAAAAGTCAAAATAAAATCCAATGTACAAAAGCAAAGATGATCAAATAAGGAAGGCCATTTATTTGTAGCCCACAAACCAGCATATCTACTTGTCCCTATCAATTCTGGATGTCAGAGATATATTGGGTAAAAGAAAAACAAAGATTTCACCTAATGCCATGTCAATTGTAAATGATGCAACTAATTATCTCGTATCAAAATTATGCTTTCTTTCCACATCGACATCAATATACACAGCCATATAAAAATAACCACGGCAGATACAAAGCATGCACATGCACACACATTCACAAATGCAACAGGAATATACTCCCACTAGGGTGGCAGATCGTTACCCTTTTAATGCTAACGGCACTACTGAGAAGATGGAAAATACCACAAACAACCTATAAAGGATAGAAGAGAAATCAAAGCTATACAATATGAAAGCCAAGAGTAAACCAGACAGCATCCAACTGTGAAAAATGAAAAGCACTGTTTTTGTTTGTTTCTTTGTTTGCCAGCCTGGAAGTGATGGCTGGAGACAAAGAACAATTCTTAAAGGGAAAATGCACAAAATTTCATTTGCATCCACTTCCCCTGGGCTCCAGCAGAGGGAGCGCAGAGTGGACTAGAGACACTTGAGAAGAATTTGGGGAGAAAACTGAGGGAGAAGCTGACAGGACCCTAGTGCAGACTCATCCCCCATACAGCAGGAACTGTCCTGCTCAGGCAGAGCAGTCCCCTCCAAGCAGCATCAACCTGAAGGCAAGCAATAGACCCTCCTGCATGAATTAGCCCCTATCCTGGGTGCTTAAATCTGACTGTGATTACAGATGGAACAGATTAACATCTCAGGGAGACAGACACAAAAGGTAGATCTCTAATCATCCCAAACAGGATACCTAGGTCTGGACTGGGACACAATCTGACGTTACCAGGGGTAGATCCAGACAGAGAAGAAAGTGGTCTCCTACCACAAAAGATCACACCATGAAGACAGGAAATCAAAGCAGGTCAATCTAAGAAACAGAAACAAATAAGAAGAGTCACCTAAAATGGGGAGACAAAGAAACAACCCCCAAGCAAATGGGGAAAGGAGGAATCCCCAGAAAAAGTGCTAAATGAAATAGAGGCAAACAAACTATCAGACACTAAATTCAAAATAATGGTTACAAAAAACTCAATGAGGCCCTGGCTGGTGGCTCAGTGGATAAGGCGCCGGCCTGCGGACCCACAGGTTGCTGGTTTGATTCCCAGCCAGGGCAACATAACCAGATTGCAAGCCAGGTCTCCAGCCAGGTCTGTAGCTGGAGGCAGGTGAAAGGCAGCCATACATTGAGGTCTCTCTCCCTCTGTGCCTCTCTCCCTACCCATTTCTCTAAAAATAATAAATAAAATCTAAAAAAAAAAAAAAAAAAAAAAAAAAAAAACCCTCAACAAACTCAACGAGCTCAAAGAAAACTACAAAGAACTCAAGACACATAAAAGACTTAAATGTAAGCCACACCACCATACAAGTCTTAGAGGAAAACTTCAATAAAATTTCAGATCTCCCACACAGCAATATTTTCACCAATATACCTCTTAGGGCAAGGGAAATAAAAGGAAAGAATGAACAAATGGCACTACATCAAATTAAAAAGTTTTTGCTCAGAGAAGAAAACATCAGCAAAATGAAAAGGGAACCAACCTTATGGGAAAACATATTTGCCAATGGTACCGCAGACAAGGGTTTGAGCTCCAAAATTATGAAGAACTTACATAACTGAACACCAGGAAGGCAGACAATCCAATTAAAAAATGGCAAAGGCCCTGGCTTGTGTGGCTCAGTGGATTGAGCATCAGGCCTGCAAACTGAAGGGTCACCTGTTCGATTCCCAGTCAGGGTACATGACTGGGTTTTGGGCCAGGTCCCCAGTTGGGGGCATGTGAGAGGCAACCACACATTGATGTTTCTCTTCCTCTCTTTCTCCCTCCCTTACCCTCTCTCTAAAACGAAGGAGAAGAAAGAAGGAGGAGGAGGAGGGAGGAGGAGAGAGAAGAAGAGAGGAGGATGGAGATAGAGAAGAAGAAAGAGGAAGAAGGAGGAAGAAGAAGAGGGAGGAAGAAAAGGGAAGAAGGAGGAAGAAAGAAGATGAAGACAAGGAAGAATAACAACTCTGGGGCAAACTATACAAACACCAGGCTGAAAGAAACTAAAGTTATGAAACCATTCAGTTGGCAGTACAGAAACTGGGTAGCTCAAGACATTTCACAAAAAAAATGTTTACTTAATACCCTATTTCAGGAGATGAAGCAGGACTGAATAACTACTTACATGAGCCTGAAGAGAGAACAGATAATATAATGAAAGATGTAGCCCTCTAGTGGACATTCAATAGATAGAGTATTCATTTAACAAAATAACCCAATTACCCAAACCACTCAGTGGTAAAAGTCATAATAAGATATACTTTCTGATGAACCAACTTCTAATAAAATTAGTACTTGCCCAAATATTTCCCTGTTCAATACCATCAGCTATCTCTACCCATTGTGGTAACCCTTTTGGTCTGTCCTTCTGTGAATCTTGATGCTATAAATATTAGCCAATACAATGTAAATACAAAAAAAAAAAAAAAAATTAAAATTAAAATTCTTGCAAAAATTAAAGACTGCTTGAAGATGGTGAAAGGGATCTCACTGAACCACTTAGTATCTGACCATCTAGCAGCAATATCAGGGCTTTTATAACTGAGGAAAGGAAAAGAAAACAATACTCATATACAATTGGTACTTCAAAATGAAATAATTTGGATCATCAAAGGATCAAGAAAGACCTTGGAAAAACTGATAAAGGCTTTAATAATTTGGGGAAGGGGGAAGGCTTTTTTATAAACAAGCCATAAAAGTGAACTGCTATCATACTTTATTAGAAAAACAATACAAAAACAAAGGTATATGACTTATTCTCTGTTCTAAAAATTAGTGCATGTTTGAAATATAATTTAATATTATTAACTTCAAAAATTTTAAATATCTTCATAGTTTTTAGTTTAACTTCTTCCAGATAAGTCATAATCAAAAAATGTATTTTTTCTTACTTACAATAAAAGTTTGATTCTGGTTTAAGTAGGTATACATTAAGTGGCCATTTTTACCCTTAGCTGACCAAGCCCTATGGTACTTGCTGAACTAATTCAGCAACAACATTACTAGTTCATTATCACAAGGAGGTTTATGTCAAGGGTATATCTCAAAACATGCATGTAACAACAAGGGCAGGGTGCACTTTACAATAGAACTGACCTCTCAAAGAAGGAGAATTTAAGAGCAAAAACCTACTTGACTTCACAGGGTATCTATTATCCACACATGTCCTGAGGCATCCTACTCCTTATTGGATACTCCCCTATGTTAGTCTTTAGGTAAAGAAACAATGAGCATTTGAGAGGACAAGAACATGGTTCTTGTTTGCTGAGCTATGCCAACAAAGTAGAACTTTGGAACTAGCCTTCTTTAAAAGATCTTATTTTATGAGATATTAACTTCTTTTTGCTGTATAATCATTTTTATTTGGGTTTTCTACTGTTATTTGCAGCTACAAGCATATATACACACACACACACACACACACACACACACACATATATATATACTATATAACATGTGCACATATACCTGTAATACTTTTGGAGGCACACAAGCATTATAAAAGATTATACAGTTGGGAAGAAAAGACAAAGATGACCTTTACTGGCCCCTTAAAGCTACAAGCCAGGACAAGAGGTAAAATGAAAATAAACCAGACAGAGCAGAGATTTTTCCTTTTCCTGCCCATCATCATTATTTTTGAAAGTACTTAATAAGAATCCACACATGTAGTTAAAAAGATAGTTTTGTTTTAACAAACAAACAGCAATATTCTCTCATCATAATATCAACATGATTGCATAAGCTCGGCAAAGGTTAAAAAGCCAAGTAACAGGAGACCTAGTGATGGGAACTACACAAATACAAAAAAGTACTACTGTAGTTTTTGTCTGTTGGAACAAAATCAAATCTTGAAGCAAATTTACTTGGATTAGATGACCTCATATTTAAAGGATTCTTCTAGATTTAAAATCCTGGCTTCCATCTAAAACTCTATCTGAAGTTTGTATGCATCATTTTAAGTAATGCTTTTGAGAGCT
This sequence comes from Noctilio leporinus, assembly GCA_004026585.1. Classification (NCBI taxonomy): domain Eukaryota; kingdom Metazoa; phylum Chordata; class Mammalia; order Chiroptera; family Noctilionidae; genus Noctilio; species Noctilio leporinus. Next base: position 22,088 of record PVIW01002028.1, on the reverse strand, counting down.
TCTCCTTTTTGTTGTTATTGGGGTGACATATAGGTTTCAGGTGTACAATTCTATAACACATCGTCTATATATTATATTGTGTTCATGGCCCAAAGTCAGGTCTCCTTCCATCACCATTTATCTCCCATTTACAATCTTTTACCCACCCCACTTTCCCTTTGGTAATCACCATGCTATTGTCTCTCTATGATATTTTCTATTAATGTTTTGCTTTTTGATAGCTTCTTTAGCAGTTCGAGTAAAGTACAGCTATAGAAACAGGTCAATTAATAAACATGAATCTCTAACTATTCAACTGTAAAAATAAAGTCATTATCCTGTACTACTCAAAGTTTTTGAACAGACTGAGTCAGGTAATATATGTGAAAAAGTATATCAAAATTCCAGACACACATTTTAGTTGCTTCCTTTTTCTACAGCCTGCAGATACTATCTTTTGCCACTAGATGGCAATGCTGCTTCAGTAAATTATTGCACCAAGGAAAATCTGGATTATATCTAACTTTTAAAAGTAAAATGGAGAGCAATATGGGAAAAGTGAAACAACTGTAATCCAACAATAATAAATCAATTGAAATAAATAAATAAACACAAGTAAAATGTGTAAAACATTAAATTCCAGGGATTTTACTGGTATCTGACAAGCTTAGAGATAAAACTTTCAACATCTAAAAGAAGCTGTGATAATATAAGAAATAAAGGTGCTAATGATGTCTTTAACTGTACTTTTAATTTTTTAATTATTAATTCATCTGAATTAAGAAATGTGGGAAACCCTATGAACAAAAAAACACTGCATAAGGTAAGACATTTGTTGATGGCTAATAAAAATCTCTAAATATTTACCTCTGACCCCAAACTGAGAGAAATGATTTCATCCTCAAAAGCAGAATGTGTGTCAATATGAGCAGGAATTCCTGAGATGGAAGATAGGATAAAAAGTTATTTCATTTTTCCTTTTAATAGACTCAAGATGTCTCTAAATAAAGTCTCACACTATATGGTGATAACATTGTTTGATTATCAGAAAGATACTATAATTTTAATTAAAAGGAAACATTTAGGGTCAATGTGACTAAATAAACTAAATTCACATTAAAAATATCTTAACTTTATGTTCAAGTAAAAAGTGAAAGTCACTGCTTAACTAAAACATTTCCTCAACCCCAGCCCAAGAGCGATATCAAAGATTAACAAAGTCATTTTCCTTTAAATACTTGATTGTCAAGAACAAAAGCAATAATCAGGTATGAAAGCTAAGCATACAAATAATTAAGATATGGTTTCCTCCACCAACCTCTCTTTCTATGTTAATAGAACATCTCTTAAGTGAAAGGAACTTTGCTACATGGTAAGAGTATACAATGTAATCAGACAGTCCCTGTTTTCAAGGTGCTTACACACCAATGTTAAAACTGATTGGCAAATAAGCAATCATAATACATGGCGAAAAAATGCAGGAAAAAAACCTTCTGCCCTTAATAAAATTTTTAAGATCATTTGATTACTACAAATATCAGATGAAGATGCTGCTAACAAGTGTAAAAATTCAGTAACCTAAAGATTTTTCAGTAACATGTCATCCTAGAATTGTCTTTCACATTCTCAACGGAGAAAAAAGAACAAGATCATCAAATCAATTAGTCTTCTAAGTACAGACCACGGCAATAAGACAAGTATCACTATAAAGTGAGTCATAATATTTTTGTTCTTGCCTTCACTTTGTAAAAAGTGGAACATCTGCCCTGACTGGTGGCACAGTAGATAAGGCGTTAGCCTGCGAACCCAAAGGTCTCTGGTTCAATTCCCATCCTGGGCACATAACCAGTTGGCAAGCCAGGTCTCCAGCCAGGTCTGTGGCTGGAGGGAGGTGAAAGGAAACCAAACACTGATGTCTCTTTCCCTCTCTGCCTTTCTCCTTTCTCCTCTTTCTGAAAATAATAAATAAAATCTTTTAAAAAAAAGTGCAACATCTGTAACACGATACAGCAAAGCGCAATAAAACAAGGTATGCCTACAGTTGTAAATTATTCAGTTACTTGCATCATACATGTTTCCTCTGTTTTTAAAGCAATCTTCTCCCTCTCTAAATAAAACATTGAGAGGGGAACAAAAAAGTCACAAATAGCAATTGTGTCTTTTTACACTTTCAGATGCAAGTTTCTCAAGAGACTGAAGTAGATTTGCAAGGGATTAAAGTCACTTCAGCAAAACATAAGAATGTTACGTTAAGGGTTTGAGCTAAAAAATACCTTTGATTTTATAGAGTTACGTAATCTACTTAGTTGGAAATTAACTGTACTTTTAAAATAAGAAATACTTACCATGCCCAGGTTCATACTGGTTCACAGTCAATTGATCAGGTTTATGTCTAATAAAACCTTCTTTTAACCATTCCTCCAAAATGCTATCACAAATGTCAGGAAGACCTGAAGTCATTTATCATCAAGGTGAAACACAATAAAATATTTATTTTGTATGTTTTACCCAAGAATTTAAAAATACACACTATGATCAAAACATCATATAGCTTTTGGTTTAGTAATCAGATCCAAATATAATAAACTCACAATCAAAGCAAAACAAAAAGAACACCTTCCTAAAAATCTCTTAAAGTTACTTATTTTATCAAATTCAACATCCAAAAATAACAAATTTTGCTGACTATAATTTTGGTATTTTGTAAAACAGTAATAAAATTATAAAATTTATCATATTCTATACTGGAAGTTAAATATTACTTTTTAAATTATTCAATTTAATTTAAATCAATTTTAAATTATTTCTCTTTAAAAAAAACAAAACACTTTTCAAAGTGGAACTAACTTTCATTGAAATAATTAATAAATGTTGCCTTGGCTGGTGGCACAATGGATAAGGTGCCAGCCTATGAAACCAAAGGTTGCTGGTTCAATTCCCAGCCAGGACACAAATAACTAACTAGGTTGCAAGCCAGGTCTCCAGCCAGCTCTGTAGCTGGAGCAGGTGAAAGGCAACCATACATTGATGTCTCTCTCCCCTTCTCTGCCTCTCTCCCTTCCCCTCTCTCTAAAAATAATACATTAAAAAATCTTTAAAAAAAAAAAAAAGAAATAAATGTTATTTCATGGCAAAAGGTAACCCTTAATTAAGATCAAAGTCATAAAAATATAAATTAAAGTTCACAAAGAATTCTACCAAAGGACTAATATACATATTATATAGTAAATTCTTATGAATAAATTAAACATTAGAAAAAACTGGTGAAAAATATGAAAAAGAACTCACAGGAAAGAAATACAAATGACCAACATAGTACTACTAATCAAGTAATTATAAAGTTATAAATTTTATAATTATCACATGTTAGGGGTGGGGGAAAGGGTGCATATTTGGTAAGAATATCATGGTATAGGTGTTTTAGGGGGCAATTTTTCAGTATTTAGTAACATTCTTTTCTAATCCTCTCCCAAGGATATGTTTTTTTTGTTGCTTTTATAGAGAGGAAGAGAGAGAGAGAAACATTGATGTAAGAGAATAAACATCGAGTGGTTGCTTCCCATGTGTCCTGACCAGGGATCAAACCCAAAACCTAGGTATGTGCCCTGATTAGGAATGGAACCTGCAACACTTTGGTATACAGGACGAGGCTTCAAACAACAGAGCCACGCAGTGAGACATCTATTAACACTTTTAAGTAAATATAACTTTGACATAATTCTAATTTATTAATCTCCCTTTAAAAACTCTTGATGGATGAATGTACAAAGATATTCACTGAAGCACTACTTATAAAAAAACTAAAAACTAAAGAAAAACTTTAATGTCTATTAAAAGGGAACTAACTGAATAAGTTGTTATTATCATTCAATAAAATGAAAACTATGTAAGGTCTTCGAGAAATATCATAAAGGGATATTTCAAAGAACAAGTTGGAGCACTACATGTAATATATGAATATATAACTTATACAATATAATACTACATATTAATAACTATACATTCTTAAATAGGGATGTAAACTCATTTTGCAAAGGTTTGGAATAATATATACTAAACTGTTAATGGTACTACTTCTAAGAAGAAGTATGTAAGTATAAACAGTGTTCAAGACAAACAGCTTTATCTGTATGCATGATATTTATGAATACAAACCTGCCCTATTTAGCTAATTAAAATGTTTTAAGGTTAATCAACTGTTTTGAAAGTTTACCTAAAAATGACAAATGAAAATGAAACACTCCAAACTATGATATATTCCTAATACAGTAAATCATTTTTTCTGAACCAGCATTTATTAACAACTACTTACCCCCAAGTAATGGCTTATCTTTAGCTACATTGTTATTCTCATAGTGGAATTCATAACCAAAATGCTTTACTCTTCTGTGTTTTAAGGATTTTTGAACTGTATGAAGAGAAGAAAGTATACTATTTGGTAAAAAATAATTTCATTCCTTCATGTATTTCCAAGTTCACATTATGAGTAAGGATTCTTTAGTCATGGTAACTTTTGTTAACTGCTAAATTACTGTCTTTAATAAAATTAACCATCCTATTTCATATCTTAAAGAGTTTTTCATTCAATCAGTCTGAAAGACTTAAACATGTATACTGCCACCGATCTGGAAAGAGTCAGAGTAACTAATTTGCAAATATCTCCACACGTTCTTACTGCATAATAATGGTATGGCAATGAATGGCATGCTGATTCCTCATAGGAAATGTGCCGTATGGAGAAGAGGATCAAATGATGAGATATGGAAAACTGCTTATAAATGTTAGGTCTACCAATGTTGGCTAATCTGTATTAATCAGTGTGGAGTTTAAAATTAATAGCTAATAACTATTATTTATTATTAATGCTACTGAGATTTGTTGGTATAACTTGCCTAACATTGGATCCAGGATATTTTAACTAATTTTGAGAAAATATCAGTTCTAATAAACCAAAGAGGGAAAAGAAAAGGAGGATCAGTAACATAGCATTTGAAGGCACTTTAAAAAAATCAAATTTAAAAGGTGTTACTTGCAATTTTGATTGTCTGTATCTTCTGTCCAGTTAATACTTTCCAAAAGCAGTTTCTCATCCTCAGAAGAAATCACTTCTTCCATTACTTTGAGGCCTGGAGGTAAAGCTTGAAGCCCCAACTCTTTCCATTGTGCTATGGGAAACCAAATTAAAAGTCGCAAAACTTAAAGTTCCTACATATAAATAAATACACAATAGCCTTTTATCAATTCAAAAACTCCCAATCCTCATTTTATGAAAAAAGAATGCTAAAAGGCATGGACATACTAAAAGTGCAAAACAAAGACCAAGATAAAAATTATATGGTATATTTTATACACTCCAATTACCCACAGTAAATAGAATAGTATTTACTTAAATATTCTGTTTGAACATGATCTAGTCATTTTTAAAATATGGCTCAGAAACAAAGTTTCTTAGTTCCAGATAAGATAGAGGTGTAAACATGGTACGGCATCCTACCACAACCACATCAAAATTACAACTAAACTACAGAACAGCCATTCCTCAAAACTGCCTGAAACCTAGCTGAACAGAAGTCCTACTACTAAGGATATAAAGAAGAAGCCCATTGAGACTGCTGGGAGGAGCAGACACATGGTATGAGTAAGTCCTACACCCACATGTGGTGGAAAAGAGAGGTTCCCATAACTTCTGACTGTAAAATCCAGCAGGATTGCGGCTGAGTGAGAGGGAGGGCTTCTGGAGTCCCAGGCATCCCTCTCAAAGGGCCCACAACAGACTTACTCAGACTTGTTCACTCTCAGCTCCAACACTGGGGCAGCAGCTCAAAAGGCACCAGGGACATATGAGCCAGGGACATACGAGGAGGAACTGAACTGTCCGGCATTAGGGCAAGAGCTGGGTGGGGAGAGGGGACAGGAGAGGTGGGGGAAAGCTTTCTCCCAAGCAGAAGTGCTGGAGGAGGCTACTATTGCTTTTCTGAACCATCCTCCCACAAAGTCAGCAGATGAGAACCATATCTAGTCTCCAACCACCTAACGTTATTCAACCCCCGACACTGAAGATTCCGAGACCTCACTTCACCCAACTTGTGGAGCCCACCCAAACCCTTTCCAGTGATTTTTCCATACAAGTGGTCCGTCACAGCACATGCTTCAGGCTTCCCTAACATGTCTTAAGCAAGCACCATCCGGCCTCAGTGTGCCCAGTACCTCTCTCACTAAGCGGCCCCAGACCAGGCACAAGCAGCAGCCAGCCGGGGCTTGCAGCTTGCCCTTTCCTGGTCACCTCTAAGCCCAGCAAAAGCAGCAGCCAACTGTAGGTCACTTTGTAGCTCGTGCTGGGCTAACCTTGGCCTACATCTACCAGGAGGTCCCAGAGCCAGCACACCCAGTAGACAGCTTCAGAACACATCGAAGCATCACCAACCACCTCCATAAGCAACACACTCAAGGGGCAGATTCAGTGGGCACTGGAACCCTGCTGAATTAATTGCTACTTCATCCAGTGGGTCCCTGCCCAGTTGATGCTCCACTATGGTTGAAGCTAGTCCTGACAGCCCATCAGCCTAGAGGTAAATTCTTCCCACTGAGGTGTCAAGAGCAATCAAGACTCAAATACAAAAGGAGGCCATACACAACCCACATGGGGAGTACAGCTGGAGTACCCAGCTTAGGTGACTAGTCTAACCTAAGTTAGACTGGACCCTTCAGAAAACCTAATACATAGGGCCACTCTACCAAGCCCAGCAGATATAGCAGCTCTACCTAATAACAGGGAGGCTGACAAAATGAGGAAACAACAAAACATGTCCTAAATGAAAGAACAAAACAAAATAAGACTCTAAAAAAAGAACCAAACAAAATAGAGATAAGCAATCTACCAGGTGCAGAGCTCAAAACACTGGTTATAAGGATGTTCAATGAGCTCAGGGTTAGGGGAAGAATAGATGAACTTAGTGAGAATTTCAACAAACAGGAAACATAAAAATGGAGGTAGAAAACATAAAAAAGCACCAGTGAAAAATGAATACTACATTAACTGAAATGAAGAATATATTATAGGGAATCAACAGTGGAGTAGATAAAGCAGATGATCAAAACAGAGATAGAGATATGGAAAATAAAGAAGCAGAAAACACCCAATTGGAACAGGGTGGGGGGAGAATTAAAAAAATTAAATAGTGTAAAGAGTCTCTGGAACACCTTCAAGCACACCAACATTTGCATCATGAGAATACCAAGAGAAGAGTAGAGTGAGCAAGGAATTGAAAACCCATGTGAAAAAATGATGGAAAACTTCCCTAACCTGGTAAAGGAAATAGACATACAAGTCCAGAAAGTACAGAGTCCCAAATAAGATAAACCCAAAGAGGTCCATACCAAGACGCATCATACTTTAAATGCAAAAGATTAAGACAAAGAGAGAATCTTAAAAGCAGCAAGAGGAAAAGCTGTCAGCTGCCTACAAGGGAGCTCCTATAGACTGTCAGCTGATTTCTCAAAATACACTTTGGAGGCCAGACAATTGACAAGAAGTATTTAAGTGATAAAAAGCAAAAACCTACAACCAAAATTACTCCACCCTGCAAAACTATCATTTAGAATGGAAGGACAGAAAAAGAGCTTCGCAGACAAGAAAAAGCTGAAGGAGTTCATCACGACCAAAACAGTATTACAAAAAATGTTATAGGGTCTTCTTTCAGAAAAATTTTTTAAAAGACAAAAATTTTAAATAATAAAATGGCAATGAACACATATCAACAATTACTTTAAAAGCAAATGGATAAAAAATACTCCAATCAAAAGATATATAGAGGCTGAATGGGTAACAAAGCAAGCTCCTTACATATGCTATGTACAAGAGACCCACTGCAAACTGAAAGGCACACACAGACTAAAAAGTAAAGGATTAGAAATACATTAGAAATATGTATTAGAAATACATATTTGCTTGTCTTCATGAAAATGAAGACAAGCAAACAAAAAAAGTTGAGGTATCAATGCTTATCCTAGACAAAATAGATTTTAAAATAAAGGCTACATAACAAGAGACAAAGAAGGACCCAGCAATTCCACTTCTGGGTAGTTATCCGAAGAAACCCAAAACACTAAATTAAAAAGACATATACATCCATATGCTCATTGCAGCATTATTTACCATAGCCAAGATAAGGATGCATCTAAATGTCTATAAATAGATGAGTGGATAAAGAAGTGATGCATATATACAATGGGATATAATTCAGCCATAAAAAAGAACGAAATCTTGCCATCTGCCAACAACATGGATGGATCTAGAGAGTATTGTGATGGGAGAAATAAGTCAGACAGAGGAACACAAATGCCATATGATTTCACTAATATGTGGAATTTATAAAAACAAAATAAACAACAGGCAAAACAGAAACAGACTCATAGAGAACATTTTGATGGATGGCAGATAGCAGGGGATTTGAGTAACGGATGAAAAAAGTAAAGGGATTAAGAAGTACAAATTGGTAGTTACAGAACAGTAATGGAGATATAAAGCACAGTGTAGGGAATATAGTCAATATTATAATAACTACATATGGTGTCAGATGAGTACCGGATTTATTAAGATGATCATTTAATTAGTTGTATAATGTCTAATCACTAGGTGGTACACCTGAAACTAATATAATAGTGTATGGCAACTGTAATTGAAAAAGAAAAAGTTATTTAAAGTTAAAAAAAAAAAAACAGGGTTTCTCATAATATCTACAGTATGCCCCTCTATAAACATGTCAGGTTTTCTATACATACTGAAACTCCCAATTTAGGTATGAAAACTAAACTCAAACAGAAGAACTAATTTTAAAAAGATACCAGACTGATAATACCTTTTTCCACATAATTCAAGTACAGAATGATCCTTTGTCCTAGATCATCCACTATTTCTTTTCCATTGAGGGTAACATAGGCTTTCTTGGATTCTTCTATAGTTTTGTATCTTACAAATGAGTAGGGCTTATTAGGTGGCATTAAGAGAGCATCCACCTGTCCGAGTTTCTCCAAGGCCAGAAGCAGTTGGTTCCTACTCACACCATTCCCCAAACCACCATTGGCAACAACAAGAATCTTTAAAAAACAAACAAACAAAAATTTAGTTAACATGAACAATTGATATCAACCTCTTTATATCGAAAGAATATTTTTAAATATTATAAAATAAGATTATTTTAAAATCAGATTTCTACAAAAGTGTAATTATGATAGAAAAAAGGATTTCCTTACAGTGGTTATTTAGTTTTCTAAGGTCACACAAAGTATGTGAATCAATTTACTAAAATATTTGGGGATTAAAAAGTACTCTTATGTTGTAAATAACATTGATTTTTAAATAGTCTTTTCAGTAAAATACTTATTTTTTAGTGACCTACATACAAATTAAAAGATAACTTTTTACTATTCATATATATATATAACTTAATAAAAGAAAAAGAGGAAGGAAAAAGACAAAACAAGGAATTACTAATACTTGCTCTTTGCTAAACATCAGCTATATGCTTTTACCTACTTAATCCTCATTAACATAATCATCACAGCAATTCTACAAAATGGGTAATTTTAGCCCCACTTCATCAAGAAACTGAAGACAGAAAATTAGATTAAGGTAATGATTAGAAGAAGCTGGTTTCAAACTTCTTGGGTATGTCGGTATAGTTTTCTGAATACCACACAGCTTCAGTGGCTCTTGGCAGAAAATGTATGTATGCAGACATATTAACCCTAATCAATTATCTACCCCAACCTTTTTAAAAGTATTTGGTTTAAATTCTCTGAAGGCCTTAATATGCAAAAATTTAAGTAAGGGCCTTTTACCTATGAAATTTCAACCTCCCTCAACAGAGTACTCATACCTAAACTAGGGTGCAGCACAGAAGACAGCACACACGTAATACAAGGGTGGAGAGCTGGTACTGGCCTGAGAGTCAGGAGACCTAAATTTTAATCCCAGCTTCACTTTCTCAATTGTTTGTCTCTGGTCCTCAGCTTCCTTCCTATTATTATTCTATATAATAAGAATACTTTATATTCATATGGTGCTTTAATGACTAATAAGTACTGTCATACATGTTCTCTTAGATTCTAACAATTCAATGGGATTAAAAAATATATGCCATACTATGTCCTTTCAAATTAAGAAAGCTGAGGTTAAAGGATACTGCTCACATCCAAACAAGTGGAGGATCTAAGAGTCAAAGAAGTTCTTCTAATTCATAGCCCAGGAAGTCTAATAGTACCACAATATATAATTGTTGCCATAAGGTGATAAAAAGACATTATAAATACAGTCTAATAAATAAATAATGTTTTATGCACACAATTAAAATATAATACAGGTAAAGTTAGGAAGAAAAGAAAGATGACTACAAAAGATCTAGCTTTAGGTTTCAGCCACCTAATATCAACAGACATAAAACAACCTCTCAAAACCTTAGTTTCTCATCTATCTCTAAGGATTTTTAGGAAGTTAAATATAATAAGGAATATGAGTAGACTTTATGAACTGTAAACAGCTGTACAGTTAATACATACCCACAACTTCCTCTCATTCAACCAACATAATCAATGTAAATTCAAAGTATACTAAGGCTGTGTTCAAAAGGTTAGCAAGTCCTAACGTGTATATTTAATATAGATGTAATACATGACTGAAAAATTACAGTCTTCATCTTTGAGCAATTATTAACAAATATTACTCTAACATATTAACATGACTACACATTTACATTCAAATGATAATAATAGTTTTAGGTCACCTGAGTGGCATAGGATACTGTTTCAATGCCTTCATGTCTCAGCAATGTATGCCTGGCTTTACTTTGTTTCCTTAAGAACTTCTTCTCTGTTTTATTGAGTTTGCAATTATTTTGATGATTGTTATCCATGGCAATCCTGAAAAATAAAAGTACAAAATGTCAACCTTAACGAGTCTTGAAGGGACAGTTACATTGATGTTATTCATATATGAGCATTCTACAGTTTATAAATATTTCTATGTGACAATTTTTTACATGCAAGGTAACAAAGAAGCAAGAATATGTAACAGCATCTCTTGGGGTTCTACAAAACATTCCAATGCTCTAGCTCTATTAAGTGAGTTATTTTATCATAAGTGATGTATCCCTTTACTTATGAAGTTCTAGGTAAAATGTGCCACAGACCAATTTCACAAACCTAATGTTAGGATAGAAAAAAATATTTCAAAGAAGAATATACAGTATGATTCCACTGACATAAAGTTCAAAACCCCAAAGTAAGGCATATATTGTTTAGAGATGTATATACCAAAATGCAAAGAAAAGCCAGGAAATGATAAAACACAATGTTCAGGAGAGAAGTTTTTCTGGGAGGAAAGAGAGGAATGTGATATGAAAGAGACACATAAAAGTCATCATGGGTATTTCTTAAGCGAGATAGCATTAAAAGGAGAGGGAAATGAGGTTAGAAAATTTTAAGAGTCATCATTAGATGGAAAGAGATACCTATATGGATATTTTTAACAGTGCACTAATTATAATGTTTTTTCCTAATGTTTGTCCTCTTCCACTACACTAAACGACTAAATAGTATTTGTTTGTTTGTTTATTTCCCTAGAGCCTTTCTGCAGTGCTGTAAGACAGTATAACAGTGTTTAAGGGTTTAAATTCCTGGTTCAAATCTCAACTCTACCACTTAAGCTGATCCAACATGAGTTATTTATTTCTGTGCTTAGGTTTCTTCACCTCTAAAATAGGAATGATGCCTATTCTTGGCATATAACTCCAACCAAACCCTGGACTAAAAAAATCTGACCAAACTCTAGCATGGCTTATAGCACCATAAATTCCTAGAACGACCCCAGCTACCCATTAAAATGCCTTTCTGAGAAAACTCAAAATGCTGCCAGGAAATTTTACATTTATTCTAGCAAAATCTGACCATAGGCTCCTGACTTCCTTTTCTTAGAGCATTTACTAAAAGGGCTTACAATTATGAATATGTATCTCTCACAACTCAGAAGTGTCTCTGAGAGCCATTTCTTTGAAATGCAGTCATCAGGAAGGACAGGGCCTGCCTCCCAGTATCTGCAGCAGGACGAAACTTTGATAATTGCCAGCAGAAAACACCGCTGGCCTACTTGCATTTGCACTGACCAACCTTTTCCATATGAGGGAGGGACTCCCACAACACAGAATTTATTTATAAAGAATTGTCTATTTATTCTCACATGTTTAAACTTCGGTAACCTTCAAAGTACTCTCCATTTGATGCAATACACCTATGAAGACTTTTTTCCCAATGCTAAAATGTTTTTGAACTCATCAAATTTGATGCCTTTTAGTGCTTCTATTGTTTTTTGTATCACCTCTTACACTTTGGCAAAACATTTCCCTTTAAAAACTTTTTTCATCCAGGGAAACAAAAGAAAAATAACTTAGGGCAAAATGAGGTGAACAGGAAGGGGAGGGAACAAAGGTCATACTGTTTTGGGGTCAAAAACTGCTGAACACTGTACAGCATGGTGAGGTGCACTCATAAATTACTCATCATGAAATGAGCAAACATGTTGAAAGAGCCTTAAAATTTTTTCACTGAAGCCAAACACAGCCTCTCACAACACCAGCAGTGTACTACCAGGGGCCTGCCCTCCAGAAGATAATTCCAGAGGTTTCTTGGGGGGAGGGGAGTCTCTTCTCATATTTCTATTAAGCACCCTGTTGTTCCTATAAAACAAAATGAAAATGTGCAGCTCTTTCCCTCTGCTGTCAGTAGTTACTAAATAAAGGTTTTACTGCTTTAACTAATGTCAGGCTGTATAAATCCTTGACACTGTTGCACAACTGTTAAAAGAATTAAATGCATCTATTACTAAACTACTGTCAATTTCCAGAAGAGCCAAATCAGAATAGTTTAATTAAAAAAAAAGAGCTGAGGACCTGCAAAGAAGCTTATTGCCATTCCATTCCAAGGTCATCATCTTTGCCATAGTCAATGGAGAATAAGGGATGAATGCACTAAGATTTAAGAATTTTTTCCAAGCCCTGGCTGGTAGCACAGTGGTTAAGGCACCGGCCTGCGAACCCAAAGGTCGCAGGTTCAATTCCCAGCCAGGGGAGAGAACCAGGTTGCAAACCAGGTCTCCAGTCAGGTCTGTGGCTGGAGGCAGGTGAAACGCAGCCATACATTGATGTCTCTCTCCCTCTCTGCCTCTCTCCCTCCCCCTCTTTCTAAAAAAGAATTAAATAAAATCTTTAAAAAAAAAAAAAAAAAGAATTTTTCCATAGTATGTCACATGAACAAAGACTGCAAAGTGGAAGAAAAGAGAAACAAAGATGTTGCATACATCTTTTAAAAAGTCTGACATTAAGAGTCCAGCACCAGCAGATGGAGCCTCATAATCACATTTCTGTCATTCCCTTTCCCTTCTCCTTCACTCAGTCCTGCAACAGCATTACTACATGTGAAGAAACAAATCCGAATAGCTCTGTAGGTTCATTTGTTCCCCTCTCCCAAGACTTGGCAATGCACAGCTCAGCAAGTCTGAGTCACCTCAACAAGGAATAGGCTGATACCAGTTGCTGAGGTTTGGAGGCGCTCTCTTTCCTACAAGGCCACAACCCCAGCCAAGAAAGTTCCACTACTGCACTAAGGCTTGGATGCTCCTTTTCATGCTACAGGAGTGTGATGGGATGTTACAGGAGTGAGATCAGTATCTACTAGAATACTGCCCATGTGAGTCAAGTCTAATCATGTCCAGCCTAAGCATACTCTCTGTAGGATAAAAGTTTAGAGATCACATATGCTCTGCTATTAAGTTTAACCCCAATATAACCAATTGGATATTGCCATAAGTGGTAACAGTAATGTGTCCACACCTTCCTGGAATAACAAAATACCTATAATAAATCAAGCATTATAGACAAATGTTCTTGTGCTTGTACATAAATTATACTTAATTAACAGCAAAGGGTAGAAAGAACTTAAATTCCTATCAAATGAGACCTGATTATAAAGTATAGCACAGACATACAAGGCATAAATATTAATCTCTAGGACACACAAGAAATTAGTGATATGGGTGGCCTTCAGGAAAAGAAAATGGGTAAATTGGCATGGGAATGAAAGGGAACTTTCCTCCTCTGTAACTTCCGAATTTTCATAGCTAATCAAATTGCATTACCTATCTTAAATTTGAAAAATTTGAAATGAATAGAAAAAGTGACACCATTATTTTTATCATTCCGTTTTAATTCTTTGAACACCTACTCTCTATTTTTATGCCTTCATTAATTTATTCTCCAGCTTCCTCCTCTAATTTACTAGAAAGTAAGTTCTATAAAAGTAGAAATTTTGTCTGAATTGTTCACAGTCACACTGTGGCACTCAGCACCTAGAACAGGACCTAGCACCTCATAAACGTTTACTGAGTAAACCTGAATGTAAACTTACTAACCGTGCCATCTTACCTCCTAAATCTCTCCTTCAGAATTCTAAATTCGATGTTTTCATTAATACTTGGTGTGCATCTCTATCTCTGCAGTTGTCACACTGTGGTACAGTTAAGTTACCTGTTTGTGTGTTGCGCTCACCCGGATGGCTGTCGACTTACAGGCGCAGCCTTGGGAGCCTGGCATACGGCAGCAGGCGCTCAGTAGGTGTTTGTTAACTGAAATCAAAACTAGAGGCTGACACGAGCCCAAGGGTCTCTGGGATTACTCAAATAAAAAGAACACAGGGAGATTCGGCTGTGTGAGTTACCAGACCTCTAGAAAAGCCTTTTCTTCACTGAATTGGCACGGGTCACAAAAGCCCCAGAAGCACCGAAATAATACTCCCCAAGTTGCAACCACCAGTTCCCAAAGGGTAAATTGACGGACACACACACACATCACGTAAGCACCCGCACTAAACACAAACACATGCACTTCAAACACTGACAGGCTCACCCAACAGAAAGAGAACCTACTACCCAGGGACCGCACGAGAGTAACTCTGGGGACATCTCTTGTCTCCTCCCTAGATCTTCAGCCCAGACGACAAGAGAAAGAGAAGATTTGCAATTATGCCCACAGTGCCACAAACCTCCGTTTCGGCCTAGGTAGGGTTCTCGCCACGCAGGTGCTCTCCTTCGCCAGCCTCTCCAAACTACCCTAGGAAGCTGCGGCGGGTACTCCCTCACCACCCGACCTGGGCGCAGCCATGTTGGAGGAGGCCGCACTACATTTCCCATGAGCCCGCCGGGCTACGAAGGGAGCTCCCACAATCCCCTTCGTCTCCCAGAGCTCCAGATAGCGAGTTTGCCGGATTTTGGTCGATGAATCTTCTTCCTCTGTTACGGTGGAAATTCGCTTGTGTTATTTGGGGAAGTAGCAAGAACTGGGAGTGTAGCTTCTTTAATGCAGTTCCCCAGATGGGACACAGTCAAGCAGATTTGTGACCCTCGCTCCCTCAGTTATGCGCCCCCTTCTTGGGCTGTTCCCTCCTGAATCTTCGGGAGGAAACAAAAGAAAGACCTGGGAGCTGAAAGGTGACCTGGCATGGGCAGGAAAGAGGGAGGTGAATGAATATACTTGATCTTGCCCGGGAAATGGGGAATACCACACCGATAGGAAGAATGTTGAGGGTGCCAGGACAGGAAAGGTAAACTGCGCCAGATTACAGAAGACTACAGAACTCTATTCTCTAGGCAGGAATGGAGCAGCATGACCAGAGCTGCCCGTGGAATGTAAAAGAAGAGACCAAAAGTAAAACTATTTAACAAGGTGTTGAAATGATAACGTGAAAGGGAACAAATGATTAACTAGGACACAGCAGTGGCAGACAGAAAAAAAGAGATTTGAAATAAAAAGACCCCGAAGAGAGTGATGATTAGCCATTTTTCCTGCTCTGTTATTTGTGTGATAAAACATGGTGCCTATGTTAGATTATGAGCTATGTAAATGCAGGAGAGGAAATTACTATAGTCTTGATATAATATCCCTACCCACACCCATACCACAGAGGGCTATCAGTAAAGTTAAGGCTGGCTGGCCAGTCAGTGGTATTAGTGGCACTGATAAGAGACTGATTTGTATGAAGAACAGGTTGGGAGGCAGGGGCAGGCATTGGCAATAGTCCAGGAAGAGCAGTGAGGTTAAAACTGAATAGTAAAGTAAAACTAGCAAATGCAGGGTAGGGAAGTCAGATACCAGACTGCAAACTGCTACTGAAGAGGGCATAGAGAAAACATGTTCACCCTATGGCAGTCTTACCTCCACCTACCAGGTATTTTCAAAAACACATTCTATAGGACTTTCTCTTACGATGGAAATGTTTTATAATCTTAAGTTGTCCAATATAATAACTACAGGGGCATGTGGCTTTGAGCATTTCAAATATGGGGAGTACAACTAAGGAATTAAAGTTTGAATGTTTAAAATTTTAAATAGTTGCATGTTGCTACTGGCTCCAAATTGAACAGCAGTATAAAATATCTCCTTCTATTGGCAAATTAAATTATTTCATTATGTACCCATCCCACTTGAAGGTACTGAAGCTTTCAAAACTTGTGAAATCCTTAGCCTCCTTCAAACTACTTTCTCTTAGTTCTTTTTACACGTTGTAATCACTTTTTTCAGAGTTTTTTACTAGCTTCCCTCCTTATTTCCACAATTAAATGCAGACAATGCTTCAGGATATGTATTTGAACCTCTTTTCTCCCTATAGCCTTTTCCTGTGTGTCCCCTGGAGTTTTAATGGGATTTATGAGTCATTTCCTACCATTTATTTTCAAGCCTGACTTCCCTTTCTTCAGCCCCAGCTTCCATTTAGGAGGCAGCTTGGTTTAATGAAAACAATATGGACATTAGAATATGACCTGAAGTAGACACTACAAACCAGCATTTACATTTTGGAATTGATGTAATAATTTACCACACATAAAGTAGCTGTTAAACAGTTGTTCATTCCTTTTCCAGTCTTCTGCTCTTGAGTTACAGACCCAAATTTCTAACAACCTACTGTCTGTCCTTGCCTTTGTGTCCTTAGAAAAAGGTTGATCCATGCAAAATTGTGCAAGCGATCCTTTTTATGCAGGCCTTTATCTTTTCTCTCAGAGAGTGCGACTCCCTGAAGCAATTTTCAGTTACATCAAGACCTTGTTTAACTATGTAACCCTGGTGTCTTCCATAGTCTTGTAATAATGGGAATTTAGCAATTGTTGAATTGAAAAGAAACTTAATTTGAAGTAGACTTTATCTTCGTCTGTACCAAAAGCTTTATATGGTGACCTATAATTCTTCAAAGGTCTTGCATGCTGGCCTAATGACCCTTTTCTCAGTAAAACCCTAATCCTCTAGGTGACTAGTGCAAGATGTTTCTACAAAGAACTAGATTGTAAATATTTTCAGCTTTGCGGCCACACATAGTTTCTGATCACGTATTCTATTTTGTTGTTGTTTTTGTTTTTGAACAACCCTTTTAAAATGTAAAATGCATTCTTAACTCCTTTGGCTTATGCCGGCAGGATTTGACCCGTGGGCTATCGTTTGCTGACCGCTGGACCAACTGGTTGGACTCTATAATCCTAAACACAGTCTCAGGGTGAAGCTAAGATTGGCATCACCACTGAAGGTATTTATTATGGATTACAGTATAAATTAATTTAATCAGATTAGTTAACACTGCATCTTAAATCATGGAAAAGTTGAGATGTGTTCCACTGTAGAGATCCAGAAATTAAGGCTAGAAGCAACATACCATTTAGTATTGTTTTGAGTTACCAGTGACAGAATACTGGTCTGATTGCTTAAATAAATAGCTTCTTTTTTTTTTTCAAATGACAAGCTATCAGGAAAAGGATTCACTTCCCTTGATTCTGCTATTCAAAAATGTCATCAAGAACCCAGGTGCCTTCTAGTCTGCTCCACCATCCTTGGTATGTTAACTTGTTATCATCATTCTTGACGCCTTCTAGTTATGAGGTGGCTGTTGCCACTGCAGACATCTTGTCCCCATGCAAGCACCTCTAGCTGGAAAAAGCAGGACGTCTCCGTCTTTTCATTCAAGAAATAAAGCTCCCAGTTGGCCCCCCAACCTTGTTACTTTAATCACACATGGATTGCATGCCATCCTGGGTAGAATAATGGCCCCCAAAGATATCCACACTCTAATCCTTGGAATCTGTGACTATTCAGATATAATTAAGCATGCAGACCTTAAAATAAATCTTCGAGGGGCACAGTGCAATTCCACAATTTCTCAAGAGCAGAACATTCACCCTGGCTGGAACAAAAGGTCAAGCAGAAAGATTCCTAGTATGAAGTATTCAACACACCTTTGGGCAAAGGCCGTGTGCAAGGACTGGAGAAAGGCTTCTATGAGCTAGGGGCAACCTCTGGCTGATAGCCAGGGAGGAAGTGGGGACCTCAGGCCTACAACCACAAAGAATTGGATTTTTTAAAAATTTTATTGTTGTTGTATTACATCTATCCCCTCTTTGCTCCCCTCAGTCCACCTACTCCCCAATAAAGTCAATCCCACATGTTGCCCATGTCCATGGTTTTTCCATACTAGGTTCTTGTCTAAACTGCTCCCCTTCTTTGCCTCTTCTGCCCCCCTACCCCTACCCCGCTTCCCCCTGCCACCTGAAGACCTATTCACTGTATTCATATATCTGGTTCTGTTTTGCTTATTAAGAGCAGGATTTTGCCAACTACCTGAGTAAGTGTGGAAGCAGATCCTTCCCAGTGCATCTTGATAGAAGCCTGGCCAGCTGACACCTTAATTCTGTCTTTATGAAACTGAAAGCTGAGAAACCAAGCAATCCAACCCTAACTAGTAATTAATAGAACTGTGAAATAATAAGTGTGCTAATTTGTTACAGCAGCAATAGAAAACTCTTACACATGCTTACCTCAGACCAATCACTAGCTAAAGGGAGGAGAATTACTGCGGCTACTTTAGGACAGTCACGATTAACTCCATGGAGCTGGAATAAGGCCCACCTAAGATCAAGACACTGATAAGACTACGCTCTGTCTGGAGAAAAATAAAAGGATTCTATTAGCAAAAACAAAATATGAGAATAGTCATTGGGTAGACAGTTAACAGGATGTTTCGTAAAGGGGTTAAACACCATCTGGCTGGGTTATTATAATATGATCTATTTCAAAACCTAAGAGAAGTGGATGCTAGAAGGGTGAGCACTCCCATCACTAATAAGTGTTCAAAGGTATAATTCCAAAAGCTATTGTATTTCTACTCCAAGATTCATCAATCAGAAACCATCAAAAACATTCCCATCAGTTCTT
This sequence comes from Noctilio leporinus, assembly GCA_004026585.1. Lineage (NCBI taxonomy): Eukaryota > Metazoa > Chordata > Mammalia > Chiroptera > Noctilionidae > Noctilio > Noctilio leporinus. The sequence continues at coordinate 2,814 of PVIW01002028.1, read as the reverse complement.
GAAAACTTAATTTTTACTGTGGTTCCCACATGTGATACCATTTTGCTGAAGTTTCACTGAAGGTGCACTGAAGTTTCAAATTCAATTCCTATACTCAGGAGGTTTCTAATTTCCCTTCCCCTTCTTGTCAACCACAGATCATGTTTGTTTTTGGCTGCCTTCTGGCTTTTTCCCCACTTGTCCCCAGCAGCAAGTGTACTCATTTTGCTTTTTTCTCCTATTTATAGTTTAAAAAAACACTTTTCATTTCTCAGTCCTTCCTCTCCACTTATTATTTTGCTACTTATTTTATCCATCCAGAGTAAATGACAAATTTGTATCAAATTTCCTTTTCAAACTTTTGTCTTCTCTGCTGCTTCCCTTGATTGCTGGCTTCTTGAAACTCCAGCAAGAATGTGTTATGTAAAACCATTTGATGTTCACTGTGACATTTCAGGACTCAATGCATTATTCATACCATGGTGATAAAAAAAAGTCAATGAAAAGTTTACAGTTTTACAAGTTGTACAGTGAAAGTAATCCCATGCTATAATTGGAGCAAAAGTACCCTAAAAATTTATATGTATATAAATGAATCAAGAAAAGAAGCCAGCCTTCTGATTTGTAATACAGACTGTAAAAGGCTCTGCTTTGAAGATTTGGTGGGTTTCAAAACAAGATTTAGTTATAAGCATTAACCCCTACCCCCAAAATGGTTTATTTATTCTTGAGGTTGAAGTCCTGCTTATTTCATAAAAATTTTTTGCAACATACTTTCAAGTAAAATAAAGAGAGACAACTGAGAGTGCAGGAAAATCTTTGAGGTGGCCAGAAGAGTGGGATTTGTGGCTTTTTAAAGGTTATGATAAAATGGAACAATTTTCAAAAAAAAAATGTTTTAACTCTACAAGAAAAACAATCTCTTAAAAGTTTATAAACAATTGATTTTAAAAATCTAACTACTTGGATGGTTTCATACTGTCATTAATCTCTCAAAGATCTAAAAATACAAAAATACTTGCTTAAAGAGGGCAACATTCATCACTCACTCTACTGGGTGCCAGTCATTATTTCATATCTTCATGTTAGTCTCTATTTTGAGGAGTAGGCTATTTGTTAGGACTGATTAACTGGTCTTAGCTTTTACTTGCATCATGGCTAACTGAGATTTCCTAGTAGGGGCATCAATTTTGCCATTTTTTATTGCCTATTTGTATTTGCATTATTATCTTTATTTACCTTTATTGTAGGAAATTTAGAATTTTCTAAATCACTTGTTCATTATGCAAAAATAGTTTTTGATTATATAAGCATTTAACAGACATAAAAATCATGGCTTGTTTAAAGCAAAGGAGGGAGGGTGCCTGAGTCAGTTCCCTGGCCTGCACCTTCCTGCTCTTCTTTTAGAGCTCAAAGTCTGTGACAAGTGACAATCATTCAGACTTAAAGAAGCCTCCAGCACACAAAATGTGAGTGAAGATTAATTTGCTTTAGATAAAACTATAAATAGAATTTCCAACATATTTTTCCAGATACCAAATTTGTGCATACTGCATGTTAGAAGCCACTTCACTAAAGCATGTTTCTCAGAGGATGGTCCTTAGATATCACTAGATATCTAGAGAAGTTGTTAAAAATTCAGTGTTCCTGCCCTGGCTACATGGCTCCGTTGGAATGTCATCCTATGCACCAAAAGCTTGTAAATTCGATCTCTGGTCAGGGTATATACCTAGGTTATTGGTTCAATCCCTGGTCAGGATGTGATCTGAAGGCAACTGGTCAATTTTTGTCTCTCACATCAATGTTCTTTTCTCTCTAAAATCAATAAAACCTATCCTCTTCAGGTGAAGATATTTTAAAATACAGAGTTGTAGACCCCAGTGGAGATAAGTCAACTAAAAGCAATTATAAATTGTAATAGTCTCTGAATCCCAATTAATTATAGTGTACACTCAAAATCTCTGGGGTCAGGGTGCACCAAGCGGCATACTGAACCATCATCCCTGCTACTTTTGCAAGTGTTCAACCATCGAATAAAAATACTCTGTATTATTCATCAACATAAAGCTCTTTAAAAATCTTCCCCAGACTAACAAACTACCATGCTTCTAATATATTTGCATTTTTTATTTTAGGTGAAAAGTTTTAATTTCATAAGATAAAAGAGACCAAAGAGCCAGATGATACACTGCTCAGATTATTGAATTAAAGAATGCATAAAAATTTTATGCCTCAAAAATTCTAATTATTGGCATGCCCATATTCCCTTTTATAAAGGTAGCAATTGTGACTTAAAATGCACAAGCTGTTTAAGTAGGAAATACATTTTTAGTGCAAGGTAACAATTCATTTAAACACTACTGAGCAGTTTTATACCAAGTGATCTATACATGCTTGTGAATGCTTATGTTTGAGCACAGGTGCACACACACTCACACAATCTCTCTCTCTTTTTTTTTTTAATTTTATTGTTGTTGTATTACATCCATCCCCTTTTTTGCTCCCCTCTGTCCCTCTCCCCACCCACCCATACCCCTCTAAGTCAATCCCACCCGTTGTCCATGTCCATGGTTCCTTTATACTAGGTTCTTGTCTAAGCTGCTCCCCTTTCTTGCCTCTGCCTCCCCCCTCCCCCAAACCCCTTTCCCCCTGACCACTGAAGGCCTATTCACTGTATTCATATATTTGGTTCTGTTTTGCTTGTTGTTAGTTTTGTTCATTATTGTCCCGTAATGGGTGAGATCATATGATATTTGTCCTTCACTGACTGGCTTATTTCACTAAGCATAATACTCTCCAGTTCCATCCATGTTGTTGCAAAGGGTACAAGTTCCT
>PVIW01002027.1:55000-246010 GCA_004026585.1 Noctilio leporinus | reverse complement strand
GGTAAAAAAAAGTTAATGAAAGTGTGGTCAAAATTCTGAAGTTGAATCGAGTCTATTATTGCAGCAAATGGAGACATTTTTGAACAATTAAAAAAATAATGACTATGTTTATGTATTTACATACAAGAACAAATTTATTTCAAAATATAACATTTTTGTGATATGTTGTTTATTTTACTAAAATTTTAACAATTCATCATGCACACCCTGTATATAATTTAGGCTATGTGTTTCATTGGCCACATAAGATCTGGTTACATTATGCATAATTATATTGAAATTTTTATATGTATTGAAGCTTTCTTAGATTTTAAATCCTTAGTAATTAAAAGACTATCTTTATTTTGTTATGATTTTGTAGTTTATAAACATTGCCATATGCCTTTGAAGGTGATTCTTTAGTATTGGCCAATAATGATGTAAGTTATTTTAGCATTGTAAAATATGATATTACTTAAAACTATGTAATATAAATAAATTGATTTTATTTTAGAATTTAATCTATCTCTTCTAAGAGCTATGTGCTGATCAAATTATTTTTATAATGTGTATGATATGGGAAGAGGTGAGGATGGGTCTGGGAGTTAATAAGGTAGAAATAAAATGGCCTAGGTATTTAAAAATGAGATTTCTCTAGTGTAACAAACTCTCCCAGTCAATATAACTAAAAGAATCAAAATTAATGATTCTCACCTCTCCTATAATTAATTCTTGGTGTACATAGAATAGAATCACTTGGGTAGTGGGATAGGCAGAGCTGGTCTAAACTGTACTTTACCCATAGGAGATTTCACTGATTTCTACAGATTATGGGCCTTTGGCAGTCATCATTAGTATCACTGATGTGAGTTTGTTGTATTCTTCATGATAGAAAAAAGCAATGTTTGAAAATATATATGTCTATTGTTTTATGGCATATTAATATACAAATGATCATTTTCACTCAGATCATTGGTCAGCAGTAACAAATTCAGATCAATGTCATGCACACCTACTCTTATTTCCTCGTTTACTGACTTGACCTTCAATCTCATGCCTTACTGTGGGGTTACTGTGCCTAGGCCTCACTGGTAATTGTAATGGCACTAATTCCTGATAATTTGCATTGGGGAGGAAGAGAGAACTAAATATAGATAAATATGAATAAAAAGCTTACTATGATTTGTTATAATGTATTTGTTTCTTACCCTGTGATGGAATTTGTAAACTAGGTTGAATTTAGACAAAATTCTAAATGCTGTGGCTTGTTTGAGAAGTCCTAGTCAATGTAAGCCTCTTTACTATTGTTATTTTGGGTGGAAACCTTTGCAAGGTCCACTAGAATAAGGAGATAGTACTTTGAGAAGAAATAAGAAAGACTGAAAAAAATTTTATTGAATTTCTGAGTTGAGTTCTGCGCAAAGTTCCACAGTGTCTATCATAGAGGCTGGTCTGTCAGAAGAATATAGGTAATATTATGTTTTCCTTAAGGCTAAAATATTTCAATTCAAATTGCTGTCCTTCATTCTGAAATTATAAAATTTCCTGCCTTTTTATTGAAAAAGGTTTATTTCTTTTATGAACTAGTGATAAAAATGGATGGGTGCCTTTAAAAATATCATTAATATAATTAATTGGCAAAATAGTGTTTCACTATCCCCCCATTTTAAAAATTACAATCTATGAAAAAATTAGGAAATCATTTCTTTTAATGATTTTTTCAAATGCATATGAACAATCTCCTCCTACCCTACAATGAGATCTTATATGGAAACTTTCCTGTAAAGTGAATTTTTTCTGATTATAGTGAGTGAGGGGTGGCTTATATGTCTTTCCCTCAGCTTCTCAGATAGCACTTCCATAGAATACTTAGGATTCCTATAACAAAGCTTTAAAATTAATTAATTTAATTCAGTTTTTAATTAATTTATTTTTTAAACTTAAAAAATGATTTTACTATTTTTAGAGAAAAGGAGAGAGATATCAATGTATGGTTGCCTTTTTCACCTGCCCCCAGCTACAGAACTGGCTGGAGACCTGGCTGGTGACACAGTGGATAGGTGCCGGCCTGCAAACCCAAAGGTCTCTGGTTCGATTCCCCAGCCAGGGCACATAACCAGGTTGCAAGCCAGATCTCCAGCCAGGTCTGTAGCTGGAGGCAGGTGAAAGGTATTTGATGTTTCTGTCCCTCTCTGCCTCTATCCCTTCCCTTCTCTCTAAAAATAATAAATAAAATCTTTTAAAAATTAAAAAAATATATGCTTTGGTCTCCATGCACCAAAGAAATTAGGGTTACAACTGAAATGCAAAGGGAAACAAAATAAGGTAATGCTGATCTTTTGATCCCCCAAGGACTAAATCTTAGGTAAAGCAACACACTTGTACAATACTTTGCTATCCTGTTTTACCTGGCACAGAGAATGGATATAAAATCCCCTAGGCTGGGATAAACAGGCTAGTATTTTGGAAAGGAAACAAGATTATTAGGTGAAGTATGAAAAGTCTTTGTGTATGGTGAGTGGGCATTATAGGACTTTTTTAAAATTTGAGTATCTGAGAATAAAGGGTACTCTGACCTTTCCAGCTGGTGAAGCCAAAAAGAAAAAAAAAAAGCCGAGAACTCTTCTGTTCCACCATGCGCTAGATGCCAGAAAGTAAAAATGGCATCTATATTGGTGTGTTGGTGTATTGGTGTGAAAGGACCAAGAAACTGGAATTTTCTGCAATCACAGAGATGGATAAAAGGATATCCTAAAGTTCGTGTACTTTGTTTCCTTCCTTTTGTCAAATATGAAGGAAAATTAGGTAGGAAAGATGCCATAGACAACAGTATAGTGGTTATGAAAGGGAAGAAAAGGGGGAGGTAGTAAAGGGTAAAAGGGTCAAATATATGGTAATGAAAGATGATTTGACTCTGATTGGTGGGCACGCAATGCAATATATAGATTATGTATCATAGCAATGAACACTTGAAACCTGTATGATCTTATTAACCTATGCCACCCCAATAAATTTACTATAAATAAAAAAATAAAGATATCTTTGGGCATGCAGAGGATACCACATTAGAACATGGGGATCAGAACTATCATCGAGGGATTGGAAGAGCCCCCAATTACATCTGAACTAGTGGAGTATGTAGAAGGGGCTATGTCTGAGGACCAAAAAGGACATGCCACAGCTGAGAGGATTTTATCACAAGAGAGATACTGATCAGGATTGAGAAGTAGATCCACCAACCTCTCTCCACCAGTGTCTCAATATCATAGTGTCAGCTCTAAGAGGAGAAGGATGATGGATGACCCTTGAATATCACTGAGTTTAAATCTGAAATGTCTAAGGAAAATCATGATCATGAAAGCAACCAAATATATCTGTGATTAGATTATATTTTCTACACTGTGCTGAACAGAGTTTGAGATAGAAATCTATTCCTTTTCATATCCACTTTGCATATTCCCTATAACATTACCAGTAGAATTATCTAGAAAGTAAATTACCTTCTTTCAAGTAAACAGACCCAAGAGTAAAAATTAGCTTTAGAATAAAGTCTAAAAGTACCAAGGTAATCAATTTTCAACCCTCTTAAGGTCATGGCACACATAAACTAATTACTAAAATTCTGCAGTGCACCAAAAAAATTTTTATTTTTTTTTTGCTGATCTGACAGAAATAGGGGTTATTTTGATTCATTCACATTGATGGCTATTGTTGTATTGGCTGTTGCAATTTTTTTATTTGATAATCTAAGGGAAAAGTGGTTAATGCCCCTGACTAAATAGTCAGGTTTTGCATGTTTTAAAAGTTCTTGCAGCACACTGGTTCACAATCTGATCTAGAATAGCATCAGAATGAAAGAAAAAATAAAAACCATTTTGAGATTTGGATGTACCGAGTCCTGGGGTCTACTTTGAAATGCTTAAGAAAAAAAGATAGCAGGATGGATAAATTGATAGATGGTAAAGCAAATATAGCAAAGTGTTCATTATGGATTCTAAGTGGTACACATATGGGCTTTCACTGTAGAATTTATTCAAAATTTTCTGCATATTTGAAAATATTCATTATATCTTATCAATAAAACACTAAGGATAAAACCACTATTTATCCTTACACTTCAATAAGTATTTGGATTAAGTTTACTATGTAATAGTAAAAATGTAAGGAGTAGTTTTAACTCACTCTCTATGTATATATGTGAATATGTGTGTGTGTGAGTATATGTATATATATATTTACATCGAGATTTTATATGTAGTACATGAATATGAATGTGAATACTTGAGGGCCAAGTGCACACTGCCTCCCTCCAGAGCAAACCCGGCTGCTGCCCTGAGCCCTTTAGGATTTTTATGAGGATTAACTGGCATTATCTCTACTTGCTTTTGCTTCTCATATTTCACAACTCCTCTTGGAATTTTCTAATAATTGTACAGTAGTGGGTTGTGGTTCATCATCTTGACTTGACACTCTTTTGGTGGGGATGTAAATAAAAATACTTCTTACTACTACTGAGGCCTTTGAAACATAAATTAGAATTCCTTGTCCTAATTTGCCGCTGACAAGTCTTAGAGGCAGAGGTAAAACAAAATTCTTGAACCAGCAAACTTGCTTCCACAAGTACAAAGGAATTTCAATGGTTGCCTCGGGAAAAAAATGGATGAAACTGTCAGTCACATAAAAGAATGTAAGGGGGGAAGAGAACTGATGCTTCATCAAATGGAAGAATTCAAATGTTTCAGCATGCCACTGACCCCAGTACTGAATCTTACATTCTTTGAATCCCTAAAGATAAAGAAGATGGTTAGGTGCCTTCATTAAGATCTACTGGAAACATGCTCATATCTCACATATTAATTATATGGAGCTTTATCATACATAACAATACCAAGTCTTAAGAGCTTCTGGTATGTTGCCATTTTGAATATTTGTGATATTTCTTTTAAAATAGACATACAATTAACATAATAAAATAAATGGAGCTTAACTGTTCAGTTAGATGAATTTTGACATATAACTACTACCCAAAATATTCACGATATTCTTACATTGAACCAAAACTTCCAAATATTTTCAAGTGTCCCACTGCTGATTAGCAGTGGTATGAAATCAGAAGTGGATATTGCTCTAAGTAATAATCTGAATAGTTTATGACCACACTTGAAATAGTGTATGATAATGAACTTTCTTAAAGTCCAATTTGATACATTTCCTGGGTAAGAAAAGAACCTGACTTGTTGACTATAAATGTTTGTTTATTTTTTAATTTTAATTTTAATTTTTAAAAATGTATTGTTTTCAGAGAGAGGAAGGGAGAGAGGCAGAAATAGTGAGAAACATCAATATATGCTCACCTTTCATCTGTCTCCACCTAAGGACCTGGCTGGAGACCTGGCTTCCAACCTGGTTATGTGCTCTCACTGGGGATTGAACCAGCGACCTTTGGGTTTGCAGGTTGGCACCTATCCACTGTGTCACCAGCTAGGGCAATGTTTGGTTTTTATAGGCTTTAAAAATTTTAACAATCAAATCTGGGAGTCTTGACTGATTATTAACCTCACAAAAATTAAAAATTATGGCTGGGGAAAAGTGAAGTCCCAAGAAAATAGTAAATTTATGTTTGGTTATTTTCACAGCTACCCCTAGAAGGAAGCTTGCTGCTCTCATGGTCACCAGTACCATTGACAGTGTAACCCTATCCTCCCAGTGCTGCCTATCCCTACAAAGCTTTCATCATGCCTGTTTTTAAAGTCAGATACACAGCTCATCTGTCTCAGTGTGCAGTGCTGTAACCAGACAGCCTGGTTCAAAAGCTTTTTTACTTCAATAAGAACATTAAATATACAAGGTCTGTCCCTAAGTATTGGCCACACAAATTATTTTTAATTATATTGACACTGGTTCAATACTTTAGGGACAGGTCTTATACATTTGTTCTATAGCAAGTATTGGATAAGTAGACAACACCCCTATATCCTTGTTTGTGTTTACCATACTATCCCTGTTTTCAACATAAGGTGTCCAAGGCTCAGAAATATTAAGAAACTTCTGCTAAGTGGTAAAGTTCTTTTTTTAAAAGGTTTTATTTATTATTTTTTAGAGAGAGGGGAAGGGAGAGAGAGGCAGAGAGGGAGGGAGACATCAATATATGGTTGTCTTTCACCTGCCTCCAGCTAAACCTGGCTGGAGACCTGGCTTGCAACCTGGTTATGTGCCCTGGCTGGGAATCAAACCAGCAACCTTTCTCAGGTCAGTGCCTTATCTACTGTGTCACCAGCCAGGACCAGAGTGGTAAAGTTCTTAAGTCATGTTTGTTGACACTATTGTCCAGCAAATCAAAATTAAATTACATTAAATTAATTCACTTAAAAGCTATATTAAACACAGTTTCCTTTAGGTATTCAAAACACATACTTAATAAACATTTAGCACCATAAAAGTTTGTTGCCACCAATTCTGTGGTTTCCAGTCTATACTCCCTACAGAAGAGATGAAGGGGACATGCCATGGATTCAGCCAAAAGGACTTCTATCTCTTTAGTTTGTTTATGCTCATTGTTTTAGTCCATTTGGCTTGTAAAACAAAATACCATAAACTAGAAGGCTTTATAATAACAAGCATATATGAGGCCTGTCCCAAAAGTATTGGCAGCATAGCTGTTTTAACTATATTGACATTCACTCAATTAGTTTCAGGACAGACCTCGTATCATTCACAGTTCTAAAGGCTAGAATGTCTAAGATCATGGTGCTGGTCGATTTGGTGCCGAATGAGGGCTTCTTTCTCATAGACAGCTAGCTTTTCATTATAACCTCCCATGGTGGAAGGAGCAAGCTATCTTTGTTTTTGTTTTTTAGTGGTATTGATCCCATTTATGAGCTCTACTGTCATGATCTAAGCACTTCCCCAAAGCCCTACCTGATCATACTATGGAATTGGGCATTAGGTTGCAACATATGAATGGGGCAGGGAGGAGACAAATACTCAGTCCCTACCACGTATGCTTACTATTCCATTTGAAATCAACTTTTCATTGAAAAGAAGTCTGAAGACCACTGATCTGGCCTAACTCTCCCATCGCATAGGTAAGGGAAATGTGGCAGAGTAACATTTATAGAATTTTAACAAAGTAATAAGAAAGCCCAGGCTAATTCCATTTAGTTCAGCAAATGTATACAGTTTCAGCTATGCCCATGACCCTGAGCTAGATGAACAAGTTAACATAAATCAGTCTGGTCCTTTAGCAGTTTAATCTATGGGAGGACATTGGTTTCTTGATAATCAAACATCAGTTTTGCCCTCTCATATTGCTCCTTGTTTAATCCCAGCAGACATATACACTGTTTTTTATTGGCTAGTCCCTAAAGGAGAAGACCATACTGCACTAATTTCATACTAAGTACGAACAGCTTGGTTTGAGACTCAATTAATAGATCTGTTCCTCTGCCCTTCAAAGGATAGCTACAGAGAACTGTGCACTTTGGGAGAAGAGAATAAGGAGATGAGGAAAAAAAGCATTTAAAAATGAAGTTAGTATTGAGGTGGCAGGCTTGGGAAATGCAGAACTCAGACTTTGCCTACATTACTGTTTCACCTATATCCTTTCTAGGCTCTAGAGTCAGGGTCTTGGGAAGACAAATAGCCCAAGTAAAAGCATAAACATTGACTTTGGCAAGTAATAACTATAATAATAATTCTAATAAAACGACGTCAATTTTCTCATCTCTAAAATAGAAATTAGAGTAATATCTACCTCATAGGATTTAAATGAGATAATGTATACAAAGCATTTGGGACAGCATTCATTAAGTGTGCCTCTTGGCTGTCCTGACTATAGAGAGGCAGCGATACTAGTTGAAAGGAATTGGCTGTACTTGATGATGAATTACAATGACCTTTGCCTTGCTTGGTCTTTTGGCCAGTTCATTGGTTTCCTTTGCTTATCACGAAGTCAGAGTTCTGGGAATGTGCTTGGAGAGATTTCCTCTGCAGGGCATATTGAATTATTCTGATTTTTATTTGATTTCAGAAGTGGCTAATTCCTGGAGAGATAACCTAGATGCAGATTATAAACTTGCATAATGAGCCTGCTCATGTGGGAAAAACCCATTGATTCCTGGCAATGAACTTGGTTGAACCAAGCAAGAAAAGGAAGGCCCTTGAGCAGCATTGGAGCACAGTTGCTTCCCTCAGTATTATCACTCCATGAACCAATACTAGACCTCTGCACAGGTGGAGGTTTGTGTCTGAGGACCATTGAACATTTCCCATTTTCCTAATGCATCATAATTAAACACCTGTGCTAAATAACATCTTACTGATCCACAGTGGATATTTGCTGAGTGCTCAACAGTCCTTGACATTTTCTATCCCTTACTTGGGAGGGTGGTCTCAAGGTTATGTGCTGGCTCTCTTAAAAAAATGTCAGCTTTCTTCCACTTCATGGAAAACTCTTACAGAGATATGAATTTCAGGACCTTTAAAGGACACATAGGAAAGGCAGTATTTTGTGAACGTGGGAGCTATTCCTGCTTTCTCCAAAGCAGCAGTAGTTCAAATGCACTGTCCAACAGTAAGATGACACGTGAGCTCACTCTCTCTCTCTTTTTTTTCCTTAAAACATTACTGATGCAGAGAAGAAAATGTCTGGAAACACACTGCTATTTTTAGTGAACATGGCTATGTTAATGTGAGAAATATACATAAATCAGGTGAACTGTGTTGATGTGTGTCATAGGCTCAGTGAAAAAATGACCCTTTTAGGTTGTCATGTTCACAGTTGCAATACATATCACTATCATATTGAATATTTTTCTTTCATGTTGAATAGCAGACAGCAAACAGGTTTGGCCCTAGGCTAAATTGTGGCTTGAGTGAAGTCTATCTTCAACTTGTACTACTTCCCTTTCTTGGTGTCTCTTTGTTCTTTGAATAGTTCTCTCCATCAAAACAAAAGACAGTAATACCTAATGGATAGTTTTTATTGTGTCTGTCTGTCTATACTCATTTTCTATTTTACTTATATTATTTATATAAATAAGTACACTAAAGTCTAAGATATATTTATCATGTTTTATAACACTTAAGTGTTATAGTAGGAATTGAACCTACAGTCTGAAGGACACCAAAGTTTGTGAACCTACTACTCAAGAAGAGGATCTGTTCTTGGAGACTGCTTCAACAAGTAATTTTTAGATAATGGTTTTATTATCTAGGTGTTTTAATATTAAGTTTTTAATTTCTGACACTGGATTAAAATACATGTTAAGAAAATTCTTAGATATTATCAAGAAGGTAGGGAGAAATAGGAAGTTCCTTCAGATATACTATGTGTTAGGGCAATCCTCCAGATTTTCTTGATTTTGTCACTTTAAGTGATTGATAGAGGAAAATATCTGTACCTTCAGTTTTCTTCCCATTTATCCTTTATCCCTCATCTTCCCAGAAAAATAAAAATCTACAGCCCTGCATTGACTTCTGGTGTGTGGAATGAGCAACCTTTTTCCCCAAGAAAAAGACCATCATTTTGGGTTTGGTGACTCCATGCTTCAATTTTCTATTTCCAAAATCAAATGGGCCCTTAGTTTTTCTCAATGGTTTTTTCCCCATGTCCTAAGTCTTCTATCCTTAGCCATAGCCATCCCATGTTTTTATCATGTTCCTCAGGATATAACCATCTCTCAGATGATGTCCTCATCTTTAATTCATAGAAGTTCTCAAGTTAAAATTCCATCAGTCCCTTCTTTTTCTTTTTCCTGTTAGGCTGTATTTTATTTATTTAAAAATATTTTTATTGCTGATGCTGTTACATTTGTCCCAATTTATTTTCCCTTTGCTCCTCTCCACATAGCACCCCTTCCCTCCAGCAATTCCACCCCACTTAGTTCATACCCATGGGTCATGCATGTGAATTCTTTGGCTTTTCCTTTTCTTGTACTATTCTTAAAATCTCTCTGTTTATTCTGCACTCGCCAACTATACTTCTCAATCCCTGTGCCTTTCCCTGCTTCTCCCCCTTCCCTCTCCCAGCTGAAACTCCTCCAAATGTTCCCCATATATTTGATTATGTTCCCTGTCTGGTTGTCTGCTTAGCTTGTTTTTATTTTTAGATTCTGTTGTTGATAGTTGTGAGTTTATTGTCTTTTTAATGTTTATAATTTTGATCCTCTTTTTCTTAAGTCCCTTTAACATTTCACATAATAATAACTTGGTGATGATTAACTCCTTTAGCTTTACCTTGTCTTGGAAACACTTTATCTGCCCTTCCATTCTAAATGATAGCTTTGCTGCATAGAGTAATCTTGGTTGTAGATCTTTGCTTTTCATGACTTTGAATACGTCTTACCAGGCTCTTCTTGCCTGCAAAGTTTCTTTTGAGAAATTAGCTGATAGTCTTAAAGGTAAACCCTTTGTAAGTATGTCTCTTTTTTCTCTTGCTGTTTTGAAGACTCTCTCTTAAACCTTAGGCATTTTAATTATGATGTATGTTGGTGTGATTCTCTTTGGGACCAACTTGTCTGAGACTCTGTGCTTCCTTGACTTGTATGTACATTTTCTTTGCCAAATTATGGATTTTTCCCTTCATCATTATTTTTTAACATAATATTTCAATTTCTTGTTCCTTCTCTTCTCCTTCTGGCAACCTTACACTTCAGATATTGACATGTTTAAAATTGTCCCAGAGATTCCTAAGCCTTTCCTTGTTTTTAAAATTCTTGTTTCCTCTTTCTTTACTGGTTGATTGATTATTTCTTCCTTATGTTCCAAGTCCTTGATTTGAACCTCGGTTTCTTTCCCTTTATCCTAGGTTTCATGTGGATTTTTCTTCATTTTACATAGCCCAGCCTTCACTTCTTCCTTTCTGCATTCGCTGTATTTATGCATATTTGTTAAGTCTGGAAGCATTTTAATCATCAGTGTTTTGAACTCTGTATCTGTTAAGTTAGCTATCTCCTTGGCTATTAGGTTGGCTATCTCTTTGTTGCTCAGTTCTCCCCCTGGCACCTTAATTTGCTTTCTCTTTCTGGCCATATTTCTCTGTCTCCTCAGCCTGACAGCTTTTTGTTTGCCTCTGTGTCTTAGGTTGTTCTGTCATATTTGTTATATTGTAAGGGGTAGAGGCTTAGGAATTCATCAGTGAGTGGGTGACCCATTTTACTACATTGTGGTGCTGTATGTGGGGAAGGGGTCTGAGAGGGAACAATGCTGCTTGCCTGTTGAGTCTGGCTGTTTCTTATTCCACCCTAAATCCCTACTAGTTTTCACAGTCAGAATTAATGTTTTTTGGTTTTTTTTTAAGATTTTATTTATTATTTTTAAAGAAAGGGGAAAGGGGAGAGGAAGAGAGGGAGAGAGACATCAATGTATGGTTGCCTTTCATCTGCCTCCAGCTAAGGACCTGGCTGGAGACATGGCTTGCAACCTGGTTATGTACTCTGAATGGGGAATCGAACCAGTGACCTTTGGGTTTGGAGACCGGCACCTTACCCACTGTGCCACCAGCCAGGGCTTCAATATGGTTTTATATTTCCTGGTGCTGGAACCATGATCTGTGTGGTCTTGCCCTGGGATTGCTTCCCAGGTTTAAATATTTGGCTGTGTTTTGGCTTAAATATTTGGCTCATGGTCTGATAAAAAACACCATAGTCACCACCATAGCTCTTGGCTCTGTTTTTTCTGGTGCTAAAACCATTGGCTGCACAGCCTGGCCCCAGGATTGTTTCCAGGTTTAAATGTATGACTGTGCTTTGCTCAGCAGTCTCAGCTCTGTTGCTGCCAAAACTGCTCTCCACCCAAGCTCTGCCTCTCATACCTGTCTGGCTGAGTATTCCTTTACTTCTTCCTTTGTTGCACTTCCATGGAGCTTATTTTCTGAAATTTCTATGTTGTTTTTATTTAGTTCTGAGCTAGATGTAAATTTCTTCAAGTTGTGAGGGAGATGCAGCACAATTAGTATTTCATAAGTTCTTTGGAATTCAAATGGATATTAAAACCCTGTCTATTTAATTTTTTCTTCTCCTCTAATTTTAGAAAAACACATATCTATACTTTCATTCAAAGATCATCACCTCACCTTTACTCTGGGTCTTCTCGACTTCTTTACCTGCTGTTTAATTTTTTCTTTTTTCTTTTCTTCTGCAAGTTTGATATTATTTCCACTGATTTCTTTCTCTTACCTTATAAACATGGTCTAGCTTCTTCTGTCTTAAACAAACAGAAATAACCATTTTTTAAAACAACCACCTCCAGAATAAAATACTTAGGTATAAATCTAATAAATTATATATGATCTATGTAAGGAACATTATAAAACTGTTGACAAAAAAAAAAAACTAAATAAATTGATAGATATTCTATGTTTATGCATAAGGAGACTCAGGATTGTCAATACACCAGTTAGTTCCAACTATAAATCAGTTTTTCATCTATGGGTTCAGTGTAATTCTAACTAAAATCCTAGGAAGTTATTTTGTGATTATTAACAAACTGATTCTAAAGTTTATATGAAGAAGTAAAGCAGAATAGTCAGTACAATACAATACAATACTGAAATATAAGAACCAAGTTGGAGGACTGACACTGCCTGAATTTAAGATTAGTGAGAGAATAGACACATCGATTAATGGAATGGAATAGAATAGAAAGCCCAGAAATGAACCTACATTTGTATAGTCAATTGATCTCTGACAAAGGAGCAAAAGCAATACAATAGAGCAAAGATAGCCTTTTTAACAAGCAATATTAGAATAATTAGACATAAATAACTGCAAAAATATGAATCTAGACACAAACCTTGCACCTTTCACAAAAACAAATGGATAGTGGACCACAGACCTAAATGAAAAAAATGCATATGATCTTGAATTTGGTGATGATTCTTTTAGATGCAACGTAAAAGACATGATCCATGAAAGAAAGAAGTGATAAGCTGAAGTTCATTAATCTGCTCTTTGAAAGACAATGTCCAAACAATTAAAAGATAAGCCACAGATTGGTAACAAATATTTGCAAAAAGCACATCTGATGTAAGACTTATTTAAAATACACTAAATTGTGAAATTCAACAATAAAAAAATAATGCAATCAAAAATAAGGTTTAGAACTAAGTAAATACCTCATCCAGAAGATAAACAAATGTCAAGTAAGCATAAAAAGATATTCTATATTAAAATAGTAAGACACCACTGCACACCTATTAGAAAGGCCACAACCTAGAACACTAACACCAAATGCCGATGAAGATGTGGAACATCAGGAACTCTCATTCATTGCTGATGAGAATACAAAATGGTATAGCTACTTCGGAAAACAGTTTGGTCACTCTTATAAAACTAAACATATTTTTCATGACATTTTTATTTATAGTAAATGGTTAAACTATGGTACATACAGACAATGGAATATTATTCAGTGCTCAAAAGAAATGAGCTGTCAAGCCATGAAAAAGTATATGGGATTGCAATGATGCTTTTGGGGCCAGTTGGCACAGTGTAGTGGTCATAATAACGTTTCTTTAAAATAAACAGGTCCTAATCTCTGCAACGTGTGAATGTTACATTATATGTTGAAGAAACTTTATAGGTGAAGTTAAGTTAAAAATCTTGAGATGGAGAGATTATTTGGATTTCTATGGTGGACTCTAAATGTAATTAAGAGTGTTTTTATGAAAAGTGAGGCTGGGAGGGATTTGATAAAAAGGAGAAGTGATGTGATCACTGGAAAAAGAGGTTGGAACAATTTGCTTTGAAGGTGGAGAAAGGGAACCACAAATAAGGAATATAGGCAGCCACCAGAGGTTGAAAAAGGCAAGGAAATAAGATTCTTTCCTCAGAACCTCCAGAAGGACCTTGTTCTGCTGATGAAATCTTGACTTTAGCCCAGTGAAAATGTTTGACTTTTTAATCTTGAGAACTGTAAGAGAATGTATTTGTTGTTTTAACCCACTATTTGTGGTAGCTTCTTACAGTAGAAACAGAAAACTAATACAGATTTGACTTTGGGTTGGGTTTTTGGCAGAAAGATGAACAGAGGGAAAGAGGAGAGGTAATGGGAATAGTTGGAACAGAGTAGTTGAAATGATAGTCCAAGTAGTCAGCTTATTAGAGTGAAAGTAAAGACATGCAGAGAGACTAGTGGGGAGAAAATAGAAGGCTCACAGAATTGAGAAGTCCAATTTAGGACCAGGAGATTTCAACTTTAGTAGAAATATTAGGGTGAGTTAGCTATAAATTATGCAAATTCACCTGAGTTAAAAAATTCCAATACAACTATTACTACTAATAAATAAAAATTAGCCCTGGCTGATGGTTCAGTGGATTGGCTCCAGCCTGAGAAACCAAAGGTCACTGGTTCACTTCCCCAGTCAGGGCACATAACCAGGTTGCAAGCCAGGTCTTCAACCATGTCTGTAGCTGGAGGCAGGTAAAAGGCAACAATACATTGATGCTTCTCTCCCTTTCTTCCTTCCTCCCTGTCCTTCTTTCCGAAAATAATGAATAAAATCTTTTAAAAATTTTTTAAAAATTAATAAAATAAAATCTGCAATTAACTTTTTAAAAAATAAATAAAAATCATTAGCGATGGGGCTGTAAGTCTATAGAAAAACCTTTATTAGCTTGGGTGATCAACAAATATTGAGTTGTAAGGTAAATGGGTATAAAAATAGGGGGATTGTGCTTTTCCATATGTTGTTGACTTTTCCAATAGGCAACAATGTCAGCAATGATCCTTCTTATCTTCAAATATAGGTTGATAAAATTGTTAACAAAGTATTAATAGTACATGCTTTTGTAAAATTTTGGGAAAATAGTAGCTCAACCTGATTGGGATAGAAGGAAAAAAAGCTAAAAAGCCTGAAACTTTGCTCTTTGATAAAAACAAATTAAATAATGAAACTTAGTGATATATAAATTTGAGTTCAAAGAAATATCACAAGGCATCTGGATTCAAAATGGCCTATACACATAATCAATTATGTGAAGACAATAGCAAATTTGGGAACTTAAACATACCAAGCCCACTGCACAATAATATGATGCATTTTGTTATTTGTATACTAATAGACAAGTAAGGACCTAATGTTATTGGAAACTATTGAAAAAGATATAATCCTTTGAGGTATTAATTATCTTACCAGAAAATGTCTGTCTATACCAAGACATACATTTGGCCATTAGGCCATATGGTTACTGTGTTCATATCAGATTCATGAAAGTAATACAAATGCATTGTATTTATGCATCTTTGCTTGATCTTTGGATTACCTATGAAAACCTGTCTTCCTTTATCACAATTGCATGACTTAATTTATAGAGAAAGTGACTGTCACTTTTTTTTGCATCTCTTCTCTTCTCCCCTGGGTTATGTCCTTCTATTGCTGTGAACTTCATGTAGGTTGACTGTAAACCCTCCAAAGGAAAACTTAGACAGCTTCACTGTCAATTGGACTCTATGCCTTTCCTTTGTTTTGTAAGCAATAAAACTATATGTTCCTGATTACAGGTAAATAGATGAGGTTTCATATTATCTTTGTGGTAATGAACTATGATGCTTGATTTTATCTCATGGAATCATTTAATAGATTTTTTTCCATGTGATGGCCCTTTGATGTACTAATGAAACATGTAAAGTGTGACATTAAGTAGCATAAGGATCTCAGTAGCATTAATGTGGTAAGACTACCAAATTCTTTTTTAAGTTCTGATCCTTGTACTGCATTAAAAATCTCAGTATAACCACAGTGTCTTGGGCAATAACTCCAGCAATTGTGGGAATAATATATATTGACAAAATTCATCTAAAGTATATTACATATTAGAGCATGGATCAACAAATTATAGTTCATGGGCCAAGACTTAACCAGTTGTATGTTTTTGTAAATAAAGTTTTATTGGAACATAACTTCATATTGTCTGTTATGGCATTTTTAGCTCTTCAAGAACAGAGCTATTGTACTAGTGACCTACCTAATGGCCTGGAAAACCTAAATATTTATTATCAGACATGTTCATAAAAAACATCATATTAGATAGTATTAAAAAGTCAAATATACATATATTTATATATTACCTTGTTTTGCCATTTATCTTGAATATTTTGAATTATCTTTATTCCAACTTTTGTTTTTCTAAGCTATTTAAGGGTCCTAGGAATTCTGGTTTAAGTCCAAACATCATTTGTGTTTTCTTGTCAAAATTTGCATTCTGAGCTTTTTTCAAAAGCATGATATTTATTTCCAGAATACACTTATTCCAGTTTTAAAAGTACATAAATATCTAATTGCCTCTAATATTTGTTTTGCAATGAAATTTTATCTTATGTATAATTTTCTATCTAAGCTCAAAGTCTTTGAGTTTAAATCAGTTTATACTAGAGCCCATTCTGCAGAATTTTACTAACAGTGAGGGGAGATCTTTATAATATTACTTTTATGAACAATCTGTTTGACTTTGGGGTACCTTACTTAATTGCAATCTAAGCTAATTTCCCCTTTCTGCAAAATGGGACTGAGGACTGCCCTTTAGGGTTCAGAGTGTGCTCTTTGCTGCTATATCACACTTTTTGTTTAATTGGAAGCTGTTTCTCAATTGCCTAAAATATTATTGAGGGTCTGCTTGTTCCCTTAAGAGTTACATATTTTACAAAATGAAAGCCCTAGTCATCAAAGCAAAAGGGAGGTTTTCTCCTCCTAAAAGGAAGCCACCCTATAGTGAATATAGGAGATAACCACATTGAATTATGAATTAAAAACATACATGGTCCTTATAAGTACTAGGTGGGTTTTGTCTCCCAGGTCACCCTGCTATTTGGTAAGTTACCTCTTTCTGGTGGTTGAATTCTAGGTCATTAAAATTTTTGTATGCAGATGAGTTTGTGTTGAAATCTCCTTTTATCTACCCCTGCTCTACAAAGAGATCATGGAAATTTAATTCTCTAGATAATAATAATGAAAGTTAAATGTTCAATTGTTTTCATTTCATTGGGTTTAGAGGAGATTTTGAAGCACTGCCCACAGGCAGAAGACAAATTCAGAGAGAATATGAAACTACTTGTATAGATGATTCAGTGAGAGTAAGAATATCTAGTTATATTTACCAAGGAAGGGATTATTTAGAATTAAAATAGTAAATCTGCCTTTTTTAGTGAGGACTGAGAGGGACAGACCCAAACATAGCTTTGTGATGCCCCAGGAGTGCTGAGGGAGTCTGGGGTGCTCAGTGGGATACATTTGAGGAATTTCAACATCTATTTTTTCATTTTTCTTTTTCTTTTTTTAAAGATTTTATTTATTATTTTTAGAGAGAGGAGAAGGGAGGCAGAAAGGGAGAGAAACATCAATGCATGGTTGCCTTTGACCTAATTCCAGCTACAGACCTGGCTGGAGACCTGGCTTGCAACCTGGTTATGTGCCTTGACTGGGAATCAAACCAGCGACCTTTGGGTTTGCAGGCTGTTGTCTTATCCACTGTGCCACCAGCCAGGGCCACTGTGCCACCAGCCAGGGTATCTTCATTTTTATTGATGAACCTTTTTAATCATTGAACCTGTTCTTCCACCCACATTTCCCTCTAGCCAACGATTAAGCAACAAATCCTGTTAATAGAACTTCCAACCTTTCCAAGAATCCCTAGATTAGGGATTTTATGAAATTCTCACTGGGTTTATTTTGTTTCATACATTACTTCTAAATACCTATTCTGTTAAACCAATTGGTAGGTGAAATTATACCAAACAAAATGTCCATTGCAGGAAATGGCTGAAGGAAAGGGGCTCTTGTGAGCAGACTAATTATTTAATGAAAGTTCAGTTTTCCATCTGAGAAATTTTCTGCCATCCATGTGATCAACTTCAGCTTTGTCTTACTTTCCTTCACCCCTCACCTATGGCCTCTTAAGACAATGGATTAAGAACCATGGAGCAGGTTTAAATCCCTGCTCCATTCCTGACCAGGCAAATTACTTAATTTTATCTGTAAAGTGATAATTATGGTAATAATATTGACTTTATAGAATTATATAATGAATACATGTTTTTAAGTGGCTTAGAGGAGTATCAGGCACATAGGGTTTCTCCCACAGAATAAAATTTGTGTCCATTGAAATGTGCAAAGCAGTGGCTATGCAGAAATAAACAATAATATTAATGTTATTATTATTAAGCTGAAAACCAATTTAGCTACATTTTAAAGCCCCATTCTTGTCTTTTTCTTCATTTTCTCTTCTTTTTCTTTCCATTTTTTTCTTTTTTTTTTCCTTTTGGCCTGAAGTCTTCTTTAGAACCTTTTCCCATCTGGTCTTCCAAAGCATCTGCCTCATGTGTATTCCTATTCTATGATCTCCGTATTCACATTGTGCATTTCTTGGCAATATAAAGCAATGGCATTATTGTTCTTATAGGTTTTCCAGAATGGCATATTAATAAGCTTACTATGTGTGCAAATGCAATAAGTTATTAGAACCAGGGCTTAAGTTTAGGCAGTAAGAGACATATGGGATTTACCATTGTATTTTTCCAATGCTTTTTAAATTTATATTTTTTTCTTAAATGAGGACATAGCCAATCAAACTGGATTTTATATTAGAATTCTGAATAGTCAAGTCATATTTTCCTTTTTACTTTTTATACCTCTGACCAGATATATCTTATAGACATATTTCCAACATCATCTTGTTACTGACCAGGTGTTTGATTCTGTGATCTAACAAAAATTATATATTAAGTTCTATGTTTATCTATCAGAAAAGTACACTGGGACTGCTATGAAGACTCTGGTTTACTAGTTGAGTTTTGCTGATTTTAGAAATTGAGAGGATTTGTGAGGGATAAACCTGATTATAGGTATGAGAATGTGACTTTCTCCAATTCTAACTGTGGCTCTGGTTCTTTACTCTGCAAGTAATCATTTCCCACCACCACATTGAAAATCCCAGGCAGGTAGTTGATGTTTTTATTATCTCAGGGATGTCAGAGAATCATTATTTCACTGGCTCTTGAATGAACTCTATTAGTTCATAATGAGATATTTGCATCTGTGGCCAAGAGAGTACTAGTTTAGCAAGGAATCCACACATTCTCTTAACACATCATGATTTTATCAAAAAAGATGCATTGCTTGAAAGGAAGAAACACTGGGTTAAAAAAAAGTGACAGATGTATATTGCTTCAATTACTGTTGTCATTGTTGGACTATTTAAGTTTTGTTAATCATTAAAAGATATTTTCTAGGAATTTGAGTTTAAATTTTCAAAATTATTAGCAGAAAGTATTTATACTGTTCCTGTATTAGTTTTGTAATGTCTGCAATGTCTTACTGTATCCAACTTTTAAATCTCAATATTGATTATTTGTGACTTATTTCTGTTTCTCCCAAAGAGTCTTGCCAGAGGTTTGGGAATTTTTTTTATTAGACTTTCGAATAACCAGCTTTGGGTTTTATTGATAATATTTATTGAATGCTTTATATTCTTATTTCCTTAATTTCTGTTAGATCTTTATTATTTCTTCTACCTTTTTCTCCTCTTCTTTTATTATATCTTGAGGATATTTTTAGCTCATTAATTTTCAAACTTCTTTCCTTCCTAAGAAGAAATAAAATTATGCATTAAATGCTATAATTTCCTCTTTAATTTTGCCTTAGCTGCATCTTGCTAGTTTTTGTTATGTAGTATTTTCATTACGAAGTGCATTCTGCTTTATAATATAATACCTCATTTAGTCTATTGGTGTTTCAAGAATGTGTTTATTAATTTCCAAATAAATGGGGGTTTCTTATTTCTTGTTCATTATTTATTTAGGACTTAATTGCATAGTAGTTGAAGATCATGTACTATATGATTTCAATCCTTTAAACTTTGAGTTTTATTTGCAGTTCAGGATAAGTTCAATATTTGCAAATGTTTTATGCATACTAGAAAAGAACAGGGTTTCTTCAGTTTGAATTGCAGCACTTTGTGTATGGCCACAGTTCACATTTATTCACATAAATGTTCTTATCTTCTAGATCTTTACCCACATTTTTCTTAGTTTGGTTTATCAATTAATGAGAAGTATTTAAAAATCTTGCATTATGATTTTGTATTTTATTTTAATTGCAGTGCTAATAATTTTTACTTTAATTTTTTGTCATTATTATATGTTACCAAGTGAAAATTTTATATACACTCTTAGTGTGACTTGAACATCTGCTTATTATGTTGTGACTCATCTGAGTCCCTTTAATAAAACAAAACATTTTGTGTTCCATACGGATGTAGCTACAAGAGCTTTCTTTTGGGTATTAGTTACATGGTATACTTTTCACACTTTGTGCATATATATGTATTAGATGTATGAGAATGTGTGTGTGTACATATTAAATATATATTATATATGTTAATTGAGCCCTATGACTTTTGTCTTTAACTGGAGCATTTGGTCTACATTATTTAATATTATTACTAATGCATTTTAATATATTTGAATATATATTATCTAGGTTATTTCTCCCGTTTTATATTTTTCTATCCTTCTTTACTATTTTTGTGTTAACTCCATTTTTTTCTTCTTCTGCTTTATAGGTTATACATCTTACTGTGCTTATTCTGGAAATTACAACATGCATATTTAACTTGTCAAAGTCAAAAGTTAATCATTTCCTTCACCTTCTATCCTGACAATACAAGGTCCTTAGAACATTTAACCTCATTTATGCCTTTCCTGAGTTAGGTTATTATTGTTAATGTACCTTACTTCTACATTTGCATTTCAAAACTCCAAGACATTATTATTTTATTTAGTAAGTATTCATTGGAGAACTACCCCCACATGTTCCTCTATTATTGCTACTTATTATCACATTTCACTAAAAACAACTTAAGATCACTTTTCTTTTGCCAGAAATGTGTCCATTAGAGTTTTCTCTACTGCAGGTTGCTGGTACTAAACTTTCTGCCATTTTTTTGTTGGGGGTAGGTATATTAAAGTAGCTTTAAGTCTCTTTCTTTCTTAAAAGATATCTTAGGCAGGCCTAGGATTCAAGGTGTCAATCATTTCTTTAAGCACTTTAAGAATGTTGTTCTGCTTTGCAACCATTTGTTATTGCATTTTTTATTAAAATTTTTTTAAAAAGATTTTATTCATTATTTTTAGAGAGAGGAAGCGAGTTAAGAATAAAAGAAGTGAAACAGCAATGTATAGTTGCCTTTTACCTACCTGGAGTTATGGACCTGGCTGGAGACTTGGCTTGCAACCTGGGTATGTGCCCTGACTGAGAATCAAATACCATTTATTATTTTAAATGCAGTTATCAGGCTGTCACCCTTGTAGAGACAGTCTCTCTGTTCTTTCTTTCTTTCTTTCTTTCTTTTTTTAGTGACTTACCATTGCTTTTAATACTTAGACTTTATCTTTTTTGTATTTTTCAGTTTTGTGATGTGTCTAGGTGAGAACATACTTTATTTATTATGTTTCAGATACTTTGTGCTCCCTGAATCAATGGATTAGCTTATATCATTATATCTGATATAATGGCTTTCTTTCTTCAAATATTGCCTCTGCCATATTCTTTCTCATCTTTTTCTGGATTCCAATTAAACACATGTCAGATCTTTTCATTTTGTACATTTTCCACACCTTTGACCTTTTTGATTTATTTTCTCCCACATTCTGAACAAGTACTTTTTATCTAACTTCTTATTCCCTAATTTCCTCTTCAATTACGTCTAATCTATGGTTAAATTCATTTTTAAGTCTTAAAATTTAGTTCTTTAATTTTTTATTCTCATTTCTTAATTTAATTCTTTTCCACATCTACTATATATATTTTAAAAGTAGCTGTTGGTTACCAGAGGTATTTTAAGCTTATCTTTTGTTTATTTAATTATAATAAATACAATATTTATAATACTTGTCAGATAATCCCAGTGATTCCCATCTTGGTAAGATTCTGGCTTTTGAGCATTCTATTGACTCAGACTTTCTAGAAAGCCAGAGTTTGCCAAATTCAGCAAACACTTCAACAAAAGTGACTTCATTTAACTTCTGAGAGGTTTTACTTAGATTTTGGCTTGCTAATTCTTTATATCTTGCTATTCTTTGCTGTTTTAAGAGCATTAAAACTATATTTCTTTTTTTACCATCATATTTAGTTTCTTGGGAGGGGGCAGTCAAGGAATGGCCATAATAACTTCGCTTACCAAATTCTAGAAATTGCTGCCCTCTGATCAATACTTTATGTTCATATTTTATTTACAGATAACTGTCTTATTCTAAATTGTATATAAAATACTTTTACCTAGTTTTTTTATGAAGAAAAATCATTAGACAAAATTCGATATCCTTTTATAATAAAAGCTCCCAACAAATGGAGTATAGAGGAGGAATGTACTTCAACAAAATAAAGATCATACATGACAAGACCACAGTTAATATTATATATAATCAATGGTGAAAGCTGAAAACTTTTTCTCTAAGATCAGCACAAGGCAAGAATGTTTCCTGTTGTCATGTTCATATAACATAATAACAAGAGCTCTTGACAGAGCAATTGGGCAAGAAAAAGAAATAAAAGGCATCTAAATTGGAAAGGAAGAAATAAAGCTGTTTCTGTTGCAGATAACATTACATTACATATCTGTATAGAAAACTCTATAAAGACTTCACCAAAAAGAGAATTAATAATTGATGATTTTGGGGGGCAGTGGGTGGGTGGGGAAGGGGACAGAGGGGAGGAAAAGGGGGATGGATGTAATACAACAATTAAGTTCAATTTTAAAAAAGAGTTAGTAATTGAGTTCAGTGAGGTTGCAAGATACAAAATCAATGTATCAAAATTAGTTTCATTTCATTATACTAGGAATAAACATTAGAAAAAGAAATTAAATAAACTATCATTACAATAACATCAAAAAGGATAAAAATACTTAGGAAGATATTCATGTGCACCTTGTCTGATTTACTTTATTAACAGACCTAAAAATTTTTTAAAAATTACTAACTTTTTAGTAGTTTTTTTTTCCTGATTTTTTTTTTTTTTTTTTTTTTTTTTTACCATAAACAGTTTTGGTAGCTACATTCAAAAAGAATACCTAAGAGAGGGGTTGTAGCAGGTTCTTTCAGGATTTGCCATTGTCTCATAATCATGTTTGAAAATTTTGCATGAAAGCAAATGAAACAAAACTAATGGGAAAGTATTGTAGAACTTAAGACCCAGGGGTCCTTGGACTGAAAATGTGTGAAGACATATTCCTAAACTCATTCCTCTATCCTTTGTTAGTGCAGTGTTCTCACACTTAGTGTTTATGAATTCTATTAAAAAATCCATCATATTTTTCTGTGGGTTTTAATGCTGCGAGATAACATTTAGTAATTGCACAACCAAATAATAATGGAAAGGATTTGGAGGCAAGGATTCGGATATGAGAATCTCCCTCTTATACATTTTTAGTGGTAAGAACCCCAACTCTCAAAATCAGGATGCATAGGTTCATCCTAGGAGAGTTATCCATTCACTCTGTGACTCATTTTCTTCATCTGTAAAATAGGAATAATAAGAGTATTTATCTCAGAGTTGTTGTGAATATTAAGTGGGTTCATATATGGAATGTGCTTAGCACTAAACATGACAGAGTGAGAACTGAACGTTTAAAGGGAATAGAGCTTTTCAAAGCACATGGGAGGCTAAGTGAAAGTTTAAATACTTCTGGGAGAGGTAACACATTGATTATGTTCTCATGAGCAGGCCAGTTTTAGGGAGTGAGGTGCAACAGGGATGGAAGGCATTGGATGCCTAAAAGATGAAGAGGATGATGGGTGGGTGGGGAGGGGGACAGAGGGGAGCAAAAAGGGGATGGACTTAATACAACCACCATAAAATTAAAAAAAAAAAAAAAGATGAAGAGGATGAAAAAGGAATTGAGGACAAAGGTATACAGTTGCCCTTCTTTAGCCCAATTCACATTTAGCCCAAGGCTATTATGTTTTTGTTGTTTTTGTTTTTCACTGCTCTGTCCCTGAGTTACTTGTACCTAATTCTCTTTTTCTAGAAGCCAATGAGTAAACAGACTGACTTTTCTGTTAACCAAGGAATATATTAAGTAAAGTTGAACATGAATTGTTATTGTGCCACAAGGGGAAAAAACTGATTCAATTTGATTCTCAAGTGTATTCCTACATTGAATAATAATGACATTATCATTTAATTATTTAGGCATTATATTTGCATGTGTAGTTTGGGACCATTTAGAAAAAACCTGGAAAGAACAATATTCTGTTTTTATGGTAGAACCCCACTGTTAAACATCTCACAGGCTAATGTTTAATCGCATTCTTAGTCTTGCACAGTTCTTGATAATAATTAACCTGAAATAACTACTTCCATACGTGAGTTGGGGACACATTTGCTTTTGTTGTTTCAATTTCCTTTCTCAGGAAGTTAAATGGTTAAACTTGCAGATTCAAATTGTTTATGAATATCCATAAAAGAAAAAACCCCATGAAATGTGGAGATTGGGAGGTTTGTATATATTTGATGATACAAACTCAAGCATTTATTAAATATTTAAAGAGTATATTAGAATGAAGGTTTCTTTTTAATATCATGTGACTAAAATATTCACAAGTTTGAAAGTCTTAGACTCTGCTATGGAGAGCTTTTCTCTTGTTTCTGGTAACAAAAGTCAAGAGAATTTAAGAATTAAGCCTCTCATTAAAGAAAGGTAACTTTGGTGAAGTACATCAGGTCTGCAACATAAGGGCTCTTTATATTTTTCATTTCTCCCTTTTTTCTTTTTTCATTACTTCTACCTTATTTCACATACACAGTATATGAACTAATCTACTAGTTTTTCAACTAACTTTGATCAAAATCAATAATAGCTTCTTTTGAAAATTAAAAAAAAATAAAGATGAATCAGTATATATATATATGTGTGTGTGTGTGTGTGTGTGTGTGTGTGTGTGTGTGTGTGTGTGTGTATGTATGTATATATAGTGGTAAGCTGTATTATTTTTCCAACTTTTTTATCCCTTCCCTGTTAGAGGATTAATCACCTCCCACCATCTGTTGCCATAAAATATCTTCTTGTAGGCAGAGTTTACTGCCCTGCCTCATTGTCAGTTGGCCAAATAATTTGCCCAGCTAATGGAATGTGAAAAGAAATGACCAAGTGCTTGACCTGAGCAAGAGTATTAGGAAGCATTGCATGTTTCTGCCTTCTCTTGTGCTTTTCCCATTGCCACAAGACAAAATACCCCAAATAAGGGTTACTTCTTCAACCAAAATAAGAAAACAGGAGAAGTAGAGCCATCATAGATAAACTTTAGCTCTAATGCATAACAAAAAACAGGTAAATGTTTTTGTTCTAAATCACTGATATTTGGAGCTACTTTTCACTGCAGCAAAGTTGGCTACTACATATGTTAAAATGACTTCTTGTGTTTGTAATGAACTAGAGACCTATTGAAGCTACATGGTGTTACATTATATACATGGCAATACCTCTTGGTAAGTCATGTAATTGTATTATTTAACTAATGGTCTTTGAAAGAAGACTACTAAAAATGGAGTCATGTTCTTTTTTTTTATTTTAAAGATTTTATTTATTTTTTTAAAAGATTTTATTTATTATTTCCAGGGAAAGAGGAAGGGAGGAGGCAGAGAGGGAGAGAGATATCAGTGTATGGTTGCCTTTCACCTGCCTCCAGCCACAGACCTGGCTGGAGACCTGGCTTGCAGCCTGATTATGTGCCCTGGCTGGGGAATCGAACCAGCAACCTTTGGGTTCGCAGTCTTGCACCTTATCCACTGTGCTGTCAGCCAGGGCTTTATTCATTATTTTTGGGAGAAGAAAGAAAGGGAGAAAAACATCACTGTATGAGAGATATCAGTGTATGGTTGCCTTTCACCTGCCTCCAGCCACAGACCTGGCTGGAGACCTGGCCTGCAACCTGATTATGTGCCCTGGCTGGGAATTGAATGAGCAACCCTTAGGTTCGCAGGCTGGTGCTCAATCCATTGAAGTCATATTCTTATTAATAGCTAGATAAAAATGAGAGTTCATGGTCCTAGAATAGTTCAAGATGCAAATTTTTTGTAACCAATTTATCTCATTTATAGTGTGTTGTTTATAGTGTAAATCACTTTCCAATACAAACTTATCATGAACTCATTTATTTAGCTAATAGGTAATCATTCAGCATTGAATATGAGCAATTTTATATATTTATTTTAATATATATGTTTATTATTATTATAAACATTTATATATATGTTTACTTATATATATATATATATATATATATATATATATATATATATATATAAATAAACAGTAAAGACAGAGCCATATATATAAATGTTATTTTCCTAGGCTGACACAGAAAGTGCTGAGTTCTGAGACTCAGAACCAGATTTTCTGATTTCAGCCCAAGTTTTTTTCTAAATTTAATGTTCTGCATTTGGAGAGCCATTTGAGTTCTTAGCCTATATTTTCATTATCTTTATTGCTTTTAAGATGCATTTTCTTATTGGGGGAATCCTTGTAACAACCTCTGCTCTTGAACTCCATGTTTCCTTCATCTCTGCCTTAAAGAAACAGCTTCCCATTGGTAATTCATCCCTTTTGAAAAAGTCTTCTGGGTGGGTGGGTGGGGGGACAGAGGGGAGCAAAAAGGGGATGGATGTAATACAACAACAATAAAATTAAAAAAAAAAAAAAAAAAAAAAAGTCTTCTGTACTGTGTTCCTCACTGAATTTTACCAGTCTTCAGTTTACCCAGATATCTTCACCAGTCTTGCAGTTTCAATAACTATGTTTATATGACAAATGCTTAAAAGTTTAAAAAATACAACTTACTATTCTGCCTTCATCACTTCACTATGACATTCCTAACTCTTGCCCCACTGATCCAACTACTGAGAGAGACTGAACTCGAGGAGATTGTCCTTCCAGATCATTGTTAGGGCTGGTCAACTAGCTTGTTCTGGTTCCAAATCAGTAGCCAGCAGTAAAGTCATGATAACAAGAGTGAAGATTTTCTGTAACTTACTGACCACCTCTTATACATTTATACTCCCACCAGACTATACCCAAGAAATACAGATCACACTACATACTCAAGCTAACAATGTCAGATAATCAAAAACAGTATTCTTTAGATTAAGGTTTCATATAATAAATCAACATTATTATAGTCAATAATATTATAATCACCATATATGCTGTCAGGTGGGTTCTAAAGTTATCAAGGGGATCATTTTATAAGTGATATAAATGTATAACCTCTGTATTCTACACCAGAAACTAATATATTGAATGTCAACTATAATTGGAAACATTTTTTAAATTAAAAAGGTTCTATGTTAGGAATATTTTTACCACATATGATCCATGAAAAATAAAGAAGAAATAATATCAGCACCTTGATTTTCTATTATAAAATTTATCCTCATTGCTTTTCCCTTTACCCTGATTTCATACTCAAATTTTCAAGAAATCTATTTTTGAAAAGTAAAAGTATACTCAAGGCTTCAAATTTTACCAACTTATTATCCAATCCAAAAATAAGTAGACTATATGCAAAATGCAAATATTTTATTTCTGCATATTATGATTTCATTTCAATTTTTATATTTGGGGAAAATGTTCATTTTTTTTGTTTGTTTTGCATTCTTTTTATTTTAATTTACTTTTGTAATTTTTAGAAGCACTTACAGAATTATTTTTTAAATGAAGACAGATGAAATGAAAAGTATATATTGGCATGCATGTAAAATGAGGAAATATATGCAAATGCTTTTCTATTCTTTTCATATATGAGACTTTCTTTTGTTAACAAGGTTAAGTATTTCTATTCAAGCATGTGGTTTTGGATGCTTGGAGGACAGATTCTCACCTTAATATGATAAAGTTGCTCCTACTTTTACCAGAAGATGTACCTGCATCAAAGAAATGCGGGATTTTTTTTGTTTTGTTTCCCCCACTTTTGAATGTTTGATAAATTGATTTTAGGAAATAGGATGAAAGGGGGGAGAGAGAGAGAGAGAATTAATTTTTTCCTTGATTGATGCATTCATTGGTTGCTTGTTGTATGTGCCCTAATCGGAGATTGAACTCATAACCTTGTTGTATCAGGATGACACCCTAACCAATTGAGCTATCTAGCCATAGCTTTCTCCTCCACTTTTCATTGAAACTGTGGTATTGGGTAAGTATTTTTAGATTATTACCTCAGAGAATGCACCCTATGATGGCTTATAAACACCTGTTGCTCATAATAATATAGTAGCCAATTATTGATTCTTGAACAGAACTTCATCAGATTCTGCACCAAAACATGTCCTTAGAGGATGATATAAATGTTCCCTGTATTGGAAGGTTCAATCCTAAATTGACTCTACCATTATCTTGAAGCCTCCATGATCATACCTGATGGCACCATTATCTTCCATTATATTATTAATGGTTCATATTGTACACCCATGCCCACTAAATCTGGGAGTGTGGGGAATGGCACCCCATAGCATCTCTATGATCACTGAATACATGAGTCTCTCAGGGAAGGAACATGTACATTGATGAATAAACTAGATTATATGAAGTTTACTATGAGGGCACCAGTTGGCTTTTATTATACTCTTATTAACTTTTATCCCCCCCCCCCCCACCTCATATAAAGTAAACTCTTTAAGGGCACTCTCATGTCCCTCTGTTGTTGTTTCCCATAGTACTTGGCACAGCAAGTGCTCACTGAATATAACTGGATTGAATTTGATAGGTAGGAAATAAGAGATTTGTCTGAGTCCGGCTTCATTTATTTGGAATTGAAACATAAATCTTCAGAGTCACTAACCTAGTCCTCATCACTTTACTGTTTGGGACAATTTACACTACAAAAAAAATCCACAAACTAGGTGCTGAACCTATTCTTATTTGTGAACAATTTTTAAGCAGTTGAGAAAAGAGAAGGTTTTCAGTATTTTTGTTCATTCACTACTGTGCATTGATTGAGGTAGTTCTGAGAAATGCTAGCATCCCCATTGGTGTTCAGTATGGTGGCCATTATTGGTACAGTGTGCTCATCCTGTAACACAGATGTTTTCTGACTCCTACTAAGGTGCCTGGCTATGTGGGGGTTTCATGTGTATTTCCAGCACACATCCAGAACTAGAGGAGGCTTTAACGGTCAATGGGGCAGAACATGGTGTTGCCCATATGAGTTTGAATCTCAGTTTTAGTACTTACGCTTATTAGATGATTATTTTAGATAAATCACTTAAATTCCCTAAATCTCAGTTGCTTCTTTCATCAAATGGGATAAATGCCTACATCACTTGCTTCTGAGAATGTTAGGTAATGGGGTGACTGACACAGGGCTGGGCTGGAAAAATGTTAACCTCTGTGGTTATTTACACCTTCAGTCCCTAATGCCATGTGGCATAGAAGTGCAAAACCAAATTAAGTTCAATAAGTAAATTCTATTGGGCTACTTCATCAATTTTTGTTGTGATGATATAAAAATAAGTTCAATAAACCATGAAAAAGTTTATTAAACATGAGTTTTTATAAATTTGAAGAAGTGGAAAAGTCTTTATCTTTGTAGCTATGCATGGACCTCTGTAAAATAATTCATGTCTCAATGGTTTATTAAGCATGTTCCATGTGTTAATCCAAATGCAAAAATAAAAAAATAAAAAAATTTAAACAGTAAAGACAGAGCTGACATTGGTGAAGAATTTGAAGCCTCTGTTGTGGAATTAGAGAGAAGGTGAACAAGTTTCTGAACTGGAAATACCTGCTGTCATGGTGTCTGATATTTCACTATTAGCAACCCATTCCTTTGTTGTTCATTCGTACTTACCCTGATAGTACCATGCATTTGTACAGCACTTTAGCATTCCTCAAGCATTTTCACAGGTTTGTTCTCAAGTTATTATCTTTATCCCAACCCAATGATATAAGAATAAGTTTTATCTCTATTTTGTAGATTATCATATAATTGGAAGTTTATGAAGCCACAAAATCTTACTACTAGTTTAGAATCTTAGTCTTTCTTCCATAAGCTTCCTAAGTCCTCTGCTAATGAGAGGTCTAGAGAGAAAGATGTAACTTCTTATTGTGATAACCAAGAGCTAAATGCCCAAAGAGTGGTAGGCCAGTGGCTTCATAACACCAGGGTTCTGAGGCAGAGTATTCAACTCTGGAACACTAACATTTGATTGGGTAAATCTGTTATTGGTCCTGTCCTGTGCACTGTTGGATATTTAGCAGCATTCTTGGCCTGCTGACATTAGATGCCAATAACACCCCTCTCAGTTGTGACATGTCGCCAGACATGACCAAATATCCCTTGGGACCAAAACCACCCTGGTACAGAACCAGTGTTCCAGAGAAGAGATAAAAAAAATAAACTTGACCTATTTTACGGTTTTTATTATTGCCAGGGTTGGTCAGAAGAAGCCACAGTTCTGAACCAAAATAGTTACCATTTTTTTTCTGTTACAGGTACAACTCTGCTTCTTAGGACTCACTACTTGTGCTGAAAGCTAGAGAATACATGGATGGTGATAAGAAACTTGTCCGCCAAGAGAAGATATGGCTGCTCTCATAGGGAGAAATTTCCTGCTACTATCACAGAGTGTAAGGCCCAGTAACACTATTTATTGAAATGTTAAAAGGGAGAAGAAGAAGAAATTGTCCAGTGAAATGTATCTAGGGCATGCTAACCCCACATTTTCACTTTTGTAGTATGCTATAGAATAACCATGGGCGGCACCACTATCTCTTTCTGACTCCAAAACACCTTGGAGCCTTCCCTACCATTAGTGTCACTCTGCTTCAGTATTCCAAAGGGTGCAGTGAGGAAGCAAATAAGGTTATGAGTCTGGAAACTGAAGACTTGACACTTTTTCAGGCACTAGTCATTAGTGTGCAACCTTAGGCAAGGTACTTTACCTCCTTGGATCTAAGTTTCTATACCTGAAACTGAGATTAATTTCAATATCTCTAAGCTTTAAAATCATATGGTTTTCCTACTCTTGACTACAAGTATTACTGCCAGCTAGTATGAATGTATAATGATATTGCCATGCACATCACCAGAAGTAATATGGTAATATTGGTGGTATCATTTTTGTAGAGTTAACAAAATGTCCTAATGAAGCAGATTAAGGCTACTTAAAATATATGCATCCTTGGGCTCAGGAGGACTAGGGAGGAAATGATCTACTTGGATATGAGAAATGAAGTAGCCAGGGCATTGAAATCCATAAGTTACCATGGTTAATGAATCTTCCTCTCCCTAGCCCAACACCCCAGGCAAAAGATAGGCATTGGTGCCTATTAAATAAGAGCTAGGAGAAAAAGAATTATAGTCAAAACCCTCTTAAGACATTTTCAAAGGAGCAGCCATTAAAACTTCTAAACCAGGAAATCATCCTTGGAGAGAAATGGAAAATCACAGGTACGGTGCCATGCAAATGTGGCCATTTAATAAATACTACTGGATAAGGAGGATGATAAGAAGAATAAATGGATGCTGGAGGGAAAAGTGAGAAGCAGAAACCTTTAATAGGGTAGTTGGTTAATATTTTTTTCACAAACTGAGTTTGTGAGTTTATGCTAATGGAAATGTCATATGACCTAAAGATGAAGATTCTTAATGGACTGATTTCTCTCACTCCAAGTCAGGGCTTTGATTATTATTGTAGCCACATAGATGTAAGGGGCACATTTTCTGTTCATGACTTGCATAAATGCACTCTTTGAAATGGAAAAACCTGGCCTTTCCTTTCCTTGTCCATCACTGGCTCCCCAGTAGATACCAGCTCCTTCACTTTCCTTTACAGCTGTATATGAAGATATACAGCTATGCACCCATTAAATGTTAGTTTAATTAAAGTTTTTTATTTATTGATTAAGAAAGCATAATTGATGGTACCATAAGAGAAAAATTAGGTTTTAAAGTAAAAATGCAGTAACATCAAAACCATCTGTCAAGAGAATTTGAAATTGGTGGAATTTATTTGGGGACCATTGCTATCTTTCACTTGGGGCATAGATATGGAGAAATACCACAATTTTCTGCTACTTCTTCCCCTTCTATTCATCAGGTATAATCACTTACTTCTTCTAACTGAAGTTCCATCTGTCATTGCATCTGTCATCACTTCCAGGACCTCCACATACCCAGTCAGGATGTAAGAACAGTAAAGGCAAGTGATCCACACCCCATATCCACTTAATATGAAATGAAGGAGCAGGGACAGATTAATTGCAATATAGTATCTTTCACAGGCTAGCTTTCCAGGGAACAAACTCTGAAACAGAGATAATCAAGTGGAAGGTTTGTCGGGAGGGCCCTTGAGAACCCCATCTATGGAAGGGAAGAGAAAAAAGCAACACCATGATGAAACTGGGATAACTCTGTAGAACTGCCCCAGGGTTGGGTGAGGAAGCAGGACCTTTATACCCTAGGGTCACCAGTTATTTGATTTTGAATACTTCTGGAAAGGGCATGACTATGTACAAAATATGGAGCAATTTTCTTCAGCTGAGACAATTATTAAAAAGTACTGTCTGTGGATTGTATCCAGCACTCCAAATTGCTGGGGAATTATATGCTGTAGTCTTGTAGTGGGATCCATGGGGTGCATCATTGTAAAAACTACAAATTACCATTCACAAAAGGGAGTGACACACAGTCATTGATCTGTAATAGTACTGGGCATCCTAGAAGTTTCTTCCTCATGTAGGAGGAGAAGTTATTTGATGAGATCTCTGGGAGGAACTTCTTCCCATTTTTCTCCATGGTTCTACCTACCCTGTAGAGAAATTTTGCCTTATTGCCTGTCATGTGCTTATCTGAAGTGGGTAAGTGGTGTGAAGCCCTCCCTCCTTTGGGCTGTGTACATTTTTTTCTTAATATTTTATTTTATTGTTTTTAGAGAGAAGGGAAGGGAGAGAGGAAGAGAGACATCAGTGTATGGTTGCCTTTCACCTGCCTCCAGCCACAGACCTAGCTGGAGA
The DNA here is from genome assembly GCA_004026585.1 of Noctilio leporinus. Taxonomy (NCBI): domain Eukaryota; kingdom Metazoa; phylum Chordata; class Mammalia; order Chiroptera; family Noctilionidae; genus Noctilio; species Noctilio leporinus. The sequence goes on along the minus strand of PVIW01002027.1, from coordinate 213,029 downwards.
CCTGTCTTGCAACCTGATTATGTGTCCTGGCTGGGGAATCGAACCAGCGACCCCCAGGTTCACAGGCCAGTGCCTTATCCACTGTGCCACCAGCCAGCACTGGGCTGTGTACATTTTGAAGACAAGTTCCTTATCTTGAAAAGTTGGAAGTCCAAAGGTTCATTTTAAATCTTGAGTTGTGAGATACTTTTAAAATCTAAATTAATGGTTTCTTTTACAATGTGAGTCCTTAACAACTTAATAGACTTCTAATCTCTTTGTTTCCAATGAGGTCCATGTGTCAGAAGTCATACCCAAATCTCTTTTCTGGACATTATCCCCAAATGCACTTATTTGTTTCTTTATTCCTATGCATCCCTTTTGTCTCAATTTAATGGTTGTTACCTTGAAGTTTTGGCTTTAGTGGGAAAGCCAACCCTTTGCCCAAGATTGGATATTAAGGGGTCTTTGTCAATAGCATTATCAATTTTACATTTTTCTACATTTGAGGTCTAGAAAAAGTTTTTCTAAAGCTTTAAAATCTTTAATTTTGTTCTTTTTGTTTTATTGCTTTATAACAAGCAGCCATATTTCTCATGAGATCATCTCTTTCTTGAAATACCTTACCAAACTGACAGCATACATCACCTTTTTCCTTCCAATCACCTCCCATAGAATTGCCAGCTCAGTAGACATATGCTCTCCTTCTAACATTATTTCAGGTGACAGTTTAAAATTTTTTTTTAATTGTTCTATTATAGCTGTTCTAATTCCCCCCCTATTGCTATCCCCTGCCCTGCCCCCTACCCTGCTCCCACAGATAATCCCTACCCTGTTGCCCATGTCCATGAGTCCTTTATACTTGCTTGTTCCTTGATTAGACCCTTCCCCTTTTTTCTCATGTTATCCCTCTCCCCACTTCCCTCTGGTTACTGCCAGTTTGTTCCTTTTTGCCATGTATCTGGTTTTCTTTTGCTCATTTATTTGTTTTGTACATTAGGTTCCACTTATAGGTGAGATCATATGGTATTTGTCTTTTATCACCTGGCTTATTTCACTTAGTATAATACTCTCCATTTCCATCCAGGCTGTCATGAAGGGTAGGAATTCATTCTTTCTTTCTGCTGTATAGTATTCCACAGAGGGCCCATAGACATAAGAAAGGATACTCAACATCAGAGAGATGAATGTTAAAACCACAGAGATACCACATTCCATCTGTTAGAATTACTGTCATTAACAAATCAATAACAACAAGTGCTGGTGAAGATGTGGAGAAAAGAAACCTAGGGCATTATTAGTGGGAATGCAGACTGGTGCTGTCACTGTGGAAAGCAGTATGCAACTTTCTCAAGAAGCTAAAAATGGAACTGCCCTTTGATCTAGTAATCCCACTGCTGGAATTACACCCAAAGAATCCTAAAACACCAATTCAAAAGAACCTATGCTCCACTATGTTTATAGCAGCACTATTTACAATAGCCAAGTGCTGGAAACAACCTAAGTGCCCATCAGTAAATGAATGAATCAGGTGACAGTTTTACCAAATAGTTTGTCACTGCATAATATAGATTAGCAGTCTGTTATATCTGTTTTCTTTGCCCTATATTTTATATATTTGAGATGTTTAATTTGCAGCATCTCACTTCAAACTATCAATGATTATATTTGTTCTAATAGGTTAACCAGTATAACAGAAAACTTTTAAATCCCAGTGGCTTAACACTACACAAACATCTTTCTCATTTATATAACATCTGATGTGTGTTATATAGCTCTCTTCAAAGCAGAAGATGGGAGAAGGGTAATTGGGAAGTGTTTGCCTGAAAATGTTAGGCATGACCTCTGCCCTCATTCCATTGACTATGACTTAGTCAAATGCTTTACTTAACTGCAAGGAGGCTTGGAAATATATATTTAGAGTATGTCTAGGATGATAGAAGAAAGAGAGCATAGATGAGCAGTCATTTTTTTGTTGTTGTTCCTGATGGGTAAGATCAAAATTAAGAAGCAAAGTATATTAATCTACCATGAAGATTTGACAATAAAGTTGAAAAATAATTTAAGGGAAGTTGCTAAAAGAAAGAAAAATAAATATAGGTGTTGATATATAAGAGAGAAGTCTCTAAAAATACATACTGAGAATTAATAATCAGAGAGGTAGGAGAGAGTTATCTTTTAGAAGCCAAAGGAGAAGAGTTTTTCCAGAAAACTAGGTGTCAGATACTAAAAAGTGATCAAAATGATGGGACAGTGAAACAACGTCAAGTGTTAAAAATATTGGGGAGTAGCTAGAATTTTGAAAACTGATTCTACTAAAAGATAAACAAGAAATGTATTTATATGTGATCCAATAAACATTAAACATTTTTTTTTTTTTTTTTTGGCTTTCCTCACCTGAGGACACTTTTCATTGCTTCTAGACAGACAAAATGGGAGAGAGAGAAACATCAATTAAGATAGAAGCATTGATTGGTTGCCTCATAAACATGCTACCAGAGATTGCAGGGGCCTAGACCAGAGATGGAACCTGCAACCCAGGTATGTACCCTGGCTGGGAATCAAACCCACAACCTTTTGGTTATGGGATGATGCTTTAACCAACTGAGCCACTCTGGCTGGGGCCAACATATTTAAATGTTAATAGCAACATTATTTGTAATAGCCAAGAACTGGAAATGACTCAAATATTTAGCAGTAGTAGAATGGTTAAATGAAGTGTGATATATTTATATATTGGAATACCATGCTATGATAAAAGTAAACATTATGTATAAATCTCTCAAGCAATATTAGCAAAAGAGGTCAGATGTAGAAAGTACATTCTGCCTTATTATATTCATATAAAATTTAAAATAGGCCAATCCAATCTATGGTACTAAAGATTAGAATGGAGGTTACTCATGGGGAGTAGTAGACATGGCTGAAAGGGAACATGAGATAACTTTTTAGGTTCTGCTTGGGTAATGATTACATTAGATAGAATGGCTCCCCAATGGTATCTTTCTCCTAATCCCTAGAATCTGTGAATGTGTAACTTTACATGGAAAAAATAATTTTGCAAATGTGATTAATTTAAGCATCTGTAGAGACTAATCTTCCAAACTCAAGATGCTTAAATATACATCTATCTATATCTATCTATATCTATATCTATATCTGTGTCTCTTTATCAGTCTAGAAAGAGTTTAGTCAAAGTTTACACGAAGAAATGGATGGGATCAGAGAATTGTTATTGGATATGACAACAAGTCATTTATAACACAGTTGAAAGCAGTTTCAGTACAGTGGCAAGAGGTACAAGATAGCTTATAATGGCTTGGAAGGTAAAGGGACATTGAGGAAGTAGAAGAATGGATGTGGAATCTTCATTTAAAAATTTACTGTTTATAAAAAAGGAAAAGTTTTGATTGTAGTTGGGAATGGTGAGGTGAGGTGCATTGTGTATTGTTAATGGGAAAATTATATTTAGGTTGAGATTACCCTGAGCAATTCTTTTAGGCTGAGACAAACAGAAGTTATGAGAAGGCTGAAATAAGAAAGATGCAAGTAGTCTGTATTATTTTCCTTTCTCTTCTCCAAGTAAGTAAGAAGAGACCTGAATATTTGATGATTTTACACAAACGGTGAGATGAAGATCTGTTCTTCTGCTCTGTTAGGGTAGGAGGCGCTAGACTATGTTGTTCTGTTTATATTTGTGTAAGTTAGCTACTGCTGCTTAACAACACATCCTAAAACTTAGTGACTTACATAAAAAATAATTTATTTAGCTCAAGAGTTCATAGTTCAATGAGTGGTTCTGTTAGTCTTGATTTTTTCTAGGCTTTCTCATTTTTCTGCTATCAACTAATTAGTCAAATGGTGTAAGAGGGCTCAGGAGAGATGCTGTGTCTCCATCTCATATTTTTAAAATTTAATCTTTTAAAAAGATTGTATTTATTTATTTTAGAGAGGGAGGAAGGGAGAAAAAAAGAGGGAGAGAAACATCAATGTGTGCCTGCCTCTTGCATGCCCTCAACCAGGGACCTGGCCCCCAACCCAGGCATGTGCCCTGACTGGGAATTGAACCAGTGACTCTTTGGTTCACAGACCAGCACTCAATCCACTAAACTACGCCAGCCAGGGCTAAATTGAATCTTTATTCTATTTTTCCCATTACCTGTTTGTTCCCTTATACCTTCCTTCCCCCAGCAATCACCACACTGTCACACTGTCTTTTATCTACCAGCAGGCTAGCTTTAGCTTATCTCATAGTAGAGGCAAGATTTCAAGAAAGCAAACAAAGGTTTGCAAGATGTCTTAAGGCCTAGGCTTGTAATTGGCACCCTGTCACTTCCACCTTATCCTTTTGGCAAAATCAAGTCATAAGACAAGCCCAGATTCAAGCAGTGGAGAAATAAATTCAGCTTCCCAGTGGAAAGAGCTACAAAATAACATTGCAAGAGGCATGGCTACAGGGAAAAGAATAATTTAGGCCATTCTTGCAATCAATGTACTAAAATATTCTTTCCAAGTCATGGAGTTATGGCCAAAGACAGCCTTTGAGAGATATTTACATTTTCATGTCAATTTAGCTCTAGCTTTGTTGTTACACTGACATCACATTTTCAGGGATTACTTACTCTTTGTCCATAGAACAGACTCTGGGTCACTGGGCTGTAAAGATTTAGAATGAGTAGTGGTAGAATATTTATTTGTCTGAGATGCGCAGAAACTAGTGACCCAATCTTCTATAAGACCATGCTTTTTTGTATCTCAGTCAGCTTTAGGAGTAGTATCAGAGATATATAGTAATCACAATATCTAGTTTTAGATTTATTAGAAGATAATTTGAGTGATCTCACCTAACAGATTCCAAATCTATTTAAATTCACTGAAAATCTGGATCAAATATTAGCCTTCCTATTACAGGGATATTAAATTTTGGGTATGCTTTGTTTTGACTCAATTTCTGACACATGCTAAAAAGCACCCCAGTGATCTAATGCAAATAAATGTAGAGTATATCACAGACCATGTTTTGGGTCAATATATCCCTGCATCTTCTCTATCTTCTCACTCTATTTTTTTCCCCTGAAAAGGATATACTCCAAATTGATATTCAATATAGAAACTGAGTATGCAGTTTATTATGTCAAGCTGAAAAATGCCTGTGGTAGTACAGGTTTTTATAGCTGTGGTTTTCTCTAGCTCAAATTGCTTCGAGTATCTGTCGGCAGAAAGTTTGAAGCAGGATGCATACAGAAACCATGAGTGGACAAAAGACACCTTTAGAAACTACAAACCAGCAACCAGAAAGCCTTTTAGCTGTAAGCCAGCAGACTTTTATGTCAAGCTTGGCTGACTAATTATTGCTTATAATTTGCATTAGGATTAATTAACTAATTAGAGAGGAATGTCTGAAGGCAAAGTTATGGCTCTGCTTGTCAAGCTGAGGACTTTAATTATTCTGATATTTTTAATTATAATCAGCTGCTGAATGAGTATTACATTGTCAGCTACTATCACTGAGACTAGGATGGGCAAAGGCACTGGAAGAATTATGGTTTTCCATTGTTCCCCCTACTAGCAATGGAAAGGTATGACCCAGCCACACATAGAAAAAGAAACTTCCAGCAGCAGATAGGACTTAGGAAACCACAACAATCCAGGTTGGTTTGCCAATTAAAGACTGAACTAGAAGCCTCTAAGCAGAATGAGGAAGTCAGCTTTGTGCACACCCATGTCTGATTGTAGCTGACAAGGAGCCTTCTGAGGTGATCCTCCTAACGGACAGACTTAGCCAACTGACATTCTTTTATGAACCACAGTATCAGCTTCCTGGAGCTCTTTGCAAATTGTTTGATGTAACATTGAGTTTCTGTGACTTTCTTTTCCTCTGAATGGCAAGCTAGGAGACTTAGTATGTGTATCTTAGAAACTGCCTTAACTTTCCAAAGAAAATTATTAAATAAATGTGCTTAGCACATAATATATATTCAGTGAAAGGGTATTGAATAAATTGTACATAATACATAGGAACTAATAATACAGTTACTTTCACAAGATATCTGGTCATTTTTATGGAGAATATTAGAAATTAAAATGAAACTTTTTTATCTGGGATGTTACATTTATTTATTATTTAAATATTTTATTTATTATTTTTAGAGAGAGGGGAAGAAAGAGAGGCAGAGAGGGAGAGAGACATCAATGTATGGTTGCCCTTCATCTGGCTCCAGCTGGGGATCTGGCTGGAGACCTGGCTTGCAACCTGGTTATGTGCCCCTGGCTGGGAATCAAACCAGTGACCTTTGGGTTTGCAGGCCAGTGCCTTATCCACTGTGCCACCAGCCAGGGCGGACATTACATTCAAACAATAGTCAGAAACACAATGTCAACAAAATGCCTCCATATGATCTATTGAAGGATGAAGTATGACAACCTTTTCATGATGGTTGAAGAACTAAAACTTCTCTGTTCTCAGTTACAACAAAGAAATTCTAAGCTTCAGTGATGTTAAAGGTTGTAAGTGACTTACAAACTGGTGAAGACCTACAAATTTAATGTCAAGGCACAACGCAAAGGTTGTACTGATTTCTTTTTAAAGATGCCCAGGAGTGAATTCACAGATTCTCGATCACACAGACACTCCATGAGAATTAGCAGTGTTTACTTTGAGCCTGTGGTTTGGAGGGCAGTCCATTAGATCTTCATTATCACATACATGCTTTGTATTTAGCAGTCTTTTTTCCACCTTTGTGCAGAGGGCAGAGGAGGGGGGTGTTGGTTGGTGGTACAAATAAAAATGCATGGGTATTCATAAAATCAGAAGAGATCTTTGAGGTGGGTAGCAGTGTGTGAGTGTGTTTAAGAGCATGGGCCTCTTTGTATTTATTTAACAAACACTTGCATAGTTTTAACACTGTGCCAGGCATTATTTGAAGGATTCTAAATGACTGCATAAGTAATCCTCATATTACTGAGGCAGAGAGATTAAGAAGCTTGCCCAAGGTAACACATCCAGCATGTAGTGAGGCTGGGAATTGTCCCCTGGCTCAGGAGACCACATTCATTGTGGCTATGATGTATTGCCTCACCTGGTGTTCTTGAATCTGGGACTTTCTTAATCCTCTGTGTCATCTATCACTGGGGAATAATAATAGTACTTATACCATAGGTTGCTGAGAGGATTCAATAAGTTAAGGCCTCAGGGACATTTCTCACAGATCCAAAATATAGTACGTGCTTAATATGTGTGTGGTTTAGGTAGATATTATGTCCAACTCTTTAATTTTGCACACAGAGAAACCAAAGTTCAGAAAGTAAGTGACTGACTTGCATTACAGCAGTAGTTACTCCTGCTAAGAATAAAATGCTTGGCACCCAATTCTCAGTCCAGGCTCTTTCCAATGCTCCCATCATGCTTCTAAGAGTGAATCTCTTATCTCCCAGTTTGGGACTTTCTCAATTTTAGCATTGATAGTCCTGTGTCAGGAGAGACCCTGCAAGGTCACTCAGAATTGATCATTCTACTTTTTTATATAATTGTACTCCCTAGCGAACAAGAAGACTCACTTCACCCCCTGACATCTGACTTCTTGATAAAGTTTTTTGGACTCAAAGGGCACATGCAACTTATAACATCCTTGCTTAACACATAAGTGAGAAAAGCTCTATATGGTCTAATAGAATGAAAATCCTTTTACTACTCTGAAAAAATGGAATTGGATAATTTTGTCACTGCTTTTATGGAGTGTTCTTGTATGTTGCTGACAGACAAGGAGGTATAGCACCATGATAATGATTTAATATACATTGCTTTACATTTTTAAAACACTTTCAGACCCATTATTTCATTTGGCTTTGGGTAGTTTTTACAATGATCTGTCTCCATTTTGCATAGAGGGAGCTGGAGGCTCAGGTGGTTATGACGCTTAAAGTCACAAACCTGGGTTTTTTGTTCAAAGCCTAATGTTTTTTTTTTTTTTTTTTTTTTTGCTACTGTGTATTAGTACATGACAGAATTGTATAATAGTGAATAATTCTGCTTACTCAAGCAGAGACAGGAGAAAAGAAAGGCATGTACTTTGGTGCAAAATTTAGGAGTTACAAAAAACTCAAGATGAATAATCAGAATCCATAATGAATAAAACGTCAACATTTTTTAAAGACAGGATTGAACAACCACATGAAAAAAAAAGAATCTAGACTCAGACATTACATGCTTCAAAGAAATTAACTCAAAATGGGTCACAGACATTAATGTAAACACAAAACTATAAAAACCCTAGAAGATAACATAGGAGGGAACCTAGATGATCCTGGATATGATGATGCCTTTTTAAATACACAATGAAGACATAATCCATGGAAGAAATAATTGATAAGCTCAACTTCAATAACATTAAGAAGTGCTCTACAAAAGACAATTCAAAAGGACTATAAGACAAGCCATAGACTGGGAAAAATATTTACAGAAGACATATCTAATAAAGAACTCTTATTCAAAATATACAAATAACTCTTAAAACTCAACAGTAAGAAATACAAACAACCCAATTAAAGATGAACCAAAAACCTTAACAGATATTTAACCAAATAACATATACAGATGACAAGTGAGCATATGAAATGATGCTTCACATTATACGTCATCGGGGAACTGCAAATTAAAACAACAATGAGATACCACTGTACAACTATTAGAGTGGCTAAAATCCAGGACATTTGTCAACACCAAGTGCTCTTGAAGATGTAAAGCAACAGGAGCTCTCATTTATTGCTGCTGGGAATTCGGCATGCTATAGCCACTTTGGAAGACAGTTTGGCAGTTTCTTAAAGATCAAACATACTGTTACCATCTAATATAGCATTCATGCTTTTTGGTATGTATGCAAAGAATTTGATATCTATGCCTGCACAAAATCTTGCACATAGATGCTTATAGTAGCTTTATTAATGATTGTCAAAATTTGGAAGCAACTAAAATGTCTTTAGTAGGTGAATGAATAGATACATGAGCTGTGGTATATCCAGACAATGGAATATTTTTCAGTGCCAAAAGAAATAAACTATCAGGTTATGAAAAACCATAAAGGAAACTTGAATGTATATTGCTAAGTGAAAAAAGAAAATCTGAAGAGGCTATAGACTGTATAATTCTAACTACATGGCATTGTAGAAAACGCAAAAATATGGACACAGTAAAAAATATCAGTGATTGGTGTGCAGTGTGGGAAGAGATAAATAAATAAACAGAGCACTGAGGATTTTTAGGGCAGTGAAAATGCTCTATAATAGTATAGTGATTACCATATGTCATTATACATTTGTCCAAACCCATAGAATGTACAATACCAAGAGGGAACCCTAAGGTAAACTATGGACTTTGGGTTATTATGATGTCAGTGTAGGTTCATCCTTAGTTTTAAAAATGTAGCATTTGTGGGTAATAGTGATAATGGGGGAGGCTATCCATGGAAAGGGAGTGGGTACATGGGAAATCTCTGTACCTCCCTCTCAATGTTGTGAATCTCAATGTATTCTTTTAAAAAGTTCTAAAAAGACATAGGATTCAACCCTGTACTTGCATGAACTCACCTCACTCATCCTCTCACTCTGACCTTGGTCTTGCCCACAAGTTCCTTTCCTGGGAAGGAGAAAAGTCAACTCCCTTAGTGCACTGGAGTAGAAATTCAATTAATTCTTATCTAATTCATTGCCTTTTGGATTATTTTTCTCTCTGCCAACACATTTGTAATACATATAAGAATCCATCTTATTTCTGAGTCATATTTGGGTAATTCTCCAGAGCCTGGACCCCCTAGGAAAATGTACTACCTGTCCTAACTTAGTGTTTCCCCATAAACACAGCTCACCCAGCACAGGCAGATCTGTGTAATGGCCCTAATGACAATTAATACTGGTGTAGAAGCAACAGTCGAGTCTTTAAGAAGCATGAACTGGGCCAGGATCATCCCTAAAATGGTGGCAGCAACTCGGCTGGCTGCAGGTTCTTTCAGATGTTTATGATTTGGGGCTGCCTTACAAAGAACTCTTCAACTCCAAAAGGAAGTAATGTATTCAGCATCAGGGGCTGGCCGACTGTTCTTTATTAGAGAACATCTGTGGTGAGTATTTAAAGTAAACTCTGGAAAAGGCATTCACGTTTGTGCCCCCGTATGCCATCTGTATCACACTGGCTCCTCAGAAATCTCAAGCTGGCCCCTTAATTTCTTCCTCACCAGTCAGCATTCTTTGGCTTGAAGGGCTTTCACCTAGAAGGCCGCCTATACTCAACCACTGCCCTCATCCCATAGGAATCAAAAACCACCCAGTCAAGCTCAGGCATGAAAATGAATAAAATGTGAGGACACTGTCATTGTTCAATGACTAATGCAGGCTCATTGCCCATGATGCAGACATGGGAGGAGAATGTGGACATACCTGTAATTTTTAGAAAAGAAACAGCATGCAGATTAGCATTATCTTGCTAATATATGATTCATAAAAATAGAGCAGAAATGAAAATAGGAACAGGAATTTTCACCTGAGAGGAAAAACAGATCTTTCCTTCCCAGAGCACCAAAAACAGGAAAATACCAGTATGGATTATTTTTAGGGAGGGACAGTAAAAGATACAGAAGGTGAGCATGCATACGCACACACACACAAACACACCCCTGACACACTGAACAAGGACAATGATTCTCCATAGTTACATGAGAAGAATATTGAATAGCATAAATAGGCAGATCTTATAGTGCCTTTGAATTTTTACTGTACTCTAAGCAGAAAAACTTATCAACCCAGGACCAACTCTGTTAATCAGACATGGCTGTGGAAGGAATTATTTCACATGACTGAATATTTTAGAAAATGGGCATTTTTAAGGTCTCCAAACAATAAACAATACATTGATGCTGTGATCATTGCATAGGGGTGACCACCTCATGAGACTCTTTATCAGCTACAATCAGTTATCATCATGTGCTTTCACACAGTGCTGTCTTCAGGGTCTATATATGTGTACATACGGAGTTATTAGCTTCTATGCTAAATGGCCGCAATGCCTTGTCATCTGATGCCTTGTTGATTTCAGTAGTTTTTATATCCTCTTTGTTGGCACCTATCACTGTTATCACTTTACAGAACCACCATATTGCAAGGTGAGGCAGACCTGCCAGCAAAGATGATTCATTTCTCCCAAATATCTCTTCTGCCTTCACAAGGAGAAGAAGCATGCATGTCTCTGAGGATGTGAGGACATAAACACTCCATCTTCTGCTGTTTTCTCTACTTTCTTGGCAGAAGCTTACTTAGAATCACCTACCTGACTGATACCTACCACTTCTGTGACTGCTGCCAAGCAGCTTTCCTTTGTCCCAACAGGTGATGGTGAGAGGATGGAGCATGACATTGAGTGGTGGGGACAGTGGTGGAATCCATGGCTGCAGCCACAGTCACTACTGCAAAAGGGTTCACAAACAGTACCTGGGACATGACTCTATTCTATAGTACAACAGTTTAGGACTGAGTGCTCAGAAAGCGTTTGCAATCTATTGGAGGAAGGGCTTTGTTATTGTTAGGGACCATTTTACTAGGTTGATTTTCTTTCATGATCTTTCCATGATTCATTTAGAAAGCCACCCAGTCATGGCATTCATTCATTTATTCATTCAGTACATATTTATTCAATTTTCAATATGTGCTGAACATTGTATTAGGTTCCAGGAATTCAACTATAAACTCCTGCCTTGGAAAAAACCCATAGTCTGACAGGACCCACAGAGAAATCAATACCCAATAACACCACATTAGGCTAAAACTCAACCAGGACTCAAACATTGTGCAAAATATAAGGGCGTGTGTGTGTGTGTGTGTGTGTGTGTGTGTGTGTGGTGAGTAACTGCTGATGAAACACATGAGTGTGTGTGTGTGTGTGTGTGTGTGGTGAATAACTCTGCTGGTGCTGAGGAGTAAGCAATGGAAGGCTTCACCAGGGATGTGGTATTGGATTAGGTGATGTGGAAGTATAGGACTTTGTGCTACATGAAGAGAGATGGGAAGAAAGTTGAGGACTGAGGAAACCACATACACCGAGGTACATTTGTAAACAGATAGATGAGTGTGACTGTAATATTGGGTATGGGGTTGCTTGAGTTAGTGGGAGATGATGCTGGAAAGGGAACATTTAAGGTCCTGCATAGTTCCACAGGCTCTCATCCCACTTAGGAGAGGTAGTGAACTTAGTATGCCTGTTTCACCTCTATTTCTTGCTCTTCACCTGAAGCATGAAGGAGCAGAAAGAAAGGGGCTGGGGGGAACTGATATGGATTATATATGTAAAGGCCAGTCACTGAACTAGCTCCTGTACATGTTGTTTTTGTTAATACTAACAACAAACCAAAGAGTTGTGATATATCTATTATACATTTGACAAATGTGAAAACTGGGTCTTGGCCAATGCCATGCTGTCACCATTATTGTCTTAGAATTCTACTCAGATCTGTGTACATTAAAAATTTTTTTTGGATTGTTGCTCCTGATAGTTACTTCCAAAAGAAGATATGGGACAGTTGCATATATAAATATAAAAATTGGATTAATTTTAACAACTTGGTGAAAAACATAGGCTGTATCCTTTAGATGACAAAATGTCATTCAACCCAGAGCCAAGGAACTTGGGAACTCCAGTGAGACTCCCAAGGGCTACCACTGGCTATCAGGTGGCACCTGGAGGGAGCAGGACCCCATTAAATAGGAGAGAAGAGAGCTGCGGATAGCCAGTTGCAAGCCCTGGAGAAGCATTAAAAAATCCAGGGATTTGCATAGGAAAATTGAAAGCATATTTACATTCAGGAATCAGCCACATGCATTACCACTGTCCTGGAAATAGGCTGACTCAGACCATACGACTAAAAAGAATAATGTTTACTCAGAACTGATGTACTTGTTTAAAAAGTTAATGTTTTAAGCTTTCTGCCTTCTAGCAAAACATCACTAATCTAATTAGAGCTTTTCAACCCTACTTGGCCTGTGAGCAGGCCTGCAGTGCACTGATGGCTCCCAGACAGGATGGACCCTGGGCCCTTTGTCCTCACCCCCTCAGCTTAAAAAGTTCAGTTCTGCCCTTCTTCCCATCCAAGTGTTTTCTTCTCCTTTCTAAGCCAGCCCACCAGGCATATTCCAGCACTTTGCACTAACTAGAATCCCAGAAAGCAAGTTTATTTGAGTGATAAAGGTCTTCCTTCAAAGATGTTCTCAAAACACTATAGGGTGAACAGCACATATCTAATTGCAATGGGAAGGAGATTTTAGCAGCAGGCGGGGGAGTTATAATGTTAAGGCCCTTACATGGGGAAATTTTTAAGATCCTCTTACCTCAGGTTTCAGCAAGTTAGTTCATTAAAATTTTTCCCCATTCTCAAGTTGTAGCTGACTAGTTGTTACTGCCAGGGACTGGAGGTTGGTGGGCTGGAGAGGTTATGAATGACAACATTTAAAAATTGAGGTGAAATTAATTGAACATAGTCCAACTTTTAGACCTCATTTGCTATTATTCAGTCAAGATTTAGGAAGGAGACTAAAACTCTTATTTAAAAAATCTTGAGCTAAAAATGTAAGTGTAAGTTTGTAAAATTTTCCTGTGATTTACATAGAATGGGAATTTGCCTGGCTGCAGTAGTGTCTGGGATGCCAATTGAGAACATCGGTGCTCAGAGCCCTGCATTATTCCTGCCCAATTTCCATAGTGGCTGAGTGTGGAGAAGGATTATTGAAGTGGTATTGGCATTAAGGGTAGCAATAATGAAAATATACATTGCAGGGCTCACAATTTCAGAGCACTCTCCTATCTATTCTTACTTTCTATTTGCACAATCCATGAGGTTAGTTAGTGTGGGAATTGGTACTCCCAGTTCACAATGGCATCATAAGAGACATACAGTGGTTAAGTGGTTTTATGGCACCACATGGATATTATACACCAGAAGTAGTATTAAAAATTAGCAAGCTCAGCCCTGGCTGGTAGCAAGTGAATAGGGCACTGGCCTGCAAACCCAAAGGTCTCAGGTTCGATTCCCCAGCCAGGGCACATAACCAGGTTGCAAACCAGGTCTCCAGTCAGGTCTGTGGCTGGAGGCAGGTGAAACACAACCATACATTGATATCTCTCTACCTCTCTGCCACTCTCCCTTCCCCTCTTTCTAAAATGGTTGGGATACTGAGTTAAGGAATCTGTAAGGCCTATCCTCTCTCACTGATGAATTTGTAGAAGTGAGATGGAGGAAGACAAGATCATAACCATGTCTTCCTCATCTTAATCCCACCCATCCACCATAGAAAGGTTAACCATGTGTATTTGGTGTCTCTGGAAAAGATACTATGGGATCTGATAAGGCACATTTTCATTTCTGGATCTCATAACTCAGTGCACCACTCTTGGATGCTTTGTTAGGATGAGTAGCCTTATTTCTCGTCTACCCCAAATGGAATTTGACACTTATGCCTATAAATGTATAGGGTATCTTTGAGTCTCATTATCTCATTTTCTTTTATTAATAATATTTTGTTGATCATATGATTATAATTGTCCTGATTTTCCCCCTTTGCTCCCTTCTACTCAAATTGAGGCAATCTGCTTAGCTTCTCAATTGGAAGAGTCTCCTTTCCTTTTGTGTCTGTCCATGGAGCCAAAAGGAAGATGGAGCAGTGACCTATGGCATCAACTGTATGCAGGGTCAGGCCCATACTCCTACATGAATGTGTCAGAGACAAGCTCTGCTGAAAGTCTTGGCATAGACAAGTACATAAGGAAGCTGTTTCTAGAAACTTAAAAACTGACACAATGATTTAACTTTTGAAATTATTGCCTCAATAATCATTGTTGATTGCCTCAAACAATCCCCCCACCATTGTTCATGCCCATGGGTCATATGTATAAGTTCTTTGGCGGCTCCATTTCCTATACTGTACTTTACATCTCCATGGCTATTCTGTAAACTACCTATTTGTACTTCTTAATTCCCTCACTTCTTCACCATTTCCTCATACCCTCCTCCCATCTAGCAACCATCAAACATTCTCTGTATCCATGATTCTGTCTCTGTCCTTTTTTTTTTTGCTTAGTTTTTTTTTTTTTTGATTCAATTGTTGATAGATTTGTATTTTTTAATTGTCTTCAGTATCTGAACCTGACTACAAGTTCTGTTGAGTGAAACTGAATAACCCTGATGAGGTGAAGCAAACAGTTTAAAAGAAAAACAAGCAAGCAAGCAAACAAATAAGCAACACCAATGCACTTGTTGTACAGAATAAATATGGTGGAGGGAAACCAGCTTATTTTCTCCAGCTTTTTCTCAGACATTAATGTTGAATGAACTTTTGGACATATTCTGGTTTGATTAATTTCTTCATGGTTTGTTTGACTCAAATTCTGTTGCATCTTCCTCTGAGAAAAAAAAAACATGATACTGTTTCCTACTTGACTTATTAATTACATCTGCCTAAACACAGCAGTTAAGGTTGCTATTATCTCATGGATCACACACTACATTGCACAATGCTCTCATTGTAACTCAGAATTCAGCCATCTCCCAGTTACAGTATAGGGGAGATTATATCAAAAGTAATGTTTACAGTGTACTAACAGCCTCATAAAGATAAACATCAGAAATTTATTTCAGAAGTTAAATCATTGTGTCAGTTTTTAAGTTTCTAGAAACAGCTTCCTTATGTACTTGTCTATGCCAAGACTTTCAGCAGAGCCTGTCTCTGACACATTCATGTAAGAGTATGGGCCTGACCCTGCATACAGTTGATGCCATAGGCCACTGCTCCATCTTCCTTTTGGCTCCATGGACAGACACAAAAGGAAAGGAGACTCTTCCAATTGAGAAGCTAAGCAGATTGGTCAAACCTCTCTCTGATGATATGTCTAATGTGTCTTATTCTGTCTGTGCATATTCTATCCTGGAATTAAATTTGTGAGACAACTTTCTGAATCACTACTTGTACTCACACTTTGAATCAAGAGGATAAGAATGATGGTGCAGAACACTCAAAATGCCCACATTTCCCTGGGGGAAGGATTAAGAGTGCTTGTTAGCTATGGAGTCAGAGAGATTTCAGATTTGGCACCAGTTCCATCACTTAACTATATAACCTTAGGTAAGTTGCTGAACCTCCCTGAGCTTCAGTTACCTGATATTTTGGATGGGGATCATGAAAATAACTATTGCATAGGGTATTTATGAAGATTAAGTAAGTGCTCATAAAACACCTATCCCAGTGGTTAATATAAGCAAATGGTCAATGAAGATTAATCAGTATTGTTCTACCTGCCAGCCTGGAGGACCACCTGCAGGATTGTTCCAGAAAATAAATATGATAATGTCAGCAAAAGCTCTTAGCACAACTTTTGGTCTGCCCTTAAATTTTCTGGTATGGCCTCAACATAATAAGTGCCATATATGAGAAACCTGCTGCCAACATCATACTAAATGGGCAAAAACTGAAAGACTTTCCCTTAAGATCAGGAACAAGGCAAGGGTGTCCACTCTCTCCACTTCCATTCAACATAGTTTTGGAAGTTCTAGCAATAGCAATCAGACAAGAAAAAGGAATCAATAGCATCCAAATTGGAAAGGAAGAAGTAAAACTGTCATTATTTGCAGATGACATGATAGCATACATAGAAAACTCTATCGACTCCACAAAAACACTATTCAACCCAATAAGTGAATTTGGATACAAAGTCATTACCCAGAAATTTAAGGCATTTTTATACACCAACAATGAAACATCAGAGAATGAAACCAGAAAACAAATCTCATTTACTATAGCAACAAGAAAGATAAAGTACCTAGGAATAAACTTAACCAAGGAGGTAAAAGACCTGTAGTCAGAGAACCACAGAACATTGAATTAAGAAATTATGGAAGATACAAATAAATGAAAGCCTGGATGGGGAGAATTAACACCATAAAAATGTCCATACTACCTAAAGCCATCTATAGATTCAATGCAATCCCTATTAAAATGCCAACGTCATATTTCACAGACCTAGAACAAATTCTTTAAAAAATTTATATGGAGCCAAAAATGACCCCAAATAGCTATAGCAATTTTGAGAAAGAAGAACAAAGTAGGAGGAATCATAATACCAGATCTCAAACTATATTGCAAATCCATTGTAACTAGGGGGAAGGGGAAAAGTAGGGTAAGGGTTTAGTGGAGGAGCTAATGTGAAAGACCTGTGGACATGGACAATGAGGTGGGGATTGACTGTGGGAGAGGGGATGGGGAAGATGGGGCAGAGGAGACCAATGGGGGAAAAATTAAATAATTGCATGACAACAACAAAAAAATTGATTAAAATTTTTTTCTGGCACTGCAAGGGCAAAAAAAAATCAGTATTCATATTCAATTCATGTTTTTAGGTCTTTTTTGTATATTTTATTGATTACGCTGTTACAGTTGTCCCAAATTCTTTTCCCTTTGCTCCCCTGCACTCAACCTCCCACCCCATTCCCTCCTGTAGTCCCGCCCCTCTTAGTTCTTGCCCATGGGTTGTGCATATAAGTTCTCTGATTTCACCCTTTTCTTTATTATTCTTATCTTACCTCAGTCTATCTTTCAATTCATGTTTTTAAATTAGTGAGTAAAATAAACTCTTTCTAGTTATCATCAGGGTGCAAGTGTGAGCTTCTTTTTTATACTCCCTCCTTATTTCTATTTGCCATTCCTTTGTTCTAACACATGCAAGGTAGATGACCATATTTCCAAAGCTGAAATGTCTCCTTTTGGTCAAGAGTCAACAACTTTGTCTGTAGTTTATCTTCTGAGAGTGCAGCTTATCCCAGGAGGCTAGCGACCACCCTGAGACTTCAGTTTTGGCATACAACTTAAACTATCATCTTCTGTAGATGAGCACCCAGGTAGCAGGAATATATGCCCATTGGTGCATTAACATATACATAGACAGAAAGCCAGGACTCTTAGCTGGTGAAGTCAGTCTGTGTCCCAAAGGCCAACAGGACTGAGAGTTACTTCTCATGATAGGATTTTAGATCTAAGCAATTCTTAAGCAAGTAATAGTGTCACCTGAAATTACCATAGCATTAAGTTCTTTTCAAACAGTTTTCACATAACATAGCTTATCATAACCATTCTGTGATGTATGTGATACAAAGGCACATATCTTTACTTCCTCTTGGAAGGAAATATCGGTTCAGAGGTACAATACTAAATGGTTCAATTCCCAGCCAGGGCAACATAACCAGGTTGCAAGCCAGGTCTCCAGCCAGGTCCTTAGCTGGAGGCAAGTGAAAGGCAACCATACATTGATGTCTCTCTCCCTTTCTGCCTCTCTCACTTCCCCTCTCTCTGAAAAATAATAAATAAAATCTTTAAAAAAGAATACTAAGTGGTTCCAGGTACACACTACTGAATTAGCCTGGAACACAAAAAGGTGTTACTTCAGCACTGGAGAAACAGCCAGGTTGGAAGGAAGGAGCCCCAACAAGAGATTCCCCTGGAATTGTTAATGCTCAAAGAGGATTTCTCTCTCCTTTTTGGGGTGGGGCCTCCTTGTAAAATGAAATTTATCTCTGTTGTCCCTTGGATGCTACAAGCTGTGCTGATATCTGCTGATTGCCAGCCCTTCATGCCTACCCCAGGAAGCCCCAGTTAGCTTGTGGTTTCCATTTCTGATGGGAAAGCTTTTTTGTGGCTCATTGCCCACCAGCTACAGGTAGTATTGCTGTCTCTATGAAAGATTTTCACACTTTTGTGTGCACCAGACTTATCTGTAGCACTTGTTGAAAATGAACTATGGATCAAAATGTGAAACCCCGATTTAAGAGACACTGGATGTGTGTGTGTGTGTGTGTGTGTGTAATGGATTCACTGGTGTACTGGAACTGGCTTGTAATAACTGATTGAGTGCATCTTTTCCCACCTCTATACTCAGTGGCTTAGTATTTTGAAATTGACTAAGGTCAGAGATTTTGGCTCAAGGAAATTGGCAAGTGCTGTAAATCAGCCCACTTTCACCCATCCCAGATCTGGTTGTTAAACATTTACTAGCACATTGCTGAGTAGTTCCATTGAGTCCCAACAGATACTTAGTCAGCTCTCAGATAATTCAAAATAGTGCTTATAAGTTATAGGTAGGCGACTTGGGCAGAAAGATCATGACTGACGGCCTTGATTGCTTTATTCTATTTTTCCTCCTGATATAGAAAAAAAATGTAATTTACGCTGTCCTTTCCAAGGAAAATTCAATTATATAATTATATATTTCTAGCATATATTATAGCTCTTTTAATAATAAGAATCATTGAATACCTACCATATTTCCAATCCTATTCTACTGAATAAAATAAAGTACTGACTTTTGGGACAAAAATTTAATTCCTTGGAAATTTTGTGGCTTTGAAGGAAATTCCATGTAAGTGAAACAAAGTGAGGGGAGAGTGAATGATACAATATGAGATTAGCCTTGTACACAGAGGCTAGTAAAGGGTTTGCATTTAATTTGAAGTTTAATAGGAAACCCTATTAAACCTGAAACAGAGGACACGTGGTCAGATTTATGTTTCAAGAAAATCATGGTGGTTGCTGTGTGAGAACTTGTTGCAGAGAGCAAAAGGGAAACTGGGTGATGAAACTAATCTTTTTTTACATTTCTTCAGAGAAGAACTTTCTAAAGTCCTGTTTGTCCCTTTTAACACAAATTTCTTTCTCACAATTACAGGGATAGGATCTTTGAGACAAACACTGGAGCAAAATTTCGTGACTGGAGAAGAGGCAAAATCACCTATATCTTATAAGAACTTATATATTTATACAATACTTTCTATTTTTTTTTTTTTTAAGAATCTGATCTTCTTTGACCATGATGTCCAACCTCTAGATCTTAAGTTAAAAGACATTCAACCAACACCATCCAATAGAACTTTCTGAAGTGAGAATAATCCATACTTGCATTATCCAATATGGTAGCTATTCTTTACATGTGGCCACTTAAAACATGTGTGACTGAAGAATGGGATTAATTACTTACATTTTCATTAATTAAAGTTTAAATGTAACAGCCCATGTGGAGAATAGCTGCCATACTGGAAAGTGCAGCATTAGCTCCTCTGTGTCTCTGATGCAGGTGACCTCTCTGAACCCTATATTTGGTAATAATTCTTACCTGTAAGCAAAGAAAGGATTCAATGATACAAGTACAAGCATAAAGCCTGGTGTCTAGCAGCTCACAGGACTACAGGTGAAGCTGGAGCAGAATTGAACTGGCTCACAGGGGTCAATTGTGCATATCTCTTCCCAAATCTGAGTTCATCTGAGTTATGGGGGGGCAAATCTACACCATGGGAATCAGCAACTACTACACATTGAGTCTCCCCACCACCACCTTTCTCCCAAGAGCCAATTGTTAAAGTTTTACTGACACAACACTGGTTGGATGCATTTAGAAATTATATCTACTTCTAGTTATTTCTACTACCGGAACTTTAATTTTTCACACATTCTTTTCCTTTTCATTATTTCTACAACATTCTTCTAGTATGTTGTAGAAATATACATTCTGTTCCTTTCCTTACTGGCTTTCACAGCCTGCTTTGCTTCTGTGCTTCTTCCACCTGAAAGAAGCTCTGCCCAAGGAGGATGATGCAGCTTAGTTCTTCCTCTTCTCCCCTTTCCTTTAATACAACCTGTAACTCTCAATTATACCAACTTGACTATTCTTTCTTTCCTGAGAAGAAAGCCACCAACTGGCTATATAGTTTAGTCACAGGAACATTTTCAGGAAAAAAAAAAAAACACCAAAAAAACTCACGTGCTTTTTGTCTCCATCTCTCCATGCCCTCATCTTGGGCAGGTGTTCTCTTCAGTTCTGAGCTTTTACATTTATGAACAAATGGTTTTGTAAAATGTTGCAACTTACATCTCTGCTTTGCTCTTCTCTTCCTAGTTTCAGTAATTTTAAGTTGTGTTTCACCTGCAAACTAGATTAAAAAGGTTATATATTTATATTACTTATGATTTTCTTTCCTCAGCAATATGGTTTAAAGATAACACTCCTAAAATTAGAAGTCTCTAAATCCTACCTCACCCCAAGACTTAGTAAAACTTCTATAGGTAGTTTATCTGTTAAAAACCTTCACTTAAAGATGATACTGAATGAAGGTCTTTTGCCTTCAAGACTGCTCAGAGCCTGTTTTGACTTGTGAGTGCTAATTTCTGCCAAGAGGTTAACGCTGATTATCTTACCAGGTGTGATCCCATCTGGGTGAGCTCTAAGAAAGTTTACTCCATTGGTTTTCAAAACACTTTTATTTTATAAGGCATTAGAATCACTTTTTTCACAGATAATTTACATGGAATTCCAGTATACAAAAAGGTAGATGCTTAATTTTTCTGGTTCTGATGTGGGCAACAAATTTATCCAGGAGGAACTTCAAATAGCATCGTTTGAAAAAACATTGACAGACCTGATTTATTTTTTAAAGGCAATTCTATTCTTCTCCAGTATTACACATCCATTCTTTTGGTGGGCAGTCTTTCTAAACTACATGCTATTTTCTTTTTAAAAATCTATAAATCTTGGTTTGTGAGGCCAATAACTTATATAATGGTCAAGAGATCAAACAGTTTATGGGGATATCTCTTCTGTCAGGAATAACTTTTTTAACTTTGCCACTTTTTGGTAAAATCCATCAAAATTAGCATAATGTTGTTTGTGTTTTTATAGTGTCCCTTTGACTTGTATTTTCTTAATTAGAAATCAGTTATGTGACAAGCTACATGACTTCATACTGATGATCACTTATTAACACAAATAAAACCCCACTATTTTAATATGACTTAAACTCTCAGGGACTTCAAGATAATAATACCCTGGAAAGAAAAAGCCATCACTTTTCAAATGGACTGAGATTTAAATCTGAAAAGTTTGCAACATATTTTGGAAGATCTGGATGCATGGCTCTTTGTATTTCTTCTTTTATATGTTGGTGTTACAACTTTATTGCTATAAGTGAGGAATGGCCTCAGTCGACAATTAGTCTTGCCATCAAATTATCATAGACATGGACAACAGGTGGGATTGACTTTGAGGGGAATGGGTGGGTGGGGAGGGGGACAGAGGGGAGCAAAAATGGGATGGATGTAATACAATAACAATAAAATTTAAAATAAAAAATTATCATAGAAAAAAATTGATTAATATCAACAATGCTGAAATCAAAAGGATTATCAGATTTTTCCAAATTTAATTATTTTGTACCTTAATGAGCTCAGTTCAAGTTGATTCACAAGATCACTTAGCCAGAGCCATTTTATCCATTGGCTGCTTTGGTCTCAGAGCCCAGGGACTATGAGCTTTGCCAGGATTTGCTAAGAGGTTTGAATCTGGCAAAGAAAATATAGTGACCTCAAAATATAAAAAAAAACACAACTGCTAAACAACAACAAAAACAGCAGAAATGAAGAAAAGTGCTAAATAAAAATGGGTAACTGTTGAATCATGTATTGTTTTTAAATTTAATTTTATTGTTGTAGTATTACACTCATCCCACTTCCCCCCTCTGAATCATGTCTCTTAAAGCTAACATTGTGTTGACTAGACTATATGTCAATATAATCTTTAAAACAAAAGAACAAAAACAACTTTATTCTTCAAAACCTCAAGATTTTAAAATGTACAAAATTATTTGGGATGGTTCATAGAATAATAATATTATATTTAAAGCAAACCTTTAATTTGATGTTTCTTATGAAATCATATAAGGCTTCAATAAGAAAGGCCTAGAAAGGACTTTTTAAAACCACCTCTATGCTTAACAACTAATTTGCCTTGGCAGACTTATAGACCTATCAGCTCACTAAAAATGCTAAAAGGAGATAAAGAAAAAGTCTGTATATATGCACATGCATAATTTTCTAAAAAGATGATTCTTAAAGGTATTCCTGTACCAAACATAAAACCATAATAATAGTAAAGAAATAAATAAACCCTGCCCTAGTCTCTCTTTAAATCAAGTCAGACTATCAAAAGATTATATTCTAAAAAATAAAAAGACTTTATTCATTATTTTTAAAGAAAGGAAGGGAGGGAGGAAGAAAGGGTGGAAAACACCAATGTATGGTTGCCTTTCACCTGCTTCTTAGCTGGGGACCTGGCTGGAGACCTGGCTTGCAACCTGATTATGTGCCCTGACTGGGAATTGACCTTTTGGTTCTCAGGCTGGTGCCTATCCACTGAGCCACTAGCCAGGGTATATTACATTCTTTATTAGATTGAGTCTTGCCTTCCCCTTGCTTTATTCACTTACCTCCTTCTTATCTAAGAATAAAATATGCTGAAATGTGCTTCAATTTTAACCCCAAATTTTACAGTGGTTTTGAGAAATAGACTTATGAAATATTTAACTACATCTGTTTGAAATGTTGAGGATATTATTTATCACATCATTGAGAACCTTCCCTAAGAAGACCTATTTGAGACAATTCCTTTAGAGATAATAGTTAAAGAAGACTTAGCTTCCTCCAAGAAACTAACAATATTTTTTTTCTGAAAAAGTTTGAAATCAACTCTCAATGTCAAAGCCATGTGAGGGTTCATACTACCTGCATGGGCATGCCTGCTTCTATTCCACTTGTTTCTGGTTTTGGCTTTCTGCCTTTATTAATATTTTTCTTTTGACTCTTAGTTATAATTTTTATTCATGCATACATCATTGATGTAAGCCTCCTCAAAAGAGAGTTAAGGGTAAAGATAAATGAATATCTAACTTGCAATTGAAGAAATTAAATTTCAGGTTAGTAGCTAACCGAAAGAACAGAGCCCATTCTAGGGTGAGTACTGGAAGCCAGGGCTCTCACATGCCAGACTATTTCTTTGGGTAGTTTGCCATATAAATGGCGCAAAATGTTCCTTATTGGCAAGCAGCACAACTCAAATGTAGATCTATAGGGAACTCCTCTTCTTTCTGTTTCTTTATGAATTTTGAAACTATATCCTCTTTAGATCTCTGGACATATTACCCTCTTACTACAGGCAACACATGGTGACTGTGAAATCTTTCTTTACTACAAAATCTGTCCTGAAAGTATCAAGACAATGTCAATATAATTAAAGCAATTTACGCAGCTGATACTTTTGGAATAGACCTTGTATTTACGGCAGTATTTTAGGAAACTGGATCAGTAGCAGACAAAAGTATGGGCACAAAACTTTGGTGCATGTCCTCCTGCTCTCCCTGACTATGTCTCCTCTTGCAGAGTGATAAAATATTGTTAAGAACATGGACTGTGGAACCAAATGGATTTATGTAGCCAAGATCTGCACTTATTACCTATGTGACCTAGGGAATAATAATTATGTGAAATGAGGATAATTGTTATTTATCCCATGAGATTGTTGTGAAGATTAAGGAGTTAGCACAACATAATACAATCTCAGTAAATATAAGACTATGAGGACTATGAATAAGTACTGTATAAACATTTCACTTTGCAGAAAGAGATCCCTCCCTTGGGGAACATAATAAAGTCAGATCTTTATCCTATGTGGATAAAATAATTAGAGACTCAGTCCTCTCGAAGGCACTATCTTTTCACTGGAGCAAATACAGTGGATATAGAAAATGGACTTAAAAATATCCAGATGTTATTTTGCATATAAATCAAGACCAGGGACTGAATTTCAAACCATTTATCTGGTACCTGCCCAAACCCATTTCAGGTGACAGCAGAAGAAATGAAGGGAGCTGTGGGAAGGAGTCGTCAAAATTGCGTGCACAGGGTTGTTGTTCCAACTTTGGATGTTGGAGTGAAGCCACCTGGAAGGTTTGTCCTGGTGTGTTTGAGATCCTAGGAAATTTCCCCACCATTAAAGTTGTGCTTTAGGGAACTGAAAGAAGTAATGATTTTTGTATCTGTAAATAAGGCTGTTGCTATGTGTGATGGCAACGTTCCATAGACATTATATTTTCACTTTCTTGTGGTCCACCCATGAATTACAAAGCGCAAAAGGGTGTTCCCTTCCCAGTTGAAAATAGCTTTTGGCAGCATTTTCTGACACAGCTCTTCAGTGTGCCACGGGACCTGTCATCTCAATCATTTTGCTTTCCCTTTCATCCTCCCACAAAGTGATTTTAAGGAGGGAGGGCAACTGATCAGATGAAGCCGAAGGATATGTGAGCATGTTAATAACAACCTGTCAAAACCTGGAATAGCCAGATACAAACATGTTAGATGAAGGGTGAGGTGGGCTCCTAAAATGTCCTTACCCCCATTTACCTTAAACTCTGTGCTAATATCTCTACCCCCTTCCATCCTGAGAACAATACAATTCTCTCACCTTCATCAGCATTATCATGAAAATCAATGGAAAATGTTTTAAAAGGATGTTCAAGGCTCACAACTCATCAAAATTCATTCTTGGCCTTCCTGATTCCATAAAAAATTAATGAAGTTACTCCTAGAATATTTTTTATTGGGCGAAACAGAATCATATAATCAACAAATATTTTATAGGAATTTCAAAATAATGAAGCTCAAATCTTCAACTAAACCTTTCTATTGGTACTGGAAATAAATGGAAGTCTTAAGAGATGTGCTTAAATGGGCCACTTTGGCACAAATATTGTTCCAAATATGTGATTTAATTTAGACCTCCATAACAATGTCATAAACTAGGTACTAAGACTACCACCATTTTACTAATAAAAAACAGAGGTACAGAGGAATTAGGATATTGCTTGTGCATAGATAGCTGATAGCTAATTCAGTGTTATAGGTAGGATTCAAACTCAGGCAGTTTGATTCCAAATATTTTTTCCCATCATACAAAGCCACGTCTTATGAAAAGCACAGAGCACTGGATGGTGGTGAAATCTCCTGACAGGCAATAGCTAGTGAGAATTTATTATGGCTTGTTCTCCTCTTATAGATCAGCTGGAGTAATAATTTAGAAAGTTAAAGTTGCAAGGTTACATTAGAGATGATCACTCAGGCCCAGAGATATCTTAAAGCTAGTTGGGAAGAGACCTATGGTTCAACATTTGGCTTTCTTTCTCCTTGTCCAATAGTACATTTCTCATACTATGTATGATTGATTAAAGTGGGCTTCATAGGGAAATAGTCTCATAAGATCCTTTTCCTCATTCTTCTTCTATTGCTGCAATTTCTGCATGCTGTTTCATTCCCAATGGTTTCTACTCAAGAAGGTGGAAGGAGGATGGGCAGGTGGTCAAGACCCCAAGATCAAGACACCTGATGGATATGTTGTAACTGTGTGAATCTAAGCAACAACCTTTACCTCCGGGACCCTACATTTCCTCATCTATACAGTAGTAATAAACACCTGTCTTTTTTCATGTTGCTGGGTTTTCTCAAGAATCAACACTTCTAGATCTGTAGATCTTTGCTGCTTAAAATGTGGTCCATGCCCTGACAGGTAGCTCAGTGGGGTGGAGCATCATCCTATACAACAAAAGAGTTTTCTATTCCTAGTCAGAGCACATATGTAGGTTGTGGGTTTGATCCCCATTTAGGGTGTGTGCAGGAAGCAACTGATCAATGTCTCTCTCACATGAGTGTTTCTCTCTATCCCTTTCTTCCTCTCTTTCTCAAATCAATAGATATATTTTCAGATGAGAATAAAAAATATATGTCCACATACCAGCAGCACAAGCATTATTGGGAGTGACATAGAAATTGAGGATGTCAGGCCCAACTTCAAGTATACCAAATTGGAATTTCCCCTTGAACAAGTTCTTCAAGGGATCTGTATGCACATTCAAGTTGGAGAAGCATTGTGAAAGTGTGGCAACTCAAAATCACAGCACACATAGAGTGTGGCTAGGGTTCCACATCTCTGTTCCTGCTCTCACTTTTGCTACTCTAAAAGGGTAACTCACGTCATTGGTCCCTTACTTTTGGGACCAGTTTTGGAATTTGGAATTGTGTGTGTGTGTGTTTTTAAAAAGTAATTTGATACATATACTATATCTTTATCAACACCCCCAGTGGGGACTGAGATAGTTGCCTTAAATAGAACAGTGACTATAAGACTGAATGGAAGGAATAAAGATTAAACAAAATCTCAATTATTATCTTCAAAATGCTTGCAGAACACTTGGAAAATAACTTTTTGGTTACAGAATGGCTGATGAGGACTGGAAATATGAACTTCTCAGGGGTGTGCTGGCCTCAGTCTGGGAGAACACTGAGATGCAAGTCCCGCCCAAGGCAGTTCTGACCTGTGAGAACTGTGGCTGGACCAGGGTGGGGAATAAGAGCCCAGGATGGTGCTGCCCTGGCATTTTGGGGTTTTTCTGCCTTTGTAAGAACCTATCAGCTGCTCCAAATGCAAGGCACACACATGGTTTGGGGGAGAGAGGCAGCTTATTTTCTCACTTGTCCTGGAATATTAAGCCTGAGTAACAAGTGGAGTGGGCACATAACTTCTCCACATCATAGGAGATTGCACGATTCTTGAAAAGAAGGGGACTAAGCCTGCTTTCCTTTATTTATAATCCTCCAGTAATCAAATAAGCAACTCAGTAAAATCAACATGTCTGTTGTTGAAGGTGTTGATGATAAAAGTTCTCAATCACAGAAACAAATGTTCTCATGATAAAACTTCTCTAAAAAAGATGATGGGACTGCACCTCCAACCTGATCATTTCTACTCTCCCTTTTACAGAATAACTTAAACTTACTCAAATTATTTTTTGAGGAAGAACATTTGGGATGCTTCTCTAATGTGGATACCTTTGTTGTAGCCTTATCAGGAATTCATTACTATTTCAAAAAAATAAAAATAAGATAAAAAGATTCATCTAAAAGGAAAGTCCCTTTGAAGAGCCTGTAAGTTTTAAGAGATGGAAGAGAATAGGATCTCTGGTTCATAACAGTTGGCTTCTGATCTTCAACACTACTGAGAGTAATTGGAACACTCTCCTGTATTTGTCTGGTACCCAGGGCATTTAGTGAGCAGGTGGTATTGAGGAATATGGAACAACAGTGGTACAACTTTCCTACCAGAAGTATCTATCAGCTCAACCCAGAGACAATGAGACTGAAATGACCAGCTCAGAAGCATGTATTAGGACAGGTCTGATGATATCTAGAGCAGCTTCTCATCAAGGCTGAGCTCCACTTGTATTACCTTCTTTAGTCTTCACAAAACCTTCAAACATCATTGCCTGATGCTACAGAGCAGGAAACTTAGGCTTGGGGAGGGTAAGCAAATTGCCAAGAGTCATACAGCTAGAAACCAGGTCTGGCTAATTCTAAAGCTTGTGCCCTTAACCATTATGGCATTCAATTTTATTCCAAGGCTTAGATTTGCTTTAGGAACCCTGAGTGTAGGGTAGAGGTGAGGGTGCTCTAGGCAACAAGGCTGGGCAGGTGACCTGTGTGCTGACCATGGAAAGGTGTTGAGTAAAGAAGATGGGTGACAGGGCTGGGATTCATGAGCCCATGGAAGATTGAAAGATGATTTATGGTTCCTTTTCAACTATCTTCTATCTTCCTTCCAGGGATATAAGTGAGATAATCATAGGATTATAGCTATGAAATGAAACTCCTAAAGCCAATCTATCCCCCTGCCTTCAGGCAGTGGTTCATTTAAACTCGACAATTTTCTCTCTTTGTCTAAAGATCTTAAAAGGAGGAATTTCCAAATTACTCAAAGTTACATATGACAGGGACTCACAGGTCATGTAGTGATTAATCTTTCTGTGATAATAAGCCTAAATTAATTTCCAAGCATTTATTGAGTTCCTACATTGTGCTAAGATAGGTGTGACAAATGCATGTGTGTTTGTGTGTGTATGTTTCAGATGTTTAAGGAAGCATAGATAGCTTGCTCTTAGTTAATAAGAGTAATACAATTGTAATAATTAAAACCCAGTAAATATTTAAGGTTTAGTTGGTAAGTATCAGTAACCTGCATCTACTTCTGCTAGAAATGGGCCATGTGACTGCACAAGTCACTAGACCTCTTAGATACAGAACTGCCACCTCTGAAGGCCATCTTGTCATCATGGTTGCTTAACAGCTGGAGGGATACAGATTCTGAGCTGTGTGGAGGAGGCTGTGAGGATGATGAGTTTCGGGAAAGGAGTGATTCTGGAGGAAGTGGTTTGTTCAGGCTTTGGGGAGGAGGGCGGGCTGAATTTGGTTCCTGAAAATGGATAGCCTTTGCCTATGGAGAGGGAAAGGCACATCAGGAAACAGCTGGAGACAGGAAGAAGCATTGCCTGCTGGCTGGGGAGGGAACAGCTCAGGGCACAGTCTAGCACAGAAGGCTAGGGCCAAATTACCTTAAATCACATTCAGATTTGAGGTGTTTGGGTTAAAGGGGGCATCTCATTAACAACAAAATAGTGAAAGAAAAAGGGGAAAAGCAGGGAGACTGGGACAACATGAATAGGGCATCTGTAAGATCCCAGGCCCTGGCTAAGTGTTTTAAGTAAATGCTCACTGTATATAAGCTTCACAACCAAGCAGAAAGTAGGGCTTAGTCTCCCCATCCTGCAGATGGTGAAATGAGGTTCAGAAAAGTTAAGTCATTTGCCTCTGATACCCTGTAAATAAATGGCCTTTGGTCTATTAGACTCAAAGCCCGAGATTTCTGCGTGGGCCAGGATATGAAGTAGCATGTGTTATGGAAGTTTTATGGAAAATAAAAAAAAAAAAAAGTACAAAATCTCCTAGAGTTAAGGAAGCCAGAGGAATGATGAGGTAATGTAGGCTTAAGTGGAACAGGATGAAAGAGGAAACAGGCATCCTCAAAGAATATTCTGGAAGACTTAAAGGGAAAGTGGATTGGTTATGGGGTTAGCATGCTTGAGATGGATAAGTAAAAGATGAGTGCAATGTTTGTCATATGGAAAACTTGGAAATCCTTGACTCCACTAACATCAAGTAGGAAGAGAAGCTAGTTGGGACATGAAGGTGACTTAAATCTTGGATACGTGGAGTCCAAGGTGGAAGTGCCCAGAAGGATGCTGGTGCAGTGGACACAGAAACCTTGGCTTAACAACAGGGCTAACAAGAAAACTCAAGGAATTATTAGGGAGAAGAGGTCATTGAAATCTTGAAATGAGGTAAGTCTGTAATGAAGGTAAAAAAGAGGTATGTGGGAAGAGCAAGAGAAGTCTGATGAGAGACAGAGTGAGCATTCAAGGAGAACAGAAGAGAGCCAGGAGAGCAGTAGCTAGAAGCTGAGTGCAAAATGGATTGCAAGAAAGAGGGATAGAGCAAAGCAAACAGGGGGACAAGGGTGCCTGGCCTGTTGATCCTCAGAAGTTCCAGTCACAACAGAGACGTCTGTTAGAACAAAGATAGGAAATTCCAGATCTTTTTTGTGTATACATCTTTTCACAGATTTTTTCTTTCTTTCTTTCTTTCATTCTTTTTTTTAAGATTTTATTTATTATTTCCAGAGAGAGGGGAAGGGAAAGAGGCAGAGAGGGAGAGAAGAATCAATGTATGGTTGCGTTTACCTGCCTCCAGGCACAGACCTGACTGGAGACCTGGTTTGCAACCAGGTTATGTGCCCTGGCTGGGGAATCGAAGCAGCAACCTTTGGGTTCGCAGGACTGCACCTATTCCACTGTGCTACCAGCCAGGGCTCATTTTGTTATTTCTTTAGACAAATAGTACTACCATGATCCTCAGCTTTTCTGTGAGATTGGAAGCATTCTGCAGAACTTACACTGATATAACATTAGACATAAAGTACACACACACACACACACACACACACACACACACACTTTTCTAGGTTTCCATAGGGTGTTAATTGCTGAAATAGTAACTCAGGTCTTTGGAGTGCTCACAGGCTCATTTGCTAACCATGTGTATTATTCCTGTGGCCAAGACCCTGTGCTACACATGGACCTGCAGATAGGTGGCAGAGTCTGGCCTCTTCCCTTACCTCCAAGCCACACTACCATTAGTTCATCCAGAAAAGGGGAGCAGCGCAGGGAAAAGATGCCCTGGGAGATGTAGGCTGGGCAGTGGAGGAACCAGCTTCCATCTTACCCTCTGCCTTTATAATTAGCAGTGGCTGGAGATAAATTGTAGTTTGCTTCCAAACAGTGCAACTCTGGATTGCATAAAGAAGCCTGAACTGAATGTCAGCTCTGGCCCAAGAAGCCATTTTTCCCAAGGCAGCTTGCCTGGGAGCTCAAGGGTTTTGCCCATTTCCCCTGCAGAGATCATCTGTTGGGATCAGGTGGGTGTCACCCCAACAATCAATACCTTGGGAGAGCTCCTGGGGCAGGGAAGGGCAGCAGAGGGGCTGGGCAGTCTCTGACTTCTCCTTTGATTAATTCTTTTACCTTTCAAATAGAGTGCTGAATGCCTACTTTGAAAAGGTAAATCCAGTTCTGTTTGAAATTAGTACAGAGTTAACTGCAAATGATGTGCCCCTTCTTTTTGTGAAAAGACACTCATTTCACTGACAAGCAATTTTGGAACATTACAGTAGCTTCTTTGCAGATCCCTCTCCCCCTTCCCTGCCCCTGTCTAAGCTACACCACTTATTTACAAAGCAGCTTTTGAATTCTGTGTTTTCATACATGCAGCCAAATGGGGAGGGAAGAAAAAACAACCTTTAAAAATATTAATCATCTTCTATTTTTCACAGATGAAAATTTCCTGCACATTTGTTCATGTAAACGCAAAATTATCCTCCTGCAAGTTGAGGTGGTGGCAGTTCCTGAACACAGTTATATTTTGCAGATAACAGGATTAGCTTGGATGTGGGTAATAAGTTGGTGAATCTCCCCCCGGCCATTTCTCAACACTGTGAGAGCACTAATCCTTTATGCTTTGATGTCTTCTAGCTTTCCATCAGGTGCGCCACGGACTATTTGTCCTGGGGCAGTCAGCTCTCTTATAAGATCTCATAGTGTCCTCATTAGCTGCGCCTATTTACCCAGCCAGCCTGTTGAACCCAATTTATAGTTTATGTGATTAATTCCCAAAGTACAGTAAACCCTAGCTCTAAGGCTCTCTATTATATGACTGCATCTCCTTTAAGGGTGAACACAAGCTTCAGCTCTTTTGCTATATGACTGCATCATATATAATACGCTAATAATTTAACTCCCAACGACACATTAAACATCTTTCTATACACGTTCTTTATAGCATACAGCCCATAAAGGAAAGAATGTTCCATATTGGATTGTAAAGTGCTACCTATATGGAAGAGTCATTTTTTTTTTTTTTTTTGCTTTAAAATTTTTATTTTGGCTGAAATTATGGCACAGCACGACTATTTGGTTTGAACAGTGAATTGGCAAACCATGTAACAGCACAACCCTTTATCTACTGAATTAAAAGTTTGAAAAGGCTCTAAGAGGTAATGTGGCTGCAGAAACCCATGCATGGGCTCCTTTTCATCTTTAACATGCAGGCTTGGAAGATAAAAGGTTAAAGTGCATGGGTGTGTGCATGAACATGGGCTTGAATGTGGAGTGGGGGAGTAAGGGAGATGAAGAAAGCAAAATAAAAACAGGCTCACTCAGGGCAACCTATATCAATTTTGCTGTGATTTTTCTTAAAGGAGAAGAATTTTGGAGAAGTTACTTACAATTGGTACGAGAAAAAAAAACAAAACAAAACACTATGCTAATAGTACTCAACTTGGGGTATCCCTTTCAGGTCATTTGACATTGTCTAGAGATATTTTTGGTTACTGCAATTCAGGAACACACTACTGGCATCTACTGGGTGGAGGCTAAATATACTAAGAAACATCCTATAGATAACTTCTATATTATTTGGCCCAAAATGTCAGTAGTGTGAAAGTTGAGGAATCCTGCCTTCCACCTTTGGATGATGAAATTGAAAATAGGAAACATGATCATTTATGCTCTTGAATCTTACCTCAAAGCTGAGAGAGCATAAAGAGACAGCTGATATTTGGGATCTATCTGTCTTGAGTTTTGCAGAGAAAACAGATCAGGGGCTGATTAATTCTACTGAGAATAGTTTAAGCCTCCAATTCTTACTATCTGCCATCTGACTTGAAGCATTACAAACCCAGTGCATGGGTGGGCAAAAGAAAGTGTGAAGTATGATTTAACCTCCTGCACTTTGCTATTGGTTAGTAGCTCCAGGAAAATATTTGATGGGCTAAGATGTAAAAATAAATGTCTTTGAAAGTATCTTTGGATTTCTGGTACTGTTATTATCTCTATTCTATTTCTAGTCTGCCTCTATTTATATTATCTCTATTCTCCATTGCCAGAAAAATAGATAACAGTAGATATTTGCTGATGTGTTACTTGTTTATTAATAACCCCACAATTCCTATTTGGGAAACTTCCTAATGATTATGGTTTTCATTGACAAATGAGAAAACTGAAGTGGTGAAGGGATAAAGGCAAGGAAGCAATGGAGAATTATTGAAGTAATTACCATTACAGCCATCATTGCTATGTGGACCTAATTGCTTTTGTTGCTAATTCCAGAAAAAAACAAAACATTTTGTAACTGTACAACTCACTAGACAGATGCCAAATACTTTCTAGACTAGCTTTCCTTTTTAAGACAGGTTTATGGAGTAGCTTCTTTGGAGATTACAACTTTTTGGAGAAATATTTTTGTTTTCAAGTTTTTATCCTGTAAACCTACCAATGAAATTTCTATCATTCAGAGTCCCAAGAAAAGGACTTTGAGTTTATTGTTAACTTTGTACTTTCAATAAGTGTACAGTTAAGGAGAGCTCTGGGTTTCTCCAACCACTGTCCCAATGTATTTTTTATTTGTTTGCTTTTTTTTAGGAACTGGGGATCTCTGAGCTTGTGAGATCCTCAACAAGCCAGAGGGGTCCTGAGGCTTCACTGTAAAGTGTTTAGCCCAGTTAACCAACAAAGAGATGATGTAGAAGCTTGGTGAGTGTTTTCCCTTAAAGTGATGGAATTATACACTTCTGGGAATGCACCATGTATGTAGTAGTAAGTTCTCTCCAGGAACATGAAGTAGTATTCTCCTTCTGATTGGGAATGATGGCATTCAGAAAACCTCTGAAATACCAGTAATAATGCTAGCCTTCCTCATGGGGATGTAGGAGGAATCATTCACAAAACATACTGTAAAGTTTTTATGAAACTCCAAAGTGCTACTGATAAATTTGATGTTATACCTTATAGTTCTAAGTTCTCTGACTTTATGACACCAAGCAGAAAATTATCACAATCTAAAAATTCAGTTGATGGTAGACTGTGTTAAAGCAGAATGTTTTATTTTAAAGATTTTATTTATTATTTTAGAGGAGAAGGGAGAGAGATAGAGAGAGAGAGATGTCAATGTATGGTTGCTTTTCATCTGCCTCCAACTACAGACCTGGATGGAGATCTGGCTTACAACCTGGTTATGTGCCCTAGCTGAGAATCGAACCAGCAACCTTTGGGTTCACAGGCCCGCGTCTTGTCCACTGTGCCACCAGCCAGGGCCCTAAGGCAGAATTTGATTCTTGATTCTGAGGAAGAATGTTGCATATTTTTTGTTTTGTTTTTTGAAATATAATCAGCTCTTGATTTTCCCCATAAATGGCAAATTGATATACTCTTAAGAAGATAAAGTTTTTAAAATTTGCACCCTGGTTGGTGGCTCAGTGGATAGGCACCAGCCTGTAAACCCAAAGGTCACTGGTTCGATTCCTAGCCAGGACACATAACCAGGTTGCAAGCCAGGTAGGTCTCCAGCCAGGTCCATAGCTGGAAGCAGGTGAAAGGCAACCATGCATTGATGTTTCTCTCCCTCTCTGCCTCCTTCTCTTTCCCTCTCTCCAAAAATAATAAATAAAACCTTTAAAAATGTTTGCAATTGAGTGACATAAATTAGGTATTTTTAATATTAAAATATGTTTACATTTTCAGAGCATGTACTAATGACAGCTAATATTGATGAAGTGCTTACTACATCCTAGGAACAGTGCTAAGCACTGAACAGATTATATTCTTTAATACCTAAAATAATCCTGGGAGGTAAATTGCTATTATTACCAGTAATTTACTGAGAGTTAAACTGAGGCTTGCAGCAGTTATGTGACTTACTTAAGCACACATAGTGAGAGGCAGTGACAGGATTCAAACTACAATCGTTCTGACTCCAAAATCTGAGCCTCTGATCACTCCATTTCACAATGTTTCTTCATTCTAATTACAGAGGGATTTCATTTAAACTTACATGCACTGGTTTTCTATTATCTGTTATTGGAGCATACTGGATGGAAACCTTTTGAATTTAGCAGCTCAAGTATATTTTTTAGTTTATATTTGATAAAAATAGAGTAGTTTCTAATAAATGTATAGAAAATAGAACATTCTTATTTGCCCTCTTCAGTTGCCTGAGGAAAGTTAGGGAGTACAATTGACTTTCAACAACTCAGCATTGTGGGACCTCAGCAATTTTTTGCAGAACAAAGCCTTTTCTCTTCTGTCTGGAGGGTTTAGGATGCAAAGTCCATAAACTCTGGACTGAAAGAACAACAGTACTGACCTGACACTGGTAATTTAGAATAAAGAGCATGGTATCAATAATGATAACAAAGTAAGATTTGCCTTTCTTCTCTTACTATCATCACTGCTCACTCTGTTCAAAAAGGCAAAAGTAAAACCCCAAATTCTCTAGCAGCCATATGATTGACAAAATTTTTCTGAGATTTTTACATATTTTACAAAGTTGCGTAGTCATATAGAGGTTGGGGAGTTCTCTGGGTTAGGAGATGGAGAAAGAGAAAAAAACATAAAACAAAGACAGTGTTATGGTGCATCTGTTATAGGCCACTGAAACTGTAGGTGAGGAAAAACCAGCTGCTGAGGTCAGTTGAACTTTCATAATCTTGAACTCCAAAGGGACTTGGATTCCCCAGACATCTGCTGGGTTAAAGACCCATGAAGGATCAAAGGAGTTACTGAACTGGAGAACTGTAACTTTCTGTTACCAACTGTAGCTAATGTAATTGGAAGAGAAATTACGTTAGATATCCTACTTATTGACAGGTAAGATTTCATTAAAAGTAGACTAACAAGAGATAGTTAGATGTTGTCCATGTGATGATGCATACATAGTAGAGTAAAAATTAGAAAACTGAATGCAACACGCCTAGAGAATTAAATGCTGAGGGAGCATATTAAAGAATCAAGTAAGTACCAGAGAAAATATTAAAACTAAAAAAAGTGGTAGGGGGCTGAAGCAATCTTGGGGCCAGTTATAATTGCAACTTTCTAGATTGCAATCCTCAGAAAGAAAAAGGTGAAGAAACAAACTGATAAGTCCTTATTGAGGCTCCATGTAAACTCCGTGTGGGTAACGACAAAGCTGTCCTGGAAGTGTTACAGTACCACATCAGTTAAAGCTATCATGGTTGTGGAGACAAGGTACTGGATCCATCCAGAATCAGTTAATGGTAACAAGAGGGTGAAAATGAAAAGAGGATTTTAAAAAGAGTTATACTAGGCAAATGGAAGAGATCAGAAAGAAAGTTGTTTGGAGTATTTTACTGAAGCAAGACTAAGAGTTCAGAAGTCATGAATTCAGATTTTAATCCCAACTCTTTGTGAGATATGAAGGTGAAGACTTGGCTTATTGGCATCTGAAGTTTCCCCTTTAGTGAGAGTGAGAGGTTTCCAGCTTTGAAATAACTAAGTTAAAAGATATCGATTGTTCAAACTTCAGAGGGCTTTGAAAAGCATTAGCATTCTCCCCATGTGTCATTGAAGCCATTAATGTTTGTCTTTATTCAGTAGTGAAGTTAAAATATACCTGGAAAAGATAATATGTTGTATTTCACCAAGGGTACACAGGTACTTTCCTTAGAATATATTTAAATTAGACCATGAAATTGGCTTGGCCATTCAAAGATGGAAGGTACCAATGAGATGGAAGAAATGTTCTGAACTGGGTGATGGGAAAACTTGGAATATAGGCTTCATCCATTTCATAAACTTATTTCAAGTTAGTCACAAAAGGGTAATTCTCACCATTTCATGTTCTACCATAAATGACACTTCTTTAAAGCTCCTCTTCCCCCAAAAGGAACAATATACTAGGGAATGATTTTTTGGTATCATATATAGGGTGTGCACAATCAATTGGCAATAACTTTGTATCTTCTTATTTCATGTGCTTAATAATTTTAAAAAACTGTGTTTCTAAGGTTATGATTTAACATCTTTGTTTCAGATATAAAGTGTAAATTCTGAGAGCAACCATCATGTCAAAGGAATACAATGTTAGAGCAACAATAATTTCTGGACTGCGTGCAGGGTGAACTGCTAAGGAAATTGTGAACTTCAATAACATTCCTTTACATACAGTTTACAACGTGAAGAAGGTGTATGATGCTGATCCTGATGTCACCACACCAACAAGGAAAACACATAAAGTATGCAAGGATTGCACAAGTCCAGATATTGTACACAGAATCCAGGAGATCATCAATGAAGATCCAGGATATTTACCATGACATTTTGAGAGAAGTAGTTGTACCATGGATGAAGCAAGTCACAAATGGACATCATTTTATCTTCCTACAACATGGTGCACCAGCACATAACACCAAAAAAGTGCAAGAATATCTCAGTGTCAATGTTCCTGAATTCTGGTCAGAGGAAATCTGGCCTCCTAGTTCGCCAGATGCAAATTCTTTAGATGATTATGTATGGTGCATTTGTGAGAGAGAAGTTAATGAACAACCTTATTCCAATAAAGAGGTTGTTAAAGCTAAGATTGAAAACATGATGCTGTCCATGGATAAAGAAAAGTTCATGAAAGTGTGGTCAAAATTCTGAAGCTGAATCGAGTCTATTATTGCAGCAAATGGAGACCTTTTTAATAATAAAAAAAAATGACTATGTTTATGTATTTACCTATAAGAGTAAATTTATTTAAAAATATAACACTTTTGTGGTATGTTGTTTATTTTACTAAAATTTTGCTGATTGATTGCACGCACCCTGTATATAAGTACGTTTAGACGGCTGTCTCCTTTTCCTTTTTTTTCTCAATTATCTCTTTTAATTTCATAGAAAATATTATTCATACATACTTCCTCACCCAGAGAAAAGCACTTCTAACATTTTAAAAGCACAAGTAGTATATGAAGTCATTCAATTTTTAAATAAATTACAAAAATAAAATTAAAGTATTTTTTATCATGTCATTATTGTATATTTTTCTCTATCTCCATTTCTATGGGCAACAACACATGTGGGGCAAACTATTTTACTCTTTTTAGTACTTTTACTCTGAATTCATTGAAGTTATATCATTAGTGGGTGTGTGCATGCACATATGTGTGTATTCACATTTAAAATGAAATGATTTTATACTGCATATATAGTTCTCAGCTTGATTTTGCTACTCAACCATGTTATTGGTAAATGTTGATATAATAGTGATCTAGTTTATTCCTTTTTGCAGTTGTATATTTTATTGACTAAATAAATCATATTTTATTGCTCCATTTATTGATGTTGTTTTGATTTTCTTTCTATTGTAAGTGATGATGATTGAAAATTTTGGTATCTGTCTTTTTCTGTACATGTGCCATTGATTCTCAATATTGTAATAAAAAAAATGAATCTCTGGGTCATATGAAATGCATAGTTTTAAGGAATCTTAAATATTAGACTTATAACATAGATATGTTGATTTGTACCACCATCAGCTAACTATTAATATTCTAATATTCTAATTATTTAACATCTCTTACACTTCAAAATGCAAAACATTTTCATTTTGCCACTCTGATAAATAAGAAATAATATCTCAACTTCAGTTGATAATGCTAAAATTGAAAATCTTTTATGTTAATCAATATACGTAGTTTTTTTTTTATTAATTGCCTGTTCAAAGACTTTGCACATATTTGTAAGTAGTGATTTTTCCCCCTCTTCTAATTTGTAGAAACCTTTTATATATATTGTGGATACTATTACTTTCTTATATAATATGAAAAAATATTTTCTTCTGTTAGTTTCTTTTAAAAAGTTTGTTTCAGGTATCCTATTTATACAAAAGATTTTGGTGTCGGTTCAAATTTAATAATTATTTTATATATGAACATTGACTTTTGAGTTTTGGTAAGAAAAGTGTTCCTACTAAACTTATAAATAATTCTTTTCTATCTTCTAATAATTTTAAGTTATAGTTTGCAGTTAAGTGTTTGATTGGGGTTAATTTATATATGGTATGAGGTAAGGACCTAATTTTTAAAATACGGATAGCCAACTTTTTTAAAAGATTTTATTTATTATTTTTAGAGAGAGGGGAAGTGAGAGAGGCAGAGAGGGAGAGAGAGAGAGAGAGAGAGAGAGAGAGAGAGAGAGAGATCAATGTATAGTTGTTTTTCACCTGCCTCCATCTAAGGACCTGGCTAGAGATCTGGCTTGCCCTGACTGGGAATCAAACTAGAGACCTTTGGGTTCACAGGTGGTGCCTTATCCATTGTGCCACCAGCCAGGGCAGGATAGCCAACCTCTTGGTTCCATTTCAAATTTTTGTATTATTGACCCATCCCCAGGGGCAACTATTATTTAGAAATTTATCATCTGAGATTGGTTTTATGTTGCTAGATTTCATATATATACATATATATATATATATATATATATATATATATATATATATATAGTATGTGCTTTTCTGTAATTGACTTATTTCATTCTACAAAGTGTTTTTATAATATGTTTATTGATTATACTACTTTATAATCAACATTTCCCCCTTTGCTCCCTCCATCTGCTACAACCATTTCCTCCAGTAATCCCCCCTTTAGCTCATGTCCATGGGTCATGCATGTAAGTTCTTTGGCTACTCCATTTCCTATACTGTTTTTAATACCTCCTGTCTATTTTGTGCCTATCAATTTATACTTCTTAATCCTTGAACATTTTTCCCCATTCTCTCCCCTTCCCCTTCCCAACTAACACTCCAAATGACCTCCATATCTATGAGTCTGTTCCTGTTCTGTGTTTACTTAGTCTGTTTTTTAGATTCAGTTGTTGATAGTTGTGAATTTCTTGTCATTTTAATGTTATAGTCTTGATTTTCTTCTTTTTCTTATATAATTCCCTTTAACATTTCATATAATAATGATGATGATGAACTCCTTTAGTTTTACCTTGTCTGGGAAGCACTTCATCTACCCTTCCATCCTAAATGATAGCTTTGCCAGATAGAGTAGTCTTGGTTGTAGGTCCTTGCTTTTCATCATTTTGAAAACTTCTTGCCAGCCCCTTCTCTCCTGCAGGGTTTCTTTTGAAAAATCAGCTGATAGTCTTATAAGAACCCCTTGTTAGGTAATTCTCTTTTCTCTTGCTGCTTTTAAGATTCTTTATTTTTAATTTTGGCATTTTAATTATTATGTGTCTTGGTGTGGTCCTATTTGGGTGCAACTTGTTTGGGACTCTGCTTCCTGGACTGGCATGTCTATTTTCTTCACCAAATTTGGGAAGTTTTCTTTCATTATTTTTTCACACAAGTTTTTAATTTCAAGCTCTTCCTCTTCTTCTGGCACCCATATACTAAGGATATTAGCATGTTTAAATTCATCCTAGAGATTCCTAAGCCTCTCCTCACTTTAAAAGAAAAATACTTGTTTCCTCATTCTGTACTGGTTGATTATTTATTTCTGCCTTTTGTTCCAAATCATTGATTTGACCTTCAGTTTCATTCCCGTCCCCATTGGTTTTATGTGGATTTTCTT
Source organism: Noctilio leporinus (assembly GCA_004026585.1). Taxonomy (NCBI): domain Eukaryota; kingdom Metazoa; phylum Chordata; class Mammalia; order Chiroptera; family Noctilionidae; genus Noctilio; species Noctilio leporinus. The sequence goes on along the minus strand of PVIW01002027.1, from coordinate 172,309 downwards.
TCTTTTCACTTAGCATAGCCTTCAATTTTTCCCTTCTGCATCTACCATACTCAAACGTATCTATCAAATCTGTGATCATCTTTATCACCAGTGTTTTGAACTCTGTGTCTGTTAGGTTGGTTATCTCCTCATCACTTAGTTCTCCCACTGGAACCTTGATCTATTTCCTTTGCTGGGCCATATTTATCTATTTCTCTAACTTGACAGCCTCCTGTGTTTGCCCCTCTGTCTTAGGTAAGCCTGTCATACCTGTTAAATAGTAAGGGGCAGAGCTTTAGGTATTCATCAGTACCTGGCAACCTGTTTCACCACGTTGTGGTGCTGTATGTAGGGGAGGGGTCTGAAAAGGAGGAATGTTCCTTATTCAGCACTTACCCCTTTTCCAGCAACTTCTCCCATTTCTTATATGGCACTGGTACTTCTCTAGCCATTGACTGGATCATGGTACCCAGAGTGTGTGGGTCTGTAGATATTCTAGGATTGTGGGGGCCCTCTAAACAAATGGACTATGCTGAGAGATCAGCAGTTTGTTCCTTTCTCCCTCGACCCCAATCCCCACTAGTTTCCACAGTCAGAAACAATGAGGCTTTATCTCCCCCTTGGCATTGGAACAGTGAGCCACAAAGTTTGGTCTGGTGCTGGGAGTGCTCCCCAGGTGTCTATACTTTTTTTTTTTTTTTTTTTTAGATTTTATTTATCTTTGGAGAGAGGGGAAGGGAGGGGGAAAGAGAGAGAGGAAAAAAAAACTCTCGTGTGCTTCCAAATGGGGATCTGGCTGGTGGCAACCGAGGCATGTACCCTGACTGGAAATTGAGCCAGCATCCCTTTGCTTCGCAAGCCGGCACTCAATCCACTGATCCACACAGCCAAGGCCATACTTTCTTTAATGTGTGATCACTTTCTGCCAGCCAACCACAGCCACAGTCTTGCCGCAGTCACTGTGCCAGTATACCATATCCTCTCTGCCTCGCCTCTCCTACCTGTCTGGGTGAGTATTCCTTCTTTATTTATCTTTGTTTGTTTGACTTTGTACAGGTTGATTTTCTGGAACTTCTGATTGCCTCTAGTTTTGAGGTGATTTTACTCCTTCTTGGTTGTGGAGGGAGACGCAGTGTCCATCTATGCCTCGATCTTGGCCAGAAATCCTTCTTATATTGTTCTTGACTTTAATGGAGACACTTCTGATATTTTAATGATAAACATGATTTTAGCTGCATAATTTTATTATTCTTTTTCAGGTAGAGATGTCCTATTTCATTAATGTCTCTGTTTGGTTTGGTTTTGTAGATTTTATACTTCTTAATTTAAAACTTAGTCCTCTTTTATTTTTTCAAGCTTTCCCATTTCACAGAAAATGTACGTATTTAGGACTATAAAATTTCTCTGAGGACTTCTACAGCTGTATTATATACATCTTGATCTATCCTATATGTTTCACTTTCATAATGATTCACCTGTAGGTTTTTAAAAATTCTTTTTTGTTTCATAACTCATGAATTATTTTGAAGTCTGGGTTTCTTTCTTTTTTGTTTTTTTGTTTTTTTAATTGTCAGGTGTCTAAGACATAAACTTTAGGTTATGTGAGAGCTTGTTATTGTGTCTTTATTGCTTTTATTTTTATTTTTGCATTATAATCAATGAGTGTGGGCTGGTTTATACTTTTTCTTTAAGATTTATGTGTGTTCAAGTACACAGTATATTGTTTTGAATTAAATTTTCCATGTTTTGTAGAAATAATGTGTACTCAACATCCATTTTATAATAGAGCAAGTTCTTTTTTATTTATTGACATAGAAATAAGAAAAAAAATGTTTAAGTGCTTCACTTCACACCCACCAGGATGGCTATAATTTTTTTAAAATCTAAAATAACAAATGATGACAAAGAGGAGAAATTGGAACTCTCACACTTTACTTGTATAAATATAAAATTATTCAGCCACTTTGGGAACCAGGCATTTTCTCAAAATTTTTGACATAGAGTTATCTATCATATAACCCAGAAACACCACTCCTAGGGATGTGCCCAAGAGAACTGAAAACATATGCTCATAACAAATACATATAATACTTATAGCAACATTATTTATGATATCCACAAAGTGGAAGCACCCCAGATGTCTATCAACTAATGAATGAATAAAAAATATGATATATCCATGTAATAGAATATTATTTTGCCTTTTTAGGGCTGACATACTGATACATGAATATGGATGAATCTTGAAAATATTATGCCAAATGTAAAAAGCTAAACACAAAAGCCTACAAATTGCATTATCCCAGTTATATGAAATAGGCAATTCATAGAAACAGAGAATAATTACATGGTTTCTTGCTAATGGGTTTGGGGTGATGAAAATAATCAGGAATTAAATAGTGGTGATAGCTGTACAATCCTATAAATATACTAAAATCCACTAACTTGTAGATTTTAAAGTGGTGAACTCTACAACAGGATTATTGTAGTTAACATTGCTGTATGATACATAGGAAAGTTGTTAAGAAAGTAAAATACCAAGAGTTTTCATTACAAGGAGACAGTTTTCTTTTTTCTTTTCTTTTAAGTGTATCTAAGTGAAATGACAGATGTTAGCTGAACCAATTGTAGTAATCATTTCACAATATATGCAAATCAAACCATCATACTATATACCTTCAACTTACACAGTGATGAATATCAATTATTCTCAATAACTCCAGGGCAAAAAATCCCCCCAAAAGGGTAAGCTCTATGCTATATAAATTCTATATGGATTAAACAACTTAAATACAAGTTAGGACAATTTCTCTAGTCTCTGACTAAAGCATCTAATCACCTAAAGAGAATTATTACCGTTTCCTGTTTCTTCTAGACCCATCAATAAATTTAAAGAATATATAAGGGACTCCTATTTCAAGACACCAATTATCTTTGTATGTGTGAAGTTAAAGGATTAGAACATTGCCTTATACTTAATTAGAATTAAGTTACACCCCAATAATTACTTGCTTCAGTTTACAAAAATTTAAGCAACTAATAGAAGCTAGTGAATTTTATAACTAGATCCCAAGTTTTGCACAGAACTTTACACAACAAAGTAAAAAGAGCAAGCACTATTCTAGCTGGTCATAAAAAGAAAAACATTCTCCAGAACTATAAAAGCTTAAATTCTGATATTGAAAATATCATGCTATTATAAAATCCTACTGTATCAAAAGGTTACTTAAATAAACTCCTTCATTCACTGACTGTCAAATATACATCAGTATGTTTCCTGCAAAGTTTATCTCCTTGAAGCTAAGTCAATAATTTTTTAAAAGATTATTGCTTTGACAAACTAATATATTTTGATAGCCTCCATAGTCATAGAAAACACCAACTAAGTAGAATTGTTACAAAGCATTTAATGTCAAGAGGTAAGTTAAACAAAAGTAACTTTTAATAACTTGATGATTGATAGATGACATTAGCTAACTGACAGATGATTTATACTAGAATATTTGTTTCTTTCCCATAAAACACAATTCAAATGTGGTAAAACAAGTCACATAAAATCTCTCATATGAAAAATGTTCTCTTTGTCTTGTAACATTCCGCCTATACTAAGACCTTTGTATTGCAAAACATCCCTGTGTTATACAGTGGTTTGATATCCTCTCTGCTTTTTTTTAGGTTGAACACTTGTGAGGCTGAATGAGATATGGCATTGTTTTAAGTATTCAGAGCAGTTAAAAATACTTTCCAAACATTCTTGGCATAGGGTAGTCCCAGATCTAGTTTTCTTGAAAGAAAAACAAAGTAGATAAACTTAGATATATTTCCAGGTAAATTTAATCCATATTTTATTGATTAGTTAATTGATATTACCAAAAATGTTTCACTAAAGTTTCATGAATAAAGGATTCTCTATTAACTCAGTATGAAAATGTTAGATATATTTCCTTGTTTTTGGATATGAGTAAGAATATTTTGGCATAGGAATTTTTTTTTCATGTACAAAGTTCAATGTTGAAATCCTGATGATTCTTTGGAAATTTGAGATTTCAGACAGGGGACTAATTACCATGCATTAGTCTTGATGGTTATAACACAGGCAACATGGTGCTGTGTAGAGGGTGTGGATGCAGAGTCAGGCTACATTTACCAATTATGAGCTGTAAGTCCAGCATTTACCAGCTATGAGCTGGCAATTGTATGCAAATTGTGTAACTTTATGACTCTGTTACTCATTCTTACAATGATGATAATAACAAGATTACCTTGAAGATTAAATAAGTTAATGCAAATGAAGCTCTTAGAACTGACATAATATATGCTCAATACATGTTGAGCTCATTATTATTTATCACACTATAAGATATTATCAACTTCTAGCAATAAAATTGCTCCCAAATATTATTTCTCACTCCCACCAAATCTGAGTCTGCAACACTTTTTACAGTCACTTTAGGTGGCTGTGCTACTGTAGGTGGTTTTCTGATGTTCCTGTGAAAAACGTTGTTGCAGTAACTGGTTTGGGACAAAAACAAGTACATTTCATTTAGATAGGCAGTCTAAAGGAGACTACACAAATGATTTCTTTTGAAAGTTTTCTGTTTACACAATGTAAAGTTTCACAAAGTTGAGCACTGTTGAAGATTTACAGGAGTTCTCTTGTCTGAAAAATGAGAGTTTGGACAAGCCCTGACCTTCCTAAACCCACAAAACACCACCTTAAACAACCAGACACATTCAATTCAATGCAATTTCTATGACCATGAAGAAAAAGTTTGGTCACATTTCCACATTCTTGATCCCACACTATCCTCCATTCCCCTCAGCTCCATCAAAACCACAGGGGCTGCATAATTATCTCAGACATGGATACAGTTGAGCATATTGGATGAATTAGAAACACAGAACCAATGTTGGGTTCTGAAAGAGTTGTTCATGTTCAAATAAAATTGGCATTAAGCTACAAGAAAGGTCACTGATTGAGTAAGCACCTTCGTTTGGCCTATGTTATATATTATCAAATTCAAGAAAGTCAGACCAGAAATCTTCTTGGTCATTCTTCAAACCTAACATAGTAGGCTTTTGGCTGCCAGTAACATTCACAGTCAAATGGAGTATATACAAATTAAATATCAGACATCAGCATTACTAAATATCAAAAGGATTAACTTAGTTTGTGCAGTGACAGGCAGTGTTGATACTCAAAATATTTGACAGCTACTGTAACTTAAAAATCCATTCATCAGAACAGATGTTGAAGGAAATCAGCTAGTACTGTTATATTGCCAATACCAGCTGAATGTGATCCCTCCTATGCTCTCCACCATTTGGGAGTTACTGAAAGCAACATTAAATGAAGACTTATTCATGGATATGTTGTGGTCAGGAAATCAGAAACAGCACACAATATGTCAACAGAGAGAATTTAATAGAGGAAATCATTAAAGGAGGGTTGGAGGACTAAAAAAGCAAAATTACTCTGGTAATCCAGATATAAGAACTTCAGGAAGCAACTACCATTCCCAAAGTCAGAAGAATAGAGTGGAGATGTTGGAATTACTAGAAGCAATAAATTCACAGGAGAGGTGATGCAGGTTGGAATTCAAATGTCTGCAAATTGTATTCTGCCAGCTCAGGAGCTCTGAGAAGAAGCCCAGTGGAGCTGGTACCCAGATCTCGGAGGAGGGGACTTCAAAGGTGGAATGATTGTTCAGAGGGGATGTGAAGAGAGTTGAGATGGCAGTGGGTTCCTGAGAGATCCTTGCCCATACCATCCAGGGCAAGTCTGGGTGAGCATAATGATAAAACCACCAGATAGGTTTGAGGACCTGAGAAAAATTGTACCTAACCACAGAGTAAGTCCTGCACAGGTAGAAAAATGGTACACTTTCCCCATTCCCAGAATGATGAGAAGAAATATATACAGTATATGCTTGCCTCTGTAGGCAGATGATCCAGAGGAAGCTTCTCAAAGTTTCTTGTGGTATATCATGCACTGGAGCAGAAGAAAGTATCTAGGTGCCTTGGAGGGTCAAGAAGAGTTTCCCAAATTTCAAGTTGCAGGTTTTCCCAGTACCCAGGAGTATCATCTGGAAAAGCCATGGGCTCTAGAACAAGGATGGATATAGGAGATTTGTGTGGATGGCTAGCATCACAGCTAATAAGATGTGGCTGTCAGAGTGCACCTGTAAAAGTGGAGGGTACATCAGGGACCAGTTGCTCCTTTGAACACTTTTGAACTCTCTTGTATAACTCCATGACAAGAAGAGAATGGAATTCTTAACTGACTGAAACTGAGTCTCCCATCTGTGTGGGCTGGAAATAGAAGTAAATGTCAAATGCACAAATAAATGAACTTTTTTGTACATCCTATTGTGCATACTTTGGGCATTTTATTAATCTTTGTAAAAGTTGTTATAAAACATTGTTGAGACTTGGAAAACTAAAACAAGTATGCATGCAAAATATAAAAGACCTTTAATTTTTAGCTATTGGGTACTGGATGGGAAATGTAAAAAGAAGTATAGTTTTTATACTCCAGGAATGTTTTGGGAATTACATAAGAAAATAATTTATGAAAAAAAAGTTATAGCAATTCTATTTTTTGTATACACTTTTAAGAATTTGTTTTCTTTTGAAAATACATTGCACATGCACTCAATATTAACTGTAATTTTTAATCTGAACTCAGTATTATTTTTAATGAGCCCTGATCTTGCCAACTGTGATTTTTCCTACCACGGCACATTTAAGGAACATTGGTCTCAATTGGCAAGAAATTTAATTGAATTTATTGAGAAGGAGGATGAATGGGTGCACTTTTAGAAGATTTTCCAAATAAGTTGAAACAAACAGGACTTAATTCCTTATTTAACAAAATTAACTACCTAAAACAGTTGCTGTACCATACCAAGTAATTATGATATATTTTTATTAAATTTATAATTTTTGTTTTTTATTGGCTCCTTTTACATAGTGACTTTTAGATCATGGAAAAATCTTAATTTTGAGAAAAACTTTGAGTTGATATATAAAGGCTAATAGTAAAATAAATCCCCGACTGAAATTTATAATATTATTCTGCCATCAGAATTCAGCATTTTTTACATTTATTGAAACAATAAGCAATACTTTTGAGGTTGGAGAAGCAGAAGAAAGAAAATCAAATTTGAATTATTATGATATGCTAGTCATTGAATCTATTAAATCCACTTGCCCTTAAGACTTCTTGCTGTTGTGGAAGGCATTTCACAAGGTTATAATTACATTTTGGTTCCCCCCGCTTTTGCATTTAGGCTGTAGCTTTATTAAATTATTCATTATAATATACCAACTTTAAACCCAAATAGTGTATAAAAACAAGATCATGTATCTTCAATACAGCCTTAGGAACTAAGCAAGGGTATGTATTCTACTGTATTATTTTCTGATTTTCACTTGTTCTCTCTATGCCTGTAGCTGTTCCTACTGCCATAAATTAAGTACTTTTTAGCCGTACCAATGTAACTTTATGCTTTCTTCAGATCTAGTAACTAGATACTTAGGAACCCTGGATGAATTATTGTGTGACACTTGTTTCTACTATTATTTTTCTCTGAATGACAATAAGCAACACAGTGCCCAGAGTGAACATGTATATGGATTTTTAAGGGGGAAGGCTAAGGTATGGAAAGACCAAAAGATTGTGTTTCTGTGAAGAAAGTAATAAAATTTTAGTATACACATGCAAGTTTTTTGTCACACTCAGAAATTAAAAGTATTGCCCTGTTTTCTAGCTCTTTTATGATCATTTGAGTAAATAATCAAAGCAACATCAAAATTGAGTGTTTTAGCATTACATCTTTTGTGTATACATACATATACATGTTGAGTGTGTTTGTTGTAAGAGATAAGCCATTTTTAACTCAAAATTTATTTTGGGATAATTCCTACTACTTTACCTATATCTTTCTCATCTTAATCCTTATATTTTCATGTATGTATCTATAACTGGCTCCAGCATAAGTTTCCAACAATCCCCACCCTAATAATCTTGTTTTAATGTAAATAAAACCTAAATTCCCCTTTCTTTAGAGTCAGGAATTCACTCATTTTTGCACTCCATATGTATCAGTCATCATAGTCTGAACCTAATAGATTCTCAATAAATATGTGCTAAATAAATAAGAGAAAAAATTAACAGATAGCTTTAATCATGGTTTTACATAATATACCCATGTATCGTTACAGAAGTTCTTGCACAAATACATACATTCTTTATAGCAAAGATTCAAATAATACTGAAATATACAATAAAAAGTGAAATTTTCCTATCTTCCTAGCTCTATCCCTTCCACACTCAATCCTACTTCCTTCCTCAAAAGGAACTTTTGTTACCTTGTTTTCTTATAATCCTTTTTCTATTTATATATGTAACAGATTTTTTACTTCTTCTTTGCATAAATGGGATCATACTATCTTCTGAAATTTTAGTTTTAGCATAATAGGTATTTTTAAGGATTTTTAGAAACCACATCACTGCTTAGAAATGTACAACATTATTTTTATAGATTTACAATAATCTTTTTAATAACTCCCTACTTAATAAGCATTACTATTATTCTTTTGCTAACTTTTATACTTCCATAATTTGATAGATTTAAATTATATCCCATTTTTTTAAAGATTTTATGTATTACTTTTAGAGAGAGAGGAAGGGAGAGAGGCAGAGGGAGAGAGACATCAATGTATGGTTGCCTTTCAACTGCCTCCAGCTACAGACCTGGCCGGAGACTTGGCTTGCCCTGGCTGGGGAATCGAACCAGTGACCTTTGGGTTCACAGGCAGGTGCCTTATTGATTGTGCCACCAGCCAGAACTTATATTTCATTTTTAAGCTTTCACGATCCTGATGCTTACTTTCAGGCCTACTGTTCACATACTTTGCCAATTTTCTATCGTATAGTTTCTCTTTCTTTTCTTTTCTTTTTTTTTTCTTTTCTGATTAGCATAGCCTAGGGATAATTAAACTTTTTCTTTATAAACACTGCAGATATTGTATCTTAATTGTGTTCTAATTTTGTTAAATTTTATGCTTTTATATTCTAAGTTTTTATATGTTTTCTTTATGTGTGCCACCTGTAAGCCAGTTTGTTTTTCCTATTTAGCCTGAATTTCTTCTTTAATAGAATAATTTATTTATTCATTTATTCATTCCATTTTAATTTAATTTATTGGTTGACATTGGTTAATAAGATCATATAGGTTTCAAGTATACAGTTCTATGATACCAGATCTGTGAACTGCATTCTGTGCTTGCTACCCAAAGGCAAGCCATCTTTGTCAACATATATTTGGACTCCTTTACCCTTTACTATCTCTCCCAATTCCTTCTGGTAACCACCATACTGTTGTTTATGTCTATGAGTTTTAGTTTTATATCCCACATATAAGTGAAATCACATGGTTCTTAATTTTTTCTGACTTATTTTGCTTAGCATAATGTACTCAGGTCCATTCATCAAATGGCAGTATTTCATCTTTTATTGTGGCTAATATTCCATAGTATATAGATACTACATCTTCTTTATCCATTCCTCTATCAAAGGACACTTTAGTAGTCTCTATGTCTTGACCACTGTGCATAATGCTGCAGTAAATATAGAGGTGCATATATTTTTGAGGATAAATGTTTCAGAATTTTGGGGGTAGATACCCAAAAGAGGGATTGCTAGATCATATGGTAACTGTATTCCCTTTTCTCCATACTACCTCTCCAAAACTTGTTGTTACTTTTCTTGTTGATAATTGACATTCAAACAGGTATGAGGTGATAGTTGTTTTGATTTTTATTTTCCTAACAGCTAGTGAAGTTGAACATCTTTTCATGTATATAAGCTGTTTGTATGTCTTCCTGAGAGAGGTGTCTGTTCAGGTCCTCTGTAGTTGTATTTGTTTTTAGCTCTGGAAAAATTTCTACTATTACTTTTTAGTTTTTCCTCATTAGTCTTTCCGTTCTCCCTTTTAAATAGCTGTTGGCCTTCTGGACATGGTCTTAATGTATCTTTACATTTATTTAATGATTTGTATTTCTGCCTTTTAGTGATTATTTTGGGAGAATTCTTTAATTCTTTTCACTTATTCTCCCATTCCTTCCCAGCTTTGTAGTGTCTATTCCCATTGATCCTATAGATTATAGTATTAGTATGTTTAAATTTTTGAGAATCATTTATTTATTCTGATATTACTAGTTGTGGTTTCTTGAATGGATAGTGTAGTTTTTTTTATCTCTATGAAAGTCATTAAGACAGTAATTTTTTCAAAGTTTGAATTATTAACTTTTTTTCATGTATTAGTTCTTTGGTTGATTTAGTTTGATATTTTTCATTCATGCTTAAACTTAAATATCTGGTGATTCTTCCTTGTTTGTTCTCACCTTTGTGTTTGTGTTGTGTTTATGAATTTTTCTTTGTCTATTTACAGATGTTACTTCTTATTCATGACCTTATTTTTTGGATGATTATTGGGTTGGGGCCAGATAAGCTCCTAGTAGCTTATTTTCTGGGAAAAGTGTTTTCCTCTTCCTTTCAGATGTCACCCACTCCCTATGGCGCTTCTCTTCTTCCCTGTCCTGAGTATCCAGAATAACTACTTAGCCTTGAGCTAAATTCTGGGTTGCAACGTACTTAGGACAAGCTGTGGGGGATAAAAGTCAGGAAGTTCCAGGTGATCTGAATGGATTTCTCAAATGATGGCCCTGATTGATTGTCATGGGGCCCTGTTCCACTCCATGTCTCAGTTCCTTCAATTAGCCAGCATTCTCAAAACCACTTCCATTTCAGTAGATGTGTTCTTATGGATATTTTTGTTGTTGTTTTTTTCTTTTAATTTCTCTATCCCATCTTTCAATCTTTCAAGAATTCTTCAAAATTTCTTAATACAAATGGTATGTCTTTTTATTTCCATTATTATTCTAGATGAATAGGTATCTCTAGCTCTCTATTTCTATTTTTATCTATATCTCTATCCTCATATTCATAGCATCTATGCTCATAACCATTTCAATAAATACATTTCTATTATTATGCATAGTTCTATGTCTTTTAATCTATATCTTGGGGTTTGGGGTAAGCAAGGATATGGGCACTTGAGTTCATCCTTGTCACCCTTTTATTTTATAGTTACATTTTTAAAAGATTTTATTTATTAGTTTTAGAGAGAGGGGAAGGGAGAGAGGCAGAAAGGGAGAGAGACCTCAATGTATGGGTGCCTTTCCCCTGCCTCCAGCTACAAGACATGGCTGGAGACCTGGCTTGCAACCTGGTTATGTGCCCTGGCTGGGAATTGAACCAGCAACCTTAGTATTCACAGGCCTGTGCCTTATCCACTGTGCCACCAGCCAGGGCCCATTCCTGTCATCTTTTTTAATTTTTAGAAATCATCTTCAAATGAACCTGATTCTATGATTTCTATAATAATGGAAGGCATAACATTAAAGCTTAGATAATTGAAATCCTTTCTGCAAAAGCCTAAGATAATAGAGCTAAATAACTTTTGTATGTATGGAGCTCAGAGATCCTAAAAGAAGAGAGCATTATCATATAACTTACACTGCCTTCCCTAAATATCGAGCATCTCCAAACAAGATTGTAGCAAGTACAGGAACAAAGGCAATTAAAGACTGAATTTCCTGAAAACTGCCTGAAGTGTCTATATTCTGGGTCGTTGATTAAACAAAGACCCATATGCTTGAGATACCATATGTGCAGGCAGGAGTTGACATTCTGTTATGAAAATATAAGGGCATAACTCTTATCCTTGCTCAGATGGAAGGCTGTCCTCTATCTGTATAAAGGTTTGCTGAAAGCTTCAATCCCCCCACCCTCAAACAACAACCTTAGACTTATCTATGAGGCAGGCAACTATTCACTTGAAAAGCCACATCTCTTGGCCATAAAGTATAGATGGCATAACAGGCCAAGGTATGAGTTGGGCTTTTTATTTCCTTTTTTCCCCCATAGGACATTTTTATTAAATATTTTACTATTTTCCTATTACAGTTATCCCCATGAGCTTACCCACATCTCCCACAGTCAATCCCTGCCCTGTTGTCCATGTCCATGGGTCATTTATACATGTTCCTTAAATAGACCCGTCCCCTTCTTTCCACCCTTATCCCCCTCCTCTCTTGCCTTTGTTGTCAGTATGTTCCTTGTTTCCCTGTCTCTGGTTCTATTTTGCTCCTTTTTTTTTTTTGTTAGTTTCCTGTATTAAGTGATCATATGATATTATATTTGTCTTTTACTGCCAGGCTTATTTCACTTAGTGTAATACTCTCCATTTCCATCCATACTGTCACTAAGTGTAAGAGTTCCTATTTTCTTTCTACTGCATAGTATTCCATTGTGTAAATGTGCAACAGTTTTTTTATCCACTCATTAATTGATGGCTGTTTCTAAGACTTGGCAATTGTAAATTGCTGCCATGAACATAGAGGTGCATAGGTTCTTTTGAAATGATGTTTCAAAATTCTTAGGGTATATTTCCAGTAGTGGAATTGATGTGGAACTAAAAAAGGCAGTACCATTTTTAGTTTTTTGAGAAAATTCCATACTGTTTTCCATTGTGGCTGTACCAGTCTGCATTTCCACTATATACTAGGATTCCCTCTTCTCCACATCCTCACCATCACTTATTGTTTGTTAGCGATGGCGATTCTGAACGTTGAGGTGGTATCTCATTGTGGTGATGTTGAGCATACTTTCATGCCTATGGACCCTCTGTATGTCCTCCTTGGAGAAGTGTCTATTCAGGTCCTTTGTCCAATTTTAATTGGGTTGTCTTCCTGGTATTGAGTCTGAATACTTTATATATTTTGGAGGTTAAACCCTTTACATTGATGTCTCTCTCCCTCTCTGCCTCTCTCCCTTCCCCTCTTTCTAAAAATAATGAAATAAAATCTTTAAAAAAAAACAAAAAACAAACCCTTGCCCAAGATATCAATGGCAAAATGTTTTCCCATTTTGTCAATTCCCTTTTCATTTCGATGATGATTTATTTAGCCATAAAGAGCTTTAATTTCATATAGTCCCACTGGCTTATTTTTTCCTTTGTTTCTCTTGCCTTAGGGAATATATCAGCAAAAAGTACTGCTGCATGAGATACCTGAAATTTTGTTTCCTAGGTTTTTCTCTAGGACTTTTCTGGTGCTGAAACATATTCTAGGTCTTTTATCCATCTTGGGTTTATTCTGGTGTATGGTATAAATTTCATTTTTGGTGGTCTAGTTTCATTTTTCTTGCATGTCTCTGCCCTGTCCTCTCAACACCACTTGTTGAAGAGGCTATATTCACTCCATTTTATGCTCCTTCTCCATTTTTCAAATATTTGTTGTCCATAAAGACCTGGCTTTATTTCTGGGCTCACTATTCTTTTCCATTGATCGATATGTCTTTCTTATGCCAGTATCAGACTGGTTGGATTACAATGGCTTTGTAATATAGTTTGATATTGGCATTGTGATTCCTCCTACTTTGTTCTTCTTTCTCAAGATTTCTGTGGCTATTCAGGGTCATTTTTGGCTCCATATTAATTTTTGAAATATTTTTTCTAGATCTATGAAATATGTTGTTGGTATTTTAATAGGGATTACATTGAATCTATAAATGGCTTTGGATAGAATGGACATTTTAATGATGCAAATTCCTCCCATCCATGAACATGGTATATGATTCCATTTATTTGTGTCTTCCTTAATTTCTTTCTTCAGTGTCCTGTAGTTTTCCTACTATGAGGCTTTTACCTCCTTGGTTAACTTTATTCCTAGGTACCTTATTTTCTTGTTGCTATAGTAAATGGCATTTTTTCTCTAGTTCTGTCTCTGATGTTTCATTGTTGGCATATAAAAATGTCTTCAATTTCTGGATATTGACTTTGTATTCTGCTATTTTGCCAAATTCACTTATTAGGTGGAGTAGTTTTTTGGTGGGGTCTACAGGGTTTCCTATGCATGGTATCATGTCATCTGCAATTAATGACAGTTTTACTTCCTCATTTCTAAATTGGACATCTTTGAATCCTTTTTCATGTCTGCTCACTGTGGCTAGAATTTCCAAAACAATGTTGAATAGAAGTGGAGAGAGTGGGCACCTTTGTCTTGTTCCTGATCTTAAAGGGAAAGCTTTTAGTTTTTGCCCTTAAGTATGATGTTGACTGCAGGTTTCTTGTATATGACCCTTATTATGTTGAGGTATGCTCCTTTTATTCCCACTTTGATGAAAGTTTTTTTTTTTTTATCATAAATGGGTGCTGGATTTTATAAAATGCTTTTTAGCATCTATTGATATGATCACGTGATTTTTGTCTTTCATTTTGTTTATGTGTATTGATTTGCAAGTATTATACCATCCTTGAATCCCTGGGATGAATTCCACTTGATCATAGTATATGATCTTTTCCATGTATTGCTCTATCTAGTTTGCCAATATTTTGTTGAGGATTTTTAGCATGTATGCTCATCAACAATATTGGTCTGTAGTCTTCTTTTGGGTTGTGTCTTTATCTGATTTTAGAATTAGGAAAACAATGGCCTTATAATAGAGTTTGGGAGTTTTCCCTCTTCTTGAATTTTTTGGAATAGTTTGAGGATAGTAGTTAGTTCTTCTTTAAATGTTTGGTAAAATTTAAGCCCTGGCTGGTAGCACAGTGGATAAGGCACCGGCCTGCGAACCCAAAGGTCACTGGTTCGATTCCCCAGCCAGGGCACATAACAAGGTTGCAAAATAGGTCTCCAGTCAGGTCTGTGGCTGGAGGTAGGTGAAAAGCAACCATACATTGATGTCTCTCTCCCTCTCTGCCTCTCTCTCTTCCCCTCTTTCTAAAAATAATTAAATAAAATCTTTAAAAAAAATGTTTGGTAAAATTTGCCTGTGGAGCCATCCCATTCCAAGCTTTGGGGTGCCAGGAGGTTTTTTTTTTTTTTTTTACTGCTTCAATTTCACTAGTTGTTATTGTTCTGTTCAGACTTTCTCCTTTTTCTTGATTCAGTTTTGGAAGATTGTATGATTCTAAAAATTTTTCTATTTCACCTAGTATCTAATTTCTTATTCATTTTAGTTTCCTACAATTCCTTGTATTTTTGTGGTATCAGTTGTAACTTCTCTTCTGTTTCTGATTTTGAGTCCCCTCTTTTTATTGATGAGTGTGGTTAAAGGCTTGTTGGTTTTGTTTATCTTTTCAAAGAGCTGGCTCCAGGATTCATTGAATTTTGAAATGAATTTTTTAGTCTCTATGTCATTTAATTCTTCTCATATCTTGCTTATTTTTTTTTTTTTCTTTTACTCCCTCTGGGCTTTGTTGGTTGTTGTTCCTCTAGTTCTTGTATATGTAGGGTAGGGTGTTTATTTGAAAATTTTCTCTCCTTTTTAGGTATGCCTGTATTGCTATGAACTTCCCTCTCAAGAGGATTTCCTTCACTGTGTCTCATAGATGGTGGGCTGTTGTGTGTTCATTTTTATTTGTTTACAGAACTTTTATATTTTTTCTTTGATCTCATTGTTAATCCATTTATTATTTAATAGCATGTTATTCAGTCTCCATGAATTTGAATGTTTTTGAGTTTTTTCATTGAGATTGGTTTCTAGTTTCAAGCCATTGTGATCCAAGAAAATTCTTGATATGATTTCAATTTTTTTGCATTTGTTGAGACTTGTTTTGTATCTTACTATGTGCTCTATTTCTGAGAATGTTACACGTGCATTTGAAAAGAAGTATATTCTTTTGGGTAAAAGAGTCTGTAAATCAATTAAATCCATTTAATCGAGAGTGTTGTTCAATGCCACATTATCCTTATTGATTCTTGGTTTCAAAGATTTATCAATTGTTGACAATGTGGTGTTCAAATTTCCTACCATGGAAATTCCCAACATGACTGTGTTGCTGTTAATTTCCTTCTTGACGTTCTTGAAGATTTTCCTTATATAGTTGGGTGTTCCTATGTTGGGTGTGTATATGTTTACAAGGGTTATATCTTCTTGATGGGTTATTCCCTTAAGTAATTTGTAGTGTCCTTTCTTGTCTCTTTTTATGGCATCTGTTTTGAAATCTAATTTTTCTTAGTATTGCTACCCCAGCTTTTTTATTTTCATGTCCATTTGCTTGGAATAATTTTTCCATCCATTCATTTTCAGTCTATGTAAATATTTTGTTCTAAGATGGATCTCCTGTAGATAGCATATATGTAGGTCATGTTATCTTATTCATTTAGCTACCCTATATCTTTTGATTGGAGCATTTAATCCATTTACATTTAAGGTTATTATTGATAAGTACTTATTCATTGCCATTTTTCTCCTCTCTCTCTCTCTCACTCTCCCCCCACCTCCCTCTCCCTCTCCTTCCCCCTCTTTCCTTATCTTCTTAAAGCAGTCTCTTTAGCATCTCTTGTAATGCTGGTTTGGTGGAGATACACTCTTTTAGCCTCTTTTCTTTTTGTCTGGGAAATTCCTTATTTCACCTTCCATTTTAAATGACAGCCTTGCTGGGTAGAGTAGTCTTGGTTGCTGGCTTTTGCTTTTCATTTCTTGGAATATTTCTTGCCATTCCTTCCAGGCTTGTTGTATTTCTATTGAGTAATCAACTGATTGCTTTATCAGAGCTTTCATGTATGTTACTAGCTGTTTCTCCCTTGCTGCCTTTAAGAATCTCTTTTTGTCTTTAAATTTTGCCATTTTAATTATAATGTGTCTAGGAGTGGGCCAGTTTGGGTTCATCTTGATTGGGCCCTCTGTGCTTCCTGAAGTTGCATGACTTTTTCTTTCCTCAAGTTAGAGAAGTTTTCTATCATTATTTTTTTAAGCAGGTTTTCTATCCCTTGCTCCTCTTCTCCTTCTAGTATCCCTATTATTATTAACCCCTCTTCATTTTTTTGAATCTTTTTAAAATTTTGTTGCTTTGACTGGGAAGTTTTTTTGTTTTGTTTTGTTTTGTTTTTTACCTTGTCATCCAGCTCACTGATACAATTTTCTGCTTCATCTAGCCTGTTTTTAATTCCTTCTATTGTGTTCTTCATTTCAGATATTGTATTCTTCGCTTCCTCCTACCTCTTTTTGATAGTTTTTGTCTTTTTTCAATAGAAAGGACATGCTACTACAGTTCTCAGTAAATTTCTTGTAGCTTCCATGGAGTTCCTTGTAGTTCTCATTAAGCATCCTTATAACCATTATTTTGAACTCAATGTCTGATTGATTGCTTGCCCCAATTTCAGAGCTTTTAGCTTTCCCCTGCAGTTTTGTGCCCATAAGGGCCTCCTGAGCCTGGCCTCACTAATCTTCAGAATCTGTACTCCCATAGAGGCCTGCCTGTGAAGGGACCTGCCACACTGCAGCTAATCTCAGGTGTTCAGCTCCTGGCAAGGGCGTGTAAGCACAGAGTCCCTCCAAGTCCCAAATATCACCTCAGCTCCTCTTTTTTTTTTTTTAAGAGTTTATTTATTATTTCCAGAGAGGGAGGGGAAGGGAAAGGGGCAGAGAGGAAGAGAAACATCAATGTATAGTTGCCTTTCACCTTCCTCCAGCCACCGACCTGGCTGGAGACCTGGCTTGCAACCTGGTTATGTACCCTGGCTGGGGAATTGAACCAGCCACCTTTGGGTTCGCAGGCCTGTGCCCTTATCCATTGTGCTACCAGCCAGGGCTCAGCTCCTCTTTTAGAAGTCTTTGTGTGGTCCCCTTAGTGTAGCACTGAGCTCTGGGTGGCCTGTTCTCCACACACTACCTCTCCCCCAAAAAGTACAAAGTCTCCTTAGGTCAGGGCTGGCCATAGCCCGCCAGAGCCTCCAACAGTTTTAGATAAAGTTTGTTTTGGGATCATTCCTGGCTGGTGCTGGGAAAAGTCCTACACTGATACTATAGTACAAAGTAATGGCAGTAGGTGCTGTTCCTGCTCCCTCCAAGGATTCTTAACCTTCAGGCTAGCCTATTTCCACCATGCCATTTCTACAGCCAGCATCACCCTGACATTCTCTCACCCTTGGGACTTGAAGCTCCTGAACTAACCTGTAGCCTCCTCAGTCAGATTCTGTTCCACTCATGGTTCCCACAGTGCCCAGTGTCAAGGAGATAACAGCCCCTTCCCCAGTAAGTACTGCTATCCCCATATCCTGACTCCTGGTTGTTATGGGTAGTATAGCCCTTCCACGGTGTAGAGCACAGGGATACTTCTGGGCACCTAGGTGTGGACACACTGGTGGCTTCTTCCCTGGGATGAAGTTCCTCAAAGTGGTTCCTGCCCCAAATTTGCACAGCCAAAAGTGCTGGGTCATGCAGTGCAGTAGCAACTGCTCTGCTAGGAGAGCCCAGGCCACCTGTTCCTGAGTGCCCTGCAGGCAGGCAGGCTCGCATACATGCCCTGCACACCACCCACTCTCAACTGGATTTTTGAGTTGGTTGCTCTGTGTTTTAAATGCAAGCCTGGTCCTGTCTGGGAGCAAGTGGATGGAGCTTCCAACTACTCAACAGCTACTCAAAACCTACTCTGGAGTTGGGTTTTTATTATTATTTTAAAAAGATTTTTATTCATCTATTTTTCTGGGAATCAAACCTGTGGCCCCTTGGTTTGTAGGCTGATGCTCAAGCTACTGAGCCACACCAGCTAGAACCTGAGTTGAGCTTTTCTGATCCTTTCCCTATCACTGTAATGTAATAGTCTCAGCATAATTCCTAACAGCACTTTTAAGGTATGGGTAACAAATATTGTAACAAAAGAATCATGAGCTTTACTGAAAATTAATTTTCTTATTTTATTAATTTTACTGCCTATATAAAGGATCAATCACAAATATTTGTAGACCAGTCTCAAATGAAGTGGTCGCTTTCGATCTAAATGTCTGTATCAAGCCCTGGCTGGTAGCACAGTGGATAAGGTGCTGGCCTGCAAACCCAAAGGTTGCTGGTTCAATTCCTAGCCAGGGCACATAGCCAGGTTGCAAGCCGGGTCTCCAGCCAGGTCTATAGCTGGAGGTAGGTGAAAGGCAACCATACATTAACATTTCTCTCCCTCTCTGCCTCTCTCCCTTCCTCTCCCTCTGGAAATAATAAATAAATAATAAATAAATAAATAAATGTCTATATCAAGAAAGGAAAAAAAAAGCAAAAATAGTAATTCTAACTCAAATAGAGGCATAAGTAAAATTATTCCTTATTTATTTTATAGATTGATCTTTATCCTTATTCAACTATGTTATGAAAGAGATTACCAAACTATTTTTCTCACTGAATCATTCACAGATTTTTGGGAGGCAGCAATACAGATTTTATATGAAAGGAACTCTACCATATTTACTCCTGATCCTGCATTTTAGATGTTTTATAAAATCTACTAGTTCATAAATCCCAGTGTTGATAAATCAGTTCTGATATTAAAGGGATCCAGAGGCTCAAAGCTACAACAACAACAAAAAAAAAAACAAAAAACAAACAAACAATATGAGTTTGAATAGGTGACAGGTAGCTCAGAAACTGACCTACTGACTACTTAGTTTAATGGAGCTAGTCTGCCCTTATTTTTTCTTTTCAAATTTATTTTGCCAGGGGGTAGGCTGGGAGAAGGACCTAGAATTAGGGCAAAGTTGTAAATATTGAAAACCCATACTTTTAAGGGTGAGAAGACTATATACACCCTTTTTTGCTCCATTATATTCTAAGCAGTGGGAACTTTATGGGGGTGGGAGGGATTCTTTGTTTTACCCATTTAGAAATGCTCAGAAAGTCTTCGTGATCCTAAAAGTGCAATGACTTGCCTTTCTGGAACTACTTTTTGTTTACTGTACATATGTATTTCAAGACTATGTAGCTACATCTAAATATCTAAGTCAGACTCCAAACCAGATGTTTACATCTATTTTGTCTGCTTACAGCAATGAAACTAAACATGTAAGTGCTATATATCTTGTTCACATGATATTATCATCATTTCAAAAAATAATTTCAGACTAAACTGTATCTTACAGTACCTTGAAGCCAGAGATATAAGAATATATACACACATGCACATATGTATTCACATATACCTATGTGATAGTTTTAGTCATTGTAGGAGGAGGGCTGCCTATGCGGGCAAAGACATGAATGCCAAGGTATTATGTAATTAAGGTAGTTAAATAACAATAGACAGAGGAAATGGAAATTAAATCACATGAGTAGCTTCTTGGAAACTGTTTTCTCCTTGCATTAAAAGCACATACCTCATGACTTCTTGAGACATCATTGTAGACCTAAAGAATAAATATTTCTTGGAAGTTACTTTATATTTTCCCTCAGATGAGTTGTTTTTAATAATTAAAGCAGCAGAGTGCAGCCGAGATATAGGGAAAGTGACAGGTGCCAGTTTTGTTATTAAATCTCTGCCTCTGAGCCTCTGAATTTCAAATGAGGTCCCTTATTGGCTGCATGTGTGAGGGGTCAGGGGCTGGGGAAGCATGACCAGAGCAGAATGGGTTTTGCTTCACTGAGCCACTCCAAAGTCTTCATTAAACATGGGCATAACATTTGCACTTGTTTTGTTTGTTCTAGACTGTTTGGATAATTACCCTCTGAAATGGTGTGCACCCATGTAGATTTGTGTATTTATCAAGGGGAGAGGGGTCCAGGCACAGGGACAAGGAGGATGAAGGTTCGCTGCACTATTTATTTTAATCCATCAGTGATGATTGCATTTTCAACCTCCTTATAGAATCTCATCATTTGCTCTTTAAAATTGCTAGTTCAGGTCATTCAATTGAAATTTCATTTGATTTTAAGGGTAGCTTTTTACAGTTCTCATTCTTTCTTTTTTCCCCCTCCCAACGGGTTTGAGGACCCTCATTGACTTGGGAAGGAGCTCTGCCCAATACCAGAAAAAAATGAAGGGAAGAACTCAACCTTACAGAAAACAGGAAACCACCCTATAAGTCTCCTTCCCCAAAATAAAAGCAGTCAGAGATGGGAGGCAGGGAACACAGACCATGGTCATTACCTTGTCATTCTCCTTAAAAATGAGTAGATTGGGAGGGTCAGCAATTCTGAGAATGTCATTGTCTCGTGGTCTGACCATAGGATTCAAGATCAAACATATCAACATATCATGTCTTAATATTTCCTTATGAATTTTGTAGAGAATTTAGCTTGTTGTCAGTCAGTTGTTGGGTAGCTTTATTTATTCACTTGATTTGCAAATCATGAGCTCACTTCCTGCCTGAAAAGTTAGAGAATTTCAATATTTCTTTATAGTAAAAGGAGAAGACTGGGGCAGCTTATCAGATAATGCTCTCTAACAAAATTCTAGTTACCATGACAATCACCCTGAGGATAGGGGAAGTTATTTCTGAAGACAGATTTTGTTAGAACTATGGCATAAGAGAGAATTCATGTCTCACACCTTACATTGCAGAGCACTTTTTATTGTACCATTGCATATTATCAAAAGTAGCTGTAGTTAAGAGCTTATGGACTCATGGACATGAGCAATAGTGTGGCAATTGCTGGGGGCAGAGAGGGTAGGCACAGAATGGTAATAGAAAAGTACAATAAAGATTAAGTCAAAAAACAAAAGAGCA
The DNA here is from genome assembly GCA_004026585.1 of Noctilio leporinus. Taxonomy (NCBI): domain Eukaryota; kingdom Metazoa; phylum Chordata; class Mammalia; order Chiroptera; family Noctilionidae; genus Noctilio; species Noctilio leporinus. The sequence goes on along the minus strand of PVIW01002027.1, from coordinate 150,766 downwards.
CATTATACGGCAAACATTATTTTAAGTCCTCAACACCTATTAACTTATTTAATTTTCATAACAACCTCATGAGGAAAGTACTATTATTGTTTTATTATTGTAATTATTTTTATAATGATACTTCTAAGGCACTAAGAAATTGAATACTTTGAATAAGTCACTAGTAAGTGGCTGAGCTGAAACTAAACTCACCTGGACCCAGAGTGTTTGATATTAGCCACCATGCTTCACATGAGAGGTAGTAGAGCAGGTGTAAGATACAGTGAGAGACAAAAGGCTTAGAGACATGCCTTTATTGTCCAAAATATGAAAGCTGGACAAAAAAAGATCTGTGTTCTGACACCTTGCTCTAAATTTCCCCTCCTGGGATCATCTAAGGATCATATATCCCTGGAAATAGCCCCTGAAGAGCCAGTCCTCCCAGGTGACTGAGGAAAGAGCAATTCTGTTTTGTGGAGCTGCCATACTTGGGACATGAAGGGTGGCACTCACCAAGGGCTTATGTGTACATCATGCTCTACTAGGTACTGTAGGCAATTAAACCAAGAAACAGTTTTGAACTTAGGAATCTTACAGTCTACTAGGAAGCTAAGACATGGAACAAATGGGACACAAAAGTTAATGGAGTTTTCTTTAGTTCAGGATGTGCCTACCTGGTGATTAAAAAAAAAAAAAGATTTAAAAACTGATTATTTTATCTAACAACTTGATGTAACTTTTGATCCTTAAAAAAATAATTAACTAACCTCCTTGTTGAATTCAGAAAATGTTAGCATGAAAGGGAGTCAGTGTGGATCAACAGTATTTTTTGAGGACATTCCTGCAGCCCACCACTATGGCTGGCACGTTAGGGTATGAAGACTATTGGAAGCACATAAGTTAGAGGCTGATGAACATATGCTGTGAGGTTGTGGATTGGTCCAGTGCCTTTTAGCATTCAGTGACTTGAGAATATTGTGCAGAGGAACTTACAAATTCTATCCACAAACAAATGTGAACTCAAATAGTAGTAAAAAAAAAATACTGTAAAGAAAAGTTTTTAGATATTAGGAGAAAGGGAGAGAGGAAAGGGGGAGGAGAGAGGAAGAGAGAAAATTACTATTACAAAGAGCTTATACTGGCATTGGAAATAATATGAGGTAAATTTATGAAAAAGCTAGAGAAAAATATAAGACTATAAACCCAGGTTCTACAGGTTCATAAATGTATAGGAATGAAACTAATAATAAGAAAAGCTAAATTATTTTAAAGTTTGTGTAAGCATTTGTGTTGTCTTAAGATTTTTTAATCTTGGACTGGGAGTAAGGGATGTAAACTTTGTCAGTTGATGTCTTCAGAAGCCATTATCTGTATGATAAGCTTGTTGATGTGCTTAGCTTGAGGTTGAGGTGACCTACCAGAGTGGGGCTAGGAGGAAATGAACATATTTACTTGCCCAATGTGTTAGGAAAGTCCAGCTAGTCTACCTACCTTTCTACCTGGGCCTTTCCTTTTTCTATGCATGTTGAAACTTGGAGTTATTTGCTGCTTGGTGCTTCATCCAGTGTCATGGGGGATGTGAATCAAAAACTGTGGCTGACCTTTAGCAGCCAGCAGGGGATGTGCTGTTCAGGAATCCTTAGATGTTCAACACCATGCAGGAAGGAAAATACCAGTGCTGCGTGAGGCCACCCAGGTTACTATGGTACATATTGCATATTGAAAAAAACTGTATACTGCTGAAAAAGGCAGTATAAGTCTGATTTTAATACAAAGAGACATTCTGGGTTTTAGAACTATAAGAACCTTAGAAAACATCTGATTCTAGATCCTTCTACTGCAGATATTTCTTTCAACAACACTATGATAAGAAATGTATCAACTTTTATGGAATCCCATTCTTTATAGTAAATTTAAGTGTGCCTTTCTATATCTTTTACTTGACTCTTCCTTTTTAAAAAAGATTTTATTTATTTATTTTTAGAGAGAGGGGCAGAGAGGGAGAAAGAGAAGGAAAGAAACAGCAATATGTGGTTGCCTCTCATACGCTTCCAACGGGGGAAATGATTCACTACCCAGGCATGTGCCCAGACTGGGAATTGAACTGGTGACCCCTTGGTTCACAGACTAGCACTAAATCCACTGCACCATACCAGCCAAAGCTGTTCTTCCTTTAATTTAATTTAATTTAATTTATTTATTTTAAACTTTTTTTTTTTAAGATTTCATTTATTTTAGAGAGAGGGGAAGGGAGAGAGGCAGAGAGGGAGAGAGACATCCATGTGTGGTTGCCTTTCACCTGCCTCCAGCTGCAGACCTGGTTGGAGACCTGGCTTGCAACCTGGTTATGTGACCTGGCTGATAATCAAACCAGCGACCTTTGGGTTCACAGGCCAGTGCCTTATCCACTGTGCCACCAGCCAGGACCCGTTCTTCTTTTTAAATAAGCACAAAAATAAATAGGTTTTTTTTTTTTTTTTTTTTTTTTTTTTTTGAAGGAAAAGTTTTTTTTTTTTTTTTTTTTTTTTTTTTTTTTTTTTTTTTTTTTTTTTTTTTTTTTTTTTTTTTTTTTTTTTAATTTTATTGTTGTTGTATTACGTCGGGGGGCAGAGGGGAGCAAAAAGGGGATGGATGTAATACAACAACAAAAATAAATAGTTTTATCTGAATCTTCTATAAACCTGTTAACATGAAAAGTAAAGGGCTTTCAAAGTGATAAGCAGCAGGTATGTATTTGAAAGAACAAGATTAGCTATTTTAGAACCATTGATTTGGGCAGAAGCCCAAATAATGCAAATAGTGTGAACTTAGCCACTGACCAGACCTTCTATGTGCAATTTCCAGATCTTTTTCTCTTCTGAGGTATTCTATTTTTGAAGCCTTTTGTGTAAGTATCTTAAAATGTATGACAAAAAAATCAGAGTCAACATGAGAGATGTTTTCTGACAAGAGCTCCAGGCACTGGTCTACCTTGAGAAGGATACCAGGTCTTATTTCAAAAGAATCCAAGATTATGGGAACTTGTTAGAAGCTTTATCTCTATTAGACTACTGGTTGTCAACCGGGTGATTTGCCAATTTGGCAATGTCTGGAGACATTTTTGGTTGTCATATCTGTAGGGTACTAGAGTCATCTTGAGGATAAATACCTGGGATGCTGCTAAACGTTCTCCAATGCACAGGGCAGTACCCACAACAAAGAATCATTTAGTCTTTACTAGAGCTGAGGTTGAGAAATTCTGATCTTGACTACAGATATCCTGAAGATAAACTTCAACTGATCACTAAAACCAGTACAAAGAGGAATAAGAAAGTAAAAAATGCCTTTGATCTATAGTAAGAAGGAAGTCTAGGTGTATAGAAGGGCCTGAGCCTTGGGATAATACTCTTTCTGCAACATTAGTCAGAAATAAGACTTTGACTATAATTAGAAAAATGAGACCTGTGGAAAACTCAGTTTATCACAGGGATAGCAGATAAGTAGGCAAAGTCTCCCAAAAGGCAAGATAGAATGCAAAAATGTTTCCGCACCAGAAAAGGAGCAACAGTAATCATTTTTATAATTAAATACTTGGTGGAAAATAAACATCTTGGTATAGTTAGCAATTTAAATATAAATGTTTAGACTTGCCACTGATTCACACCTATACATTCTTTAGGCCATAGGCCATAGGAGAATGGGTTGACAGCAAAAGAGGTCACTTTAGTCATGAATTTCTTAGTAAGCAGTAATCATTAGAACATAGGAAATGTGTTGATTCTCTTGAATAATTCAAAAATACCATTTTAAATAACATAACACTGGAAAGGAGGAAATAATATCCAATTTGGATAAATATGCACTTTACTATGCACTTACATAGTAAATATGGGAATACAAATTGAGATACTTTTCTGAATAAGAGAAAGTCTGCAAGAAAAGCATAAAAAGTGTGTAGAGTGGGGATCCACTTCTCTAAGATTATCTTAAGGGATCATTAGACTTAAGGAAAAATGTTTAGCAATGGAAATAATTAATACTATACTGTTTTCACAATAATATGTGAATACCAACCTAAATGTGTAACAATGGGGATGGGTTAAATAAAATATGAAATATTCACATAATAGAATATTATGCCATCATTAAAATTGTATGTGACTGCCCTGGCTGGTGGGGCTCAGTAGATTGGGTGTCATCAGAAAAAGCAAAAGTTCGTCAATTCAATTCTCAGTCAAGGCTCAGGCCTAGGTTGCAGGTTTGGGCCTGGGTATGGGTGCATACAGATTTCTGACATCAATGTTTCTCTTCCTCTCTTTCTTCCTCTTTTTCCCTCTCTCTAAATTAATGAATAAAAATAAACCAAAAATTTATATATGGCTATATTTATTAAAAGTATGATATGCCCACAACATTTTATTAAATTAAAAAAGAAAAGAGAATGCATATATTTTGTATGTGGATATTAAAAGGATGCCAGCATAGAAGAATCTGGCTTAAAATTTTTTCTCATGTTTATACACTCTCATTTTTGTGAAAACAGATGGTATGTACTTTAAAGAAAGTCCATAAGGCAGTGAAGAGAATTTTATTCCACTTTAATAAATACGTAACAAGAGGTATATGTCATAGACTGATGAATCTGAGAAAAAATTAAAATTCTTGGGTAAAATTAGGCCAGAAATAATAATGAATGTCTTTAGTTACCCAAACTTAGATGGACAGAATATGATAAGAGTTATAAGAGTTGGAGATGAGATTTTTCACAAAGAACGGAGGTAGTTCATAAGCAAAGGAAATCCACTCTTTTGACTGCTGCATTAAAGAGCTGACTCAGAAGGTAGTAATCATGAGTCCAGAACCAATTAAAAAGAACTTTATTAAAAGGGAAGGAGCCAATCTAATTGTTTTCAGGACTTCTAAGTATTTAAATAGTGTTGAGAAGAGGAATAAATTCAGAGATTAAACAAACCCACAAAAATGTATGACCCACAAAAGGACCCTCTGCCTAGAAACCTACAGTGAATTGCATAAGGTACTCTCTGGGTTTGTGAACTGCGTTCAGTATCTGAGCGGGGTTCAGCTGAAGAAGACTGTGGATTTGTGCACATAAGTGAGACATGACTGAAAGGGAGTTAAGGCTGTAAAATACAGACATTGGTGATCCTGTATGATTAGTTACAAATCAGAGAAACATCTAGGTCTGACTAATACATCTTTCTATAGCAAAGAGGACCACCCAAAGTTTGGCAGGCAACAAGGGCAGTTCAAACAAAATAGAAAACATTATCTCCCCTTTGTTTAACTGTGTGAGGTCTCAGCAGCTGGCACTCCCTGTACTGTTCAGGTGTCAGAACCTTCAGAGGGGCATATCAAGGTTAAATAAAATCCAGAAAAAGTCTGCCATCTGAATTGGAAGCACAGCCACAAGGAGTAAGAAGGAAAAGAAAGGGAGGCCACAGTAAATGTTAATGTTAGATTTTTTTCCCAGGTAACAAATCGTGCTGAGCTTTCTTTAAAAATTTATTTTATTTTATTTCTTTCCATTTTCATTTAGTCCCCTTACTCCCCCCTCCTCACTACTGCAATCACCACATTGCCTAAAATCATGAGTCCTTTTTCCTTTTTGCTCAATCCCTTTACCTCCTAACCTTGCCCTTCTACACCTTAGCTGTCACCCTGCTCTCTGTCTAGGAGCCTATCTCTGTTTTGCTTGTTAGTTCAGTTTGTTTATTAGATTCCATATATGAGTGAAATCATATGGTTTTTGCCTTTCTCTGACTGGCTTATTTCACTTAGCATAATGTTCTCCAGGTCCATCCATACTGTTGCAAAGAGTAAAATTTTCTTCTCTTTTACAGCTGAGTAGTACTCCATTGTGTAAATATACCATAGTTGTATTATCCACTTATCTACTGATGGACACTGGCTTCTTCCATATCTCGGCTATTGTAAATAATGCTACAATGAACATAGGGGTGCTTATGTTCTTTTGAATTAGTGCTTTGGGTTCCTTCAGATATATTCCCAGAAGTGAGATTGCTGGATCAAAAGGTAGATCCATTTTTAATTTTTTGAGGTATCTCTATATGGCTTTCCACAGGGGTTGTATCAGTTTGCATTCCCACCAACAGTGCAAAAATGTTCCCTTTACTCCATGTCTTCACCAGCACTTGTTTGTTGATTTATTGATGGTGGCCATTCTGACAGGTGTGAGATGGTATCTCATTGTGGTTTTAATTTGCATTTCTCTGATGATTATTGATGTTGAACATCTTTTCATATGTCTATTGGAGACCTCTATGCCCTCTTTGGAGAAGGTCTATTCAGGTCCTTTACCCATGGATTGTTTGTTTTTTGGTGGTGAATTTTATAAGTTATTCATAAATTTTGAATATTAACCCCTAATCAGCTGTGTTGGTGAATATGTTTTCCCATTTTGTGGGTTGTATTTTTATTTTGTTGATGTTTTCCTTTGCTTTGCAAAAACTTTTTAGTTTGATATAGTCCCATTTGTTTATTTTTTCTTTTGTTTTCCTTACCTAGTAAAATATATATGATAAAATATTGCTATGAGCAACATCCAAGATTTTGCTGCCTATGTTTTCTTTTCTAATTTTTAATTTGTATGGTCCTAGGTCTAACATTTAATTCTTTAACCCCTTTTGAATATATTCTTGTGTGTGGTGTAAGAAGGTGGTCTAATTTCATTTTTCTGCACATATCTGTTCAATGTCCTCAATACCATCTATTGAATAAACTATCTTTAACCCATCGTATGTGCTTGCTTCCCCTGTTGAACATTAATTGACTATAAAGGTGTAGCTTTATATCTGGGTGCTCTATCCTGTTCCACTGATCTTTGTGTCTGTTTTTATGTCAATACCATGCTATTTTGATTACTAAGGACCATATTGTTTGATATTAAGTAGCATAATTCCTCTAACTTTGTTTTTCTTTCTTAGGATCACTGTTGCTATGAAGATTCCATATAAAATTTTAAAAATATTTGTTCTAGCTCTGTGAAATACAACATTGGAATTTTGATAGAGTTTTCATTGAACCTATAGATTTCTTTGGTTAGAATGGACATGTTAAAGATGTTAATTCTTCCTATCCATGAACATGATAGGTGTTTCCATTTATTTGTATCTTCTTTGGTTTAATTTTTCAGTGTCTTATAATTTAATTTTTCAAGTATAGATCTTTTACATCCTTGGATAGGTTTATTCCTAGATATTTTATTCTTTTTTGAAGCAATTGTGAATAAGATTGTTTTCTTAACTTCCCTTTCTACCAGTTCATTATTGGCATATAAAAATGCAACTGATTAATGGATATTAATTTTTGGATCTTGCTACTTTGTTGAATTTATTTATCAGTTCTAGCAGTCTCTTGGTGGAATCTTTGGGGTTCTCTGTGTACATTACCTGCAAAGACTGTTTTATATCTTCCTTTCCAATTTGAATGCCTTTTATTTCTTCTTGTCTGATTGCTGTAGTTAGAACTTCCAGTATTATGTTGAACAAGAGAGGGGAAAGCGGACATCCCTGTTTTATTCCCAATAATAAGGGAAATTCTTGAGTTTTTGTCCATTGAATATGATGTTGGCAGTAAGTTTCTCATATATGGTCTTTATAATGTTTAGGTTTGTTTCCTCTATTCCCACTTTGCTAAGAGTTTTTATCAGAAATGGGTGCTGGGTTTTATCAAATGCTTTTTCTGCATCTATTGATATGACCATAGGGTCTTTATCCTTCATTTTGTTTATGTGGTGAATCACATTCATTCACTTGCAAACATACCAACCTTGCATTCCTTAAATAAGTCCCACTTGACCCTGGCATATAATCATTTTGATGCATTGCAGTATTTGGTTTACTAATAATATCTTGTTGAGGATTTTTGGCACCCATATTCATCAGGGATATTGGCCTATAATTTTCTATTGTAGTGTCTTTACCTGGTTTGGGAATTAGAATAATGCTAGCCTCATAAGGTCATGCTGGGCCTTTTCATAGGATACCTTGTTTAGTCCTCAAAGTTTACTTACCTGGAAAAGTAAATTTGAAATATTAATAAATTTTTTTTATTATTCTCTGCTAGTTGTGAGAACATAGTGTGTCTCAGTCCCTCCTTTTTTAGGGTTTTGCCTTTAGGTGAATGATTTAACTCTGTTGTGTCTAGTTTCCTTATTTGTATAATAGGTTTAATAATCAGCCTGTAAAGAATTGTAGTCTGTGGTTGTGTTTGCTAAAATTGGGTACTCTAGAATATAGGATCCATTGAAATTTGAGTTATATCCAGACCATCTTTACTCCATCCCTATAGAAGATGACTTCACATGACTGGTAATGAGCTTAAGAACATCCTTCAGGTTGGGCTCATGGTCACCCTGGGATGTGACATGAATGAAGACTGCTGTCTCCAGCAGCCCTCATTTGGTATATCTCCCCTATTTCAGTATTTCCACAAGTGAAACAGTCTGCTGGACTCATGGGGAAGGAAGAAAAACATTTTTCTCTCTGAGCCACAACTGACACAAAGGCAAAAACTGACCTAAATTGCCCCCATCAGCTTTTGTTTTTAAATTAAAGGAATGCAGATTCTAAAGGAGTGGCTAACTCAGAGCATCTTTGGCTGAGGTCATCATTGTAGGCTCAAAATGTAATTTTATTAAGAGAAAGTATGAATGTAATGTCTCCAAATAGTTCAATTATTTATCCACTGCTGTTAGAACTTGTCTTCTGTGTTGGCTGTGAGTCAGATGCAGATTTAAGCAACATTTTAGTGATTATTATATTAACATTAGCTCTTCTTTAGTATTAGAAATAAAGTCAAAAGACTTTTCATTTCTTGTTTTTGATTTATTTTTGTTTCATGATGAGGATAAAAAACTACCATTCTTGAGGTCAAACTAGAACCCAAAGTAGCTCAGAAAGTCATAAACATCCTTGTTAACTGAGTTCTAGAAAAACTATATTTGCATCTCAGAAACATAGGGACACAACCTATTTTGGAGGAATGTAAGCCTCAGTGGGCCAAAGAATTCTTATCTAAAAGAGTGACCTCCTTACATTGGAAACCACTAAAGCTATGCCTCCATTTCTGTATTAGAAATAGGGTATACAAAAACCTGCTGCACCTTACATAATCTATTTAATTTGATTTAAATGAACTGTTTCAAGGCTTCAAAGTATAATTGACACGTTGATGGAGCTGCAAGAAAAGAAAGTAATGTTTTAAAGTAGTAGAAAAAAATTACCTGATGAATAGAAGCAAATTAAATCTTTTGTCCTCCTTTGTTTGATTTAGGATTAAATATGTACACATCTTCTTCCATCTTTAATTCTATCCCTGTCTTGAGGAAGCAAATATAAAAGTGGGTGTATTATTTGATATGTGAAGTAGGAGACTACCCTTTATAGCCCGAAAATTGTAGTCTCTGAAGTTTGGAAGAGGCCCTAGAAGTCAGGCAGTACACCCATGGGCCTTTTGACTTAAAGTGAAACTGATCCTCAGTTCTAGGGAAAAAAGCCAAGTTGTCTTAGCCTGCATCTTTTACAACTTTGAGATCACATGTTTCTTTTAAGATACTTTGAAAAAGAACCCTTATTTAAATGATTGTTTATCACTGCATAAATTATAGTATTTTTAACCATAAACTCATCTAGAGGCTAAGTTAGGTAAGTGGTGACCAAAAACACGAGGAAAATACTTACTGTACTTTTAAATGTCAGTTCATCTAACATAGGCACGTAGCCTAAGAAGTAAGTCAGTAATTCAAATAGAAAGTGATGAGACACACTGACCCTGGTGCTTAAATCAATAAAATGTAGATTAAATGCCTGCTGGGTCATCATACTGGGTGCTTCAGAGAAACAGATGAAGTGTGATGTATGGCTTCCTAGTCATTTTCAGGCAGCATTGTCAGAGACCAAGGCATTTTCCCCCCCAAAATGGAGGAGTCACCTCTGGGCCAATCGAAGCCCAAGAAAGCACTGTAGGACTAGGATCTGTTTCAATCCAAGAATCTTTTGGGAGCAGAGGAGGCATTCCTACTATTTCATATGAGAAAGATGCCGCTGCTTTAAATAAAAGTTAGGTTAGCTAATGCCTTTATTTCACAGATGGTAGAATCAAAATGTATGATCAAATTTGATCATCCCCCTATCCATACTATTGCATTTCCTTTCACTGTTCCCCTTTTAATATATAAACTCATCATAAATTCTTCAAAAGGAAAAATGTTTGATTAACAGAATTCTAAATAGCCACATGTTATAGTCATTATTTTTCCTGTGGGTGCCTTGGTGAAGAAACTTTATAGGTTTCTGTTGCTGCCTCTCTTTTGGATTTATTTTGGATTGCAAGTCCACTGCGTTTTACTTTCTCTTTACAAATTAAAGCTAGATTTCTTTGAACTGACAAGCATTTACTAAATAAATCCTTAGTATGGATTCAGAATAGATGTTCCTACCAAAGGCAGGTAGGAGAAGGTGCAGATGCAGAATAAGTTAAAACATGGCCCTGCCCATGAGCAGTGCATAGTATAGTTGGGCAGATAAGATGAAGACTTAAGATGTCACAGTGAATAAGAGGGAGTTTCTTTATAGAACACTTTGCTTTCTGCAGCCAAACTTCGTGAGGTAAGGATGATTAAAGATGATTAAATAGAAAGTGTGGATTGGGTAAGCTAGGGGAAGAATTAGGTCATGGGAAGGAGAAATTAAAATGCCAGCTCTTCAGGGTTTTCCCAGCATCACAAATAAAATGTTAAACTAAGGAGGAAAACTAGTACCTTCCACGGACTTTGCTGCCAAGGGGCTTGGCATTTCCATAATGGTGGGGAAGGAGGGACATCTCTGATTTCCATAGTATTTTGTAATTAATTTGGTGCTCTTATGGAAAATTAATTGGTTTTTGGATAATGAAATAGAAAGAAATATTCGGAGTCTGTCATATTAAAAGAAATTCTCTTTAATAGGCGCAACGTCAGCCTGATAATGTGGTCTTGCTCCCTCAGGTGCTCAGATGCGGTTTCAGGGTAGCCCGCGAGAGCCTCTGCGGCTTAACAGTTAAGCAAGCTTCTCCCTTGCAACTAAAGCTAAGCAGATTAATTAAAACTTAAAAGCATTATGATTTAGTTATGAATAACAGTTTGCGGTGACAGAGCTCCCCGTCTATAATTCACCATAACAAAATGACACTTGGGCGCGCTGCTGCTATAATTAGCATTTGATATACTATTTCTTGGAAATTTCTCACCAGCCACAGCCTGTGTGTTTCCAGATGTCCTGCACATACTTAAAAATTGTAAACATTAATTTATAGGGATGACAGCTGTGGGTCAAGTTTGAGGTTGATTGATAATTCCTTATTCAAATGTATGCCTATGCGGCTTCATTTGTCATCTTCTAGCGAAACACAAAGCCATTCTACCACGTTCCTAGTTAATATTTCATTTTTTTCATAAATTATCTGTAAAAGCAAAAGCAATAGAATTTAGACCTTTCTCCACCATATGGCATGGAATATTAATGGATCTGAGGGTTTTTAAAAAGTTATTTTTCAGCCAGAAGGGTTGTGATTTGTTAACCTGACACCTTGTATTTGCACAGTACTAAGCACACAGTGGGTGCTCAATAAATGCTGCCTAGTTAGTGACTGTGAGGGAGCTCAAGCATTTTCTAGGTGACAGGCCATAATTCCTCCAGGCAGTCTTCCCATTTTATAAATTAAGAAATAGCAGACTTGAGAAGTTTTCCTAAGAGGTAAAAAAGTGATTTATCTTTAGGTCACACTTAACTCAAGAGCATAGAAAGTGACTGTACTCACATAAAATATATTCTCTCTGACTTATTTATTGGGTTAGACTCAAAATACACATCTCACCAAGCCTTCTTTCTGTCTGATTTCCTTAATGGAGCCAAAAGAGATCCCTGAAACATAAAGTAAAAGTTCAGTCCTTTGGCAAATTGTCTTATCCATAAGGCACCTAGCTAGTTAACAGAACTTTCCACCAAGCTGGCTGATTGTTTTAGTTTTGGAGTAACAGTTTGTGTAGAATTTTTGTACTTTTGGCATATAGCCATGTTCTGAATGCCTAAATGCCTGCTATGAACAGATAGCTGCAATTATATGACAACAAAAGTTCTCATCAGTGAAAAAATATACAGTTCAAATAGTTATTTGGTCTCATTTAGACAAAATATCTAGAAAATGACCAATTTTGACAAAACCTAGGTGTTACAGAGCTGTGTAACTCACTACTTAGCCTACTATTACTCTAACCTAATTCATCCATACAAGGGACCGGATCCACTTAACTGAACTACCTGAAACTGTGGTTTTAAAAAAAATCCAGCTTCTGAAAACAGGGAATGCTTGTCACTTATATTTCATAATAACTTAATAATCGTGAATAAGTTATTCTACAAAGAAAGCATGCCTGAAAACCAGAAAATGTTATTTCAGCAGATGCATATGCAAAATGAAGAAATTAAGACACAAAGAATTTTGGTGACTTGCCTAACAGCCAAATGTAAATTTGCAAGTGAACAAAGAAAACAATCCAGTGTTTCTTTTTTTTTTATTTTTTAAGTTGAATTCCATATTTTCCAACAAAATTGTTGGCACTATTACAGTTTTATCATTGAATCTATGCTAAATACTCATGGAACTCTTGAGTCTTCAAACATTTCACATAATCACATGGTAAACAATCATTTGATTGTGGTGAACAAGTGAACACATCAGGTTTTATTTAGTAAACTCATAAAGGTTTTTTGTTTTTATTTGTTTGTTTGTTTGTTTGTTTTACTTTGGGGAGTTATCCATCTCTACTCAGATAGTTGGTGAAAATGGTGTTCATGATTGAGACAGAGTTAGAGTTGATAGTGGAAACAATAGAGCAAGACTCAGTTGTATGATGATTGTGACATTGGGACAAAAGGACAAAAACAACATTTTTGGTGTTTATAATATGCAATATAGAACATCAGTATTGACCACATTATTTTCTTCTTAAGATAGTCAGGATTCATAAAAGTGATACCAAATTCTCAAAGCAAATCAAATTTTAAAATGTATAAACAAACCTATTATAAGATGTTAAGGCCTTGACTGGTGGCACAGTGGATAAGGTGCTGGCCTGCGAACCCAAAGATCACTGGTTTGACTCCCCAGCCAAGGCACATAACCAGGTCTCCAGCCAGGTCTCCAGCCAGGTCCTTAGCTGGAGGCAGGTGAAAGGCAACTATACACTGATGTCTCTCTCCCTCTCTGCCTCTTTCCCTTCCCCTCTCTCTAAAAATAATAAAATAAAATCTTTAAATAAAAAGTCAAGTAAAAACAAAAATTTACAAAAATTAAATGTTAAACCTATAATAATTTTGACAAAAACATTAGTTGAAAATTAATAAGAATAATATGTAGAAATAAACTAAACCCAAAATTTCAAAAATTTTGTAAGTAGAAATTAAAATAACATTTGATTTTTTCAATTAAATATTGCTGGGTGAATAAAAAGTTTCATGTGTACTTTAGAGAAAAATTTGCAATTTGTGGAAGTAGTTTTTCAGAATGTACACTCATTACAACTATATTAGTAATAAAGTAAATGTCAATATGACTTCAGCTTCAAATAATCTTATTTCTTATTCATCCATAAAAATTTATGCTTGAGGGGGAGATTTGAAGACACAATTTTTTTATCTTGAATTTAAATTTTTAATTGTCTCAACATTTTAATTTTCTCAACAGACATGTTCGGTTGTCTTCATTGGTCTTTGTCTTAGGCTCTGTCTTAAGCTTCAGTGCCTATCTCCTAAAGTCCTGTTAATTACAATAGTCATGCTCATTATCTACTTTTATTAAAGTCTAAGAGTTACTTGTGTAATAGAAGTTTTTCTCTTTTGATTTTCTTTTCTTCCTCCTCTCAAGAATTATGGACTTAGAGAACACATTCTAAATTAAGACATTTACTAGATTCAAAATGTTACATATATATATATATATATATATATATATATATACACACACACACATAACCCCACACAGAAGTCTAATGATGTACAAGATTTAGATTTCAGAGTTTTTCAGTCTCTTCATAACCATTTTATAGCAACAAAATCTTTGACATTTTATACTCCAAAATTACACTCTGCCAGGTGATTGGATATTATGTCTGCTACTCCACACGACATTACCTTGTTGTGGAATTCAAGAAGAATGTTTTCTCCAATTTACTTCTGGGAGAAGTCATGCTGCTTCTTATCAGCTGCTGAAATGCTACCAATATTTTGGAAATTTTGCATTATGCCTCCTTTATCTTTGGTCACTAGAAAACTCAGAGCTCACTTGTGAATATACTTGTATACCAGGAGTTCATGATGCACACTTTGGTATACTAATATGTCCCATTTTATTTTACTTGTCTACCCTAAACCCTAAATTTCTCTTTGCCTTTTGTCACTTTTTTTCTATGACACTGTGTTCATTTTTAGAAGCCTCTGCATTTTTTTTTTTTTCAAAACCAGTACAAATTACAAGGGAAAGAGTAAAAGAATTAAAGGACCTACAGAAGAAGTAAAATTAGAGGAAGAGGAAAGAAAGAAGGAAAAGAAAATATCAAATGAGCCAAACAATTATAGAATCAATTTGGACCACAAATTAGAGAACTAATTTGGACTACATTAATAGCTAAGGAAATCATTTACATGGATGGCACCACTAATTTCTTAACAAATCAAATCTTGGAATGCTTTTTTCAATGTTCTTTTTTGCTTAACATGTTGTGGTCTTACTCTGATATTAGTTTCTGGTGAGTGAGGACTGAATCTCCATTCATCTTTGAATCTCCCCAGCACACCCCAATATCTAGCACTTTGTCTAGAACGTAATAGAAGCTCAGTAAATAGGCAATGTTTGAAATACATTATGCAGTACGCTGGTTTTCAGGATAGTATGAAATATTCTGGTACTTATTTAATGTTGGTTCTTTCAATTATTTCACTGGAAGCACAATAATCAGGTAAAAAAGAAACATCTAGTGCTTATGGTGGGGGCAGCAGAGGGGTCTGTGGATGATTTTTCTTCTGCATGAAAAGGACACAGCTCTTTCAAATTCAGCGGCTGAGTGGATCCAGATGCCTTCCAGGCAGAATGTAGCCAAAGTAATGCTACAGATAATATAATTAATTAACCCTTTTGTAGTCTTAGAATTTCAAACTTCTAGGTAATGGCATTTGTATAGTAATTTTCCTTGGTTCTGTATAAGATCTTTAATAGAATCACAAAAGTAAGTTTTGCATTTAAATGTAAACTGCGGAAGTAAAGCAATGAAAGTTATTAAAATGAGCACTTGATAAATTTGGTTAAAAGTGGCCTAGTACAACAAGCTATTTCTTAAGTGACCGTTCATATTCTGAAAATCATTGGTGAATGCTCAAAGTTATTGAATGTTTGCTTCGTAACTTCAATTTTGGTTTGGTTTTATAATTGGCATCTCTTTTTAAATGAACAATGAGTTCAAATTTTTGAAGAAAAATAACCTCATTTTATAGGAGCCAGATAGTTTAAGATGATTTAATCATTTAGAGTATGCTTAGAGTAAATCTATTGCAAGATATAGGTGCATATAGAGATCTAATGAATGAGTGACTTGTTGAAATAAATGTCATTTTGTCAATCAGTTCCTTCTAATGAGACCCAAGGTTGGAGTGTCTTCTCATAGTGCACAGCATGAAAAAAAATACATGTCTAAACAGAGTAGCCCAGCAAATAGAGGGACCAGACATGGAAAATAGTGTATATATATATATATATATATATTTAAAGATATTCTTAAAGTGTGTTAGTCTTGAAAATTGACCACTAGTTTAATATTTACCACTAAGAAATGTCACATAATAAAGAGTCCCCCATATTTGAGAAGAACAAAACCTTTTCTTCATGTTTTCAGTCTCTCCTATCCTTTTTCCCTCTCCCCTGCTCTCCTTTTACCTCTCTGATCCTCCCTTCTATTCATGCATATCTCTAAAGTTGAGTAGAAAGTAATTCTCTGACTGTTATATTATAAATCTACACATTCTGAGAAAATTCTTTATTTCACTTACAAAAATATTTTTTACCCCAACTCTTCTCTCAGCTGTAGAAATCAGTGGTGCTGTGTCTAGTATCCATTTGTATTAATGGAAGTAATAGTAACTATTTAACTGTGAGCCTTTAAACAGTTGTATTAGAAATGTGTAATATGGGCCCTGGCTGGTGGATAAAGTGCCTGCCTGTGAACCCAAAGGTCACTGGTTCAAGCCGCAGCAAAAAACCAGGTTGCAAGCCAGGTCTCCAGCCAGGTCTGTAGCTGGAGGCAGGTGAAAGGCAACCATATATTGATGCTTCTTTCCCCCTCTCTAAAAATAATAAATGTGAGCACCAGCCTGTAAATGACCCAGAATACAAGCCTGAATTGCGGGCCAGGTCCCCAGTTGGGGGCGCTTGAGAGGCAACCACACATTGATGTTTCTTTCTCTCTTTCTCTTTCCCTCCCCATCTCACTAAAAATAAATAAATAAAATATTAAAAAATAAAACAAAACAAAAATAAAAATAATAAATAAATAATCTATAAAATAGTAGATAAATAAATAAAAATTTTAAAAAGAAATGTGCAATATAACCTTGCCCAAATGCCACTGTAATGCCAATAGAAAATAATAAATAGACTAATAAATAGACTAATAATAGCAAATAAAATCCTGTTGTTCATATCTGAGACTGTACTCTATAGCAAACCTAAGTTATTTTGCTGAAAATTAGATTGGTTACCCCAGTTTAATTTTAGAAGATAATCTATAACAAAAAATAGTTCACAATTGTCATATTAGTAAACAAAGACAGAGAGAATGTAATGAGTGGGATGACTGGAAAACACTGAAATCATATGACAACAGGGGTATAGGAGAGAGAAAAAGATTTTCTGCTAAAAGATATAATAGTTCATTCTAGGGGAATTTAATACATGAAGTAAGTAGGCTTAATTTTAGACTAGAGGCAAGTATATCTTCAGGTATATGTTAATCTTTCTATGTCAATGAATCTTTCAAGTTTGGCCGTAGAATAGGGTTGTGAATTTCTGAATTGAGAGACACAGCTGTCAGGCAATTGACAGTTGAAGGGACAATTGTCAAGACATTCAGTGTTGAGAAATTTAGGGCTTTTATAAATATAGCCCATTTACAGGCTTTGTGAGAAAATCACCTACTATAGTTAACATTTGTAATCATTTCTGAGTGTGTGCAGCCCTACATCTTGTAAGTTTGGGGTTTTGGGTAGCTAGGAGTAAATGGTATATAAGTAGAAAATAGTTATAATGAACATTCACATGGACTTATTTGACTTGGGTCATACCCTGTCACCCCTGATATAACACATATGCTATTTATATTATAACCATATATATATAGCTATAGATATATTGGAACATACTAATGTGAATGAAACATTTCCACCCCATTTTTTTTTCTCGTTTCTTTGGGCATCCTGCTGTACTTTGATCTGTGTCACAGTGTCACACTGGCAGCGCCAAAAACATGTGATTCAAGTAGATCTCTCTGCACTCCACTCCCCAGGTGTCTGGTGTGAAGTCACAGCCCAGGGGACTTCCAATAAGTAGAAATTCACTGCCACAAGTGCAACTTCCAGATAGAAAGGTCAAGAAGATATAAAACTCAGTCCTACCTCAGGCTCCATGATAAGTTTGTTTCAATAAAACCCCAGGGCCAGTAAGGAGGGATGTACCAGAGGGAAAGCCTGGAAGAGGTGGAAATTTTACCTGGTTTCTTATAATGACAAAATGAACAAACTTGTTGAATATGGGGAATAAGAGCCATTCTAAGTATCTTTCGTGGCTTAAATGAGAAGGAATGAGAAAGAGAGAGAGATTGCACTTCTCTTCAAAGACACAGGTTTGTCAAAATCCTTCCTCCCAGATTATCCTATAAAATGGATTGCTGAGTTAATAGAAATGCATTTCCACTCAGAGGATGATTTAAATAGGAGGTTCACAACTTGTGATCCAAGCTCATTGGCCTCCACTTCTCATGTTCTCTTTTTACCTTCTTTCTTTCTTTATTTTTTGAACTGGTTTGCCCAATTTGTATTTAGACAGAAGAAGCCCCTTTTATCAAAGGGGAATGTAAAGGTATGGTGATTGGTAATTCTCATTCACATTCTTTATTGAAATGTAATTTCAATGCCTTGTTGTTTTATTACACTTTAACAAATACAGCAACCTGTGCAGGGAACTCTAACCAATTTATGTCAGTATCAGGAAAACATACCCTTTGGGGTTTTTTAACCATTAACTCTGCATTCAAGGAAAACCAAGAAGTAGTAGAGACATCAGTGAGGGGTCTTTTATGCACTTCTGAAGGACTTTAGGACCATGCCTAATTTTCAGATCTGTAAACTTCTAATGTTCTCTAGACGTCCCTTGTTTGTGTACAAAATTCCAGCATTTGAGCTACTGTGCAATGGCTTGCTGAACTGTCTTAAGGGTTTTTTCTTAATATGTAGAGATTCCATGAGACATCAGAAAGCCTCTAGTTAGTACTTTATAGAATTATACATTTGTCAAACTATAGGGCCTTTGAACAGGTCTCCATGTTGCATTTTTCTAGTTCCTTTCTCCTTTACAGGTCATGGTAACAATATTGTGTTTTCCTTTTTTTAATATTTTATTTATTATTTTTTAGAGAGAGGGGAAGGGAGAAAGGCAGAGAGGGAGAGAGACATCCACGTGTGGTTGCCTTTCACCTGCCTCCAGCCACAGACCTGCCTGGAGACCTGGCTTGCAACCTGGTTATGTGCCCTGACTGGGGAATTGAACCAGTGACCTTTGGGTTTGCAGGCTGGCACCTTATCTATTGAGCCACCAGCCAAGGCTATTATATTTTTCTTTACTAGCTTATGTTGCTGCCAGGGAAGTTCATTCTTTTTTATATTTCTTTTTTTCCCCAACTCCTTGAACTCATTGTATCTCTTGGCACAAGGCTACAGACAAGCCATTTAGAAAATAGAACTAAACAAAACTATTCAGAATTGTGGCTCGTGATATAATATAGAATTTATAATAGCAAAATCCTAATTTAATAAGCAAATGGTATATCTCAAAATATAATATTATGCTGCTATTGAAATAATAAGAATAAGGAATTTATAATGTTGAGGGAAATGTTTATTATACAATAAGTTACAGCAACCATGAACCTATGGATCTATCACCTCTGCTATATACTAATGTACATATATACATAGAAAAAAAGCCTGGAAGATAGTACACCAAAATATGCCAAGATTATCCCTAACTCTTGGGACATTTTACAAATATTTGGCCATGATGATGTATTTCTAGCAAAAATTACTTACAACTGACTTATTCATTACCTGCTGGGCACTTGTTACAAAGCTAGGTATGTGTAGCTGTTACAACATTTAATCCATGCAGTATCTTATAAAGTAGATATTAATTTCATTTCACATAGAAGAAACCCTCATCTCAGAAATTCTGAGCAAATTATATTAGGTCATGCAGCTGGCACTAATAATTAGTAACCCCATTTTACAGGTGAAAACTCTGAGGCTCAGAGAGATTAATTAGCTTGCTCACAGTTATTTTACAAGTAAGGAGCAGGACACATTTGAACCCAGAAACTTCTGACTCCAAATGTTGTGGTGTTTCCAACATATAATCCCACTGTCTCTCTGAAAACAAATGTACACGCTTTACAATGACAATGATAACAAAAAAGTACATTAAAGGTGTAATAAAGAGAAAGCTATCAATAAGACAGAAAGAGTATTTTATTGCTGTATTGATATCCTAGTTAATTAGCTGTTCCTTCTAAGCTCTCTAATTAAGTATGAAAACACATTTTCATAGTATCTATCTTCTGAAAATTTCAAAATTCATATAGGAAATATTTTCTGGTGTCTCGCTTAGTAAATATTTTTTGTATTCTACCTAGTAAAAATCCTTGTTTGATAACAGTTATACTTCAAGCAGATGTGGAAAGTTTGTATCTACATGTTCTTAACCTGCAAATAATGCATGTTCTGGTACTACATTCATGTAACATGTTTTCTTGATTAATGGCTTCTGTTACTGGGCTAGAAAATTCAAATAAAAAGTGCAAACATTACTAGTGTAAATATGGTATGTCATCAAAACCTGCCGTGGAAACGCAAAAATAGATAAGAAATAATGAGGTTTATAGATTCATTAGCATTTGAATGATGAAACGTATATGTGTTACTCCTTTGATCAATACTGCCCTGGAGGGAAAGTACTGTATTTAATTGTCTTTCTCAGACCTTCCATGGTGGATATCTGGTTTCTATGCTGTCCTGTTGAAGGACATTTCATTGCTCAGTATTGTAGAATTCTAGTTCCTATTTTATTACCGGTGATGGTATATATCATGAAAAAATAAGTGAAAAATCATGATCAGGATGCTAGAATTTTTCAGGAGGGTATTTCCTCTATTCTCTCTGCATTGCATGGACTTAACTAGCAGTTGTGCTGTAAGTGAGCATGTCATATCACTCTAGGTAGTTGCTGAGTTTGAGTGATTTTATTATATATGTTGAATCTTATAGAAATGGTCCCCAACTTAGATATTTTAGACTTTAAAAATGATGGTACAAAAAATGACCTGCATTTGGGAGAAGCTATACCTTGAACTTGGAATTTTGATCTTTTCCTAGGCTAGTGATAGGGAGTAGAATGCTCTTGTGATGGTGGGCAGAAGCAGTGAGCCAGGACTCCCTGGCAGGCGCACTCACAAGTAAACAACTGATACTGTAGTGTACTTGATTGCCAGCATTTTTTGGCTCTTGTGTTCTGAGCTTGTTTAAGGTAGGCTAGATGGGCCAAGTTATGATGATTGGTAGGTTAGTTAGGATATGAAATGTACTTTTTGCATGATATTTTCCACTAATAAGAATTTATTAGGCTTTAACCCCATTGTAAATCATACGTGAGCTATGCCATTAGGTGTGAATGCTGCCTTTTTGTAGATGCTATTCCTTTTGTGGTTTCCCAAACCATCTGCAAACTTTATATATGTATACAAAGCAAATGTCACATTTTATTGTGGAAAAAAATAGTGAATTAGCCAGAGAGACCTGGCATCAAGATAGTATTGATATGTGATATGTGATATTCAAGGAATTATTTGATCTACGTGTGCCATAGTTTCTTCATCTGTGAAATGGGGGCATTAATATCTATCTCATGGATTCTTGAAAAGAATTAAATGAGGAACACAAATAAAATGTCTGACTTTTTATGTATATTATTTTTTCTCCCCTTTACCTCTTCTCAAATACCTGTACTAAAAAAGTGGTCAGAAGGAACTAGTATATGTAGTTCATCTAAATACAATTTGCTACAAAAAATATTTTAATAATATTTTTACAATCTAAAGCCAGATTTGTTGCAAAAAGAGTTTTTAAACTAGAAATGTATTATATGATTTCTATAGGGTTGGAAGTTGGCTTGCCTACTTTAAGCTGTATTAACATCATTTGCCAAAGGGCTGGCCAATTGAGAGGGAGGTGTCCACTGCAGAAGCAAACACACAGTTGATGGAAGCGAGTGGCCAGTCTGGGATATCAAATTTGTCCTGAACAAAATGTAATGTGAATATCTGTAAGTGGATAATTGAGAATTTCTTATAGTTAGTATTTTTGCTTATGAACTGGTAGCTCACATGAGGAATGGGGTAATCCAGGAGTTAATGGAGGGCAAATTCTAAAGTGCCCCTAAACTTATCTTGCTATAGAGAAGGGTACCAGTGTCTACCAGGTTTCTGCTTATTAATTTCTATGGTTGCAGCTACTGGGGAAATTGTCCTCATTTGCATTGTCTTTCAGTGACCTACCTGGAGGCAAACACCTGCAGATACTTTATGTTCACAGAAAGTCTCACTCGGGACAGAGAGTCACATCCATTCAGTGCAACCAACTATGTTAAAATAACATTATGGGCAAATATTTCAAAGCTTAACATTTCAAATGATCACTTCACATACTATTTTACCCCTCTTATTGCTCATAAGTAAAATATATTGAGTCCAACGTAACTTCTTGGCCTCTCCTTTGGACTGTGTTTTTAACTTTTCAGATGGAATTCTTACACTTAATTGTAGGAATTCAACACTGCATTAATATTTTTTTCTAAAGAAAGGAAAAAGTCCCTGGTGGAAGAATGATTTGATTTCAGTTGAAAATAAAGAATGAATTATTTTTTAAAGAAAGGAAAAGGAAATGCATTTGGAAATATGAATAGGTATGTTACTTATAAATTATGTATGTGTGCATGATTACGTATTAAATAGAATCTGTTAGTCATAAAAATTATTTGCATATTGTTCCATATATAATTGTGGTTTATTCTAAATACAAGTGTATATGCATATATATGAAACATCTATATTGTCCACATAATTTTAATTTATACATTTTACATTTTAGAAAAATCATCTGGAAAGAAAAATTCTGAATGTGTATTAGCATTTTTTAAATGTGTAAATTCCTTTTAAAAATTATTTTCTTGGGCTGCTCATAGCATTCTTCAAAATAATGGTTTGGGATTGAAATGTTTCCTTCCTTGAAATAATGTTTAAAATCTATATTAATTTTATTTATTTGTTTCTATTTGTATGTATGTATGTATGTTCTTAATAGTCATAGCCAAATAGATTCAGCTGGTTTGGGGTTACAATAAGATTTTTTAAAAAGCACTCCCTCTGTGTTGTCAAGATACTGTTTGCGTTGAAGCTAAAACTTTTATGTTTTGTTATAGCTTAGTTATAGAACCCACTGATGGAGTAAAATCAAGCCCTATTTAAATAAAATAGGTTAAGAATTTACAAAGTGATCATGACTTAAATGAACATATTTACCACAAATGTAGTAATGTAGTAGGAATATAATTGGTTACTTTTTTTTTTTTTACTAGTGGCTAAAACATTTAAAAGGTCTGCCTTAAAGCCTTTTTTCCCAAAGGTGGCTATTCTTAAATGTTTTTGTGTTTAAATTTTGGCTTTTCATTTGGGGCTTTCTTAACCATGGAAACAAAGAATAAAATTTTGGGTAATTCACATCATTTGACATTCACCAATTATTCTTTGTATTGACATTGAGAAGTAATATCAGGTAAATCCTTTAAAAATTATTGGTAGTGGATTGGGTTCATCTGTATATTGATGAGGAAATTATGACAGAAGAAAATATTTTGCTAGCTATATGTGCAAAGACAGTTTGTGATCATAAATATATTTTACTTAATGGTCCTGGGAGTCATATTACAGCAGCAACCAACAGATGACCTCCCATCTCCAGCTAAGTCCATAAAGCTCCTGGCCAAGACACCTTATTCATGATGTTAACCTATTTATTGCCAACGACACTTATCCTGTTAATATGTTAGTCTTTCCTCCTCAATAAGACTGCAGCTTCATGAGGATTTGTGATTTCTTATTAACTTCCTGGCCACTCTGTCTAACTCATACTTTTTGTAAGGGTCAAGGTTTATTAGGTATTTAGTTGAAACAATTCCTGTGTGTGTTAAAGTACATACAGAATGATTCGCTTTCTAGAGTTAAAATATTTGAAGAAAGAAAGGAAAGCAGTAGATGTTGAAATAGTGAGACTTTTCTAGGAATAATTATTGATTTTTATTGATGTGATTCATACATCTCAGGACTAACTTAAGTATCATTTATTGTGGCTTTTAATAATGGTCACATTCCATTTTCTTGTAGGAGGTCTCCTGGGCCCTTGTAACAGAATCTGCCTTCTCTTCGTGAACAGAATCTAAGATTCACTCATCTCACAGGCTATGGCTATCACATAGGGAAGTTGAAGCATTTCCACCCTTTGGATCAGGTAAAATAAACCCTTGCTTTAAGAAAAGAGTAGATTTGTTTTATTTGGATCTGAATTCTGCACACTGGGGGACTCTAAAAATTACATGTTGAATATCTCTTATTTTCAGTTCACTTGTTTAGAATAATCCAGCCAGAGAGAAGTTAGAATAAGAAATGTATAAAACTATCAGGAAAATTTTTCTTCTAACCCTCCATTAGAATCTGAGGCCGGCTCAATTGATGAGTGAATTTGACGTCATCCCTCCTTCTAATGGAATTAAAGTGAATTCTGAACATCTAAAACCAAGTACTTTTCAACCCCTGGTGCGGTGTGTTCTAAGTAAGGGGATGTGAGGGGGTAGAGAAGGAATCATGCACATGTACGGCCTCTCCCTCCCACAGCCCATTGGTGCAGAGTAGAATGAGAAGTTGCCAGGATAAATTTTTCCCCAAGCAGCCTCTTTTCCTAGTTTTTCCATGAAGAAACCTCACGCAAATATGAAAATATTAATAGACTAATTACCGGTGCCTTAATTTGCAAGTCCTATTCATTTTCCTCTCACCCTCCCAGCCCATCTCCTCTACCCCTTCACAGATTTCGGCAAGGAAAGAGAGAGAATCAAGGAGGGGGTGGGGGGCAGTGAACTTCGGCACAAAATAAGTCAAGGGAAAAATGAAGTACTAATTAAGAAAGCTGAGGTGTTATGCAAATGGTTCAGGCACGCAAGGCAGCCTAATGAATGTGCCCGAAGTGGATGGGGCGTCTTCTCCGCACCGACAGCTGGCTCCCAGGAAGGTCAGGCGCAGGCGGGCGCGGGGAGCGTAATCCTTCAGATTGGCAGCTCTGCCCCCTGGTCACCGTTTGATTATCTCCCAAATTGCTGTATTTCACAGAGATAATGATTTTTTATGGTCACAGATTTGAAGACAACTGCTGTATCCTCAGGGTTGTCGTTCTGCAAGGAGACTCTGCTGCTTCCTTCAGAAGAGGGGGTGGGGAGAGTGTTTCCTCTCCTTTCCTCTCCCTGGCAGCTTACTTCCTGGCATGTTTTATTAGCTTACTGAAAGCTATATATATAATGAACCACCCCAGTCCCAATTCTTTTTCCGTTCTGTTGCCTGTGCTTGGGTCTGGAGCTCCTTTACTCTGGTCTTCCAAGGGTTCCAGGAGTTTTTCGCACTCATGAGAAAGATGCTGTCCTCTCTGCAGAAGCCTACAATAGTCCGTACTTTCAAAAAGGAGAGGGAGGTTTCATCTGGTGGTTCTCAAAAATCCTATAAATGTGTGTGTGTTTGTGTGTGTGTGTGTGTGTGTGTGTGTGCTCGTAGAAAGAGAGATGAGATTTCACCATGTGTCCTAACTATTACTTAGGGCCTGTCCTCTGAGAGCGCAACTTGCAGGTGGGAAACCTGCGGGTCTCCTCTTCTGACCCCAGATGGAGCTGGTCCAGTGTAGGGAAAGAGGCTGGGATGCATGGGTTTTTTGTTTGTTTGTTTGTTTGTTTGTTTGTTTTTGAGTTCTTTTAAAAAGGCTTCAAGGTGGGAACTTTTGGCTGGAGCTTCCAAGTAGGATTTTCATTTAATTCTAATGTAATAATAATCAGAAAAAAAAGCAAGGCTTAATCCATGATTATTCCCCTTGAAGATTAGTTTATCTACATAAACTAATTAGTTATAGGATTACCTGTGAGCTCAGGGCTTATAGGAACATATTTAATTTTCTTTGAGAGGGTGACCACTGAAGCTCTGGAATGAACTGGATTTTCTGTTGATACTGGGGACAATTTTGTAGTAATTTAAAACCAATTTCTTTAAAGGTGCTCTTCTGACCTGATAAGGGAACATCAAGGTTTTGGAACTGAAGAATTGTGGCTTGAAGATTTACAACTTGAAGACCATTTGTGTTTCTGTTCAGCTTTAATTATTCCAACATTGCTGGCATTTTAATATTTATGAAGGAAAGGGTTGCTGGGATTCAAATTTTAAATCTTTTCTCTCATCTTAATTGAAGGAAAAGGTAAATAGTGCAAATGAAGATCACTTGGCTTGAGGTCTTGCTTGCGCGTATCTAGAAAACATGACTCAAAGGTGGCTTGATTATATCCCATTTCCTATCAAATATTAATTTCCTTATATTTTTCATTGTTTCTCTTATATTTAGTTAATATACATTTATTTTGTTTTGAGATATACAAGATATTTACATGAGGGATTCTGTGTGTTTACTTACAGAGATTTCTTTCAGAATAAAAAAAGGGAAGGTTGTATCATTGATCTTCCCATGTCTGTAGCTAAAAATGATGCCAAACTAAGGGCTTCTGCAGGCCAAATAGCCACTGATCAGTAGACCCTAGTTATTTAAAAAAGAAACATGAAAGTCCTATCTCTACTCTCATGTGAGTTTACAATGAAAAATAAGTAAGTGGCTTCATTGCAGAAATAAGTTGCTTGTCTGGCATTTTTGCCCATTTTATATTATGAGTAGCAAAGCCTTATTTGGGGTGGGGGCATGATATTACTCTTTTGGTAGGCTCTATAAGTTAAAAAAACAAAACAAAACAATCTAGCAAGGTAATGTGGAAGGGTGAAGGGATTGGGATTGCTGTATTAGATGGGTGACCAGGCCCCTTGAGCAGCTGATATTGATCTGGGATGTGAAAAGCCATGTTCCTGTCAAAGGGAAGAGTGCCTAGGCAGAAGAAATGACAAGTTAAAAGGTTCTGAGGTAAGGTTATGCATGGCTTGCTTGAGAAATAACATGGAGAACAGTGTATTTGGCATGGAGTACAAGAGGAAAAAAGAGAGAGAGAACAACTGACCATGGACTTGAAGTCAGGTCCTATAAGTTTTATAGATGATGGGAAGAAGTGTGGCTTCTATTCTAAGTGAAATGGACAGTTTTAAACAATGCTCTGAAAGTGAACATCAAGGATTTCCATTATTCACAATTTATAAAAATACTGAAGTGAACATCCTTGTATATAAATATTTGCATATTTATTTATCGTTCATTCATTCATTAAATAAATATTATTGAGTGACTATTCAGTACCAGCTGCTATGGTAAACCCTGGGGACCTGATTGTGGAGAGATCAGATATAGTCTGCCCACAAGAAGATTATAGTATGTGAGATGTGTGATGTCTTGTATTTACCCTTGGGATATGTTTTAATTATTTCTAAGGACATAGTGTTAGAAATGGAATTACTCCATCTAAAAGAATACACATTTTCAATCATGTGTTTCATAGGAATGCTCTATTTTTAGATATTAGCAGAAATCTGCATTTCTTCTCTTCATAGATGTTGTCCCCCCAAATACGTATTTTACTTTTTTCAATTTGCATTTATGTAATTAGTAAATAGTTTTTCTAATCCTCACCAAACCCAAGGAAAAAACACTATTGTTTTCATTTTAGCCGATTAGACTGTAATCTCTTTGAGGCAAGGACTATATTTATTTTCAGCACTATCTCCCTTTGAGTCTGATATAGGAACTAGCCTAGATAAGAGCTCATATACATTTGCTTTATATTATATTTATAAATGAAAGGAGAGGCACAGTGACTTTATTTTTTAATTAATTAATTAATTTTAATTTTATTTTATTATTGTTTTATTACATCCATCCCCTTTTTTCCTTCCCTCTGTCCCCTTCCCCACCCACCCACTCCCCTCCAAAGTCATTCCCACTTGTTGTCCATGTCCATGGTTCTTCCATATTAGTTGACTAAACTGGTCCCTTTCTTTGCCTCCTCCTCTCCCCTCCCATCTCCCGGCTCCCCTCTGCCCACTGGAGATCTATTCATTGAATTCATGTATCTGGTTCTGTTTTGCTTATTTGTTTGTTTTGTTCATTATTGTCCTGAAATGGGTGAGATCATATGGTATTTGTCTTTCACTGACTGGCTTATTTCACTAAGCATAATAATCTCCAGTGCCATCCATGTTGTTGCAAAGGTTAAGAGTTCCTTCTTTCTTTCCTCTGTGTAGTATTCCATTGTGTAAATGTACCAAAGTTTTTTGATCCAGTCATCCACTGATAGGCACTTAGGCTGTTTCCAGCACTTGGCTATTGTAAATAGCACTGCTATGAACATAGGGGTACATTGGTTCTTCTGAATTGGTGTTTCAGGGTTCGTCAGGTATAGTCCTAGTAATGGAATTGCTGGATCAAAAGGCAGTTCCATTTTTAATTTTATAAAGAAACTCCATACTGTTTTCCATAGTGGCTGCACCAGCCTGCATTTCCACCAACAGGGCACGAGGGTTCCATTTGTGTGAGGTGATATCTTATTGTGGTTTTAATTTGCATCTCTCTGATGGCTAGTAATGTTGAGCATTCTTTCATATGCCTTTGGGTCCTTTGTATGTCTGCCTCAGAGAGTTGTCTGTTCAGGTCCTTAGCGAATTTTTTAATTGGGCTGTTTCCCTGGTGTTGAGTCTCATAAGTTCTTTATATATTCTGGAGATCAAATCCTTGTCTGAGGTATCATTGGCAAATATGTTTTTCCATACAGTTGGTTCCTTTGAATTTTGCTGGTGTTTTCTTTAGCTGAACAGAAACTTTTCAGTTTGATATAGTCCCATTTGTTGATTTGTTCTTTTATTTCCTTTGCTTTTGGAGAAGTATCAGTAAACATATTTCTGTGTAGGATATCTAAAATTTTACTGTCTATATTTTCATCTGGGATCTTTATGGTGGCACTGCTTATGTTTAAGTCCTTTGTCTATCTTGAATTTATTCTGGTGTATGGTGTAAGTTGGTGGTCTAGTTTTATCTTTTTGCATGTTGCTGTCTAGTTCTCCTAACACCATTTGTTGAAGAGACTGTTTTTACTCCATTTTATGTTCCTTCTCCCTTTATTGACTATTAAATTGACCATAGAGCTCTCAGTTTATTTCTGGGCTTTCTATTAAGTTCCATTGATCTATATGTCTTATTCTTATGCCAGTACCAGACAGTTTTGGTGACAGTAGCCTCATAGTATAGTTTGATGTCCAGTATTGTGATTCCTTGTTCTTCTTTCTCAAGATTACTGTAGCTATTTGTGGGTGTTTTTGGCTCCATATAAATTTTTGAAGTATTTTTTCTATTTCTGTGAAGTATGTCATTGGTATTTTAATTGGGATTGCATTGACTCTATAGATTGCTTTTGGGTAGTATGGACATTTTAATGATGCTAATTCTTCCCATCCATAAACATGGTATATGCTTCCATTTATTTGTATCTTCCTTGATTTCTTTCTTCATTGTTCTGTAGTTTTCTGAGTACAGGTCTTTTACCTCCTTGGTTAGGTTTATTCCTAAGTACTTTATTTTTCTTGTTGCTATGGTAAATGGGATTTGTTTTCTAGCTTTTATCTCTGATGTTTCATTATTGGTATACAAAAATGCTTTTGGTTTCTGGATATTGACTTTATATCCAGCTATTTGCTAAATTTGCTTATTAGGTCAAGTAAGACTTTGGTGGAGCCTATGGGTTTTGTATATATACTATCATATCATCTTCAAATAATGACAGTTTGACTTCCTCCTTTCCAATTTGGATACCTTTGATTCATTTTTCTTCTCTGATAGCTATGGCTAGAACTTCCAAAATGATATTGAACTGAAGTGGAAAAAGTGGACAGCCATGTCTTGTTCCTGATCTTAAGGGGAAAGCTTTTAGGTTTGCCCATTGAGGATGATGTTGGCTTCAGGTTTCTCATTGATGGCCTTTATGATGTTGAGGTATGCTCCCTCTATTCCCATTTTGCTGAGTGTTTTTATCATAAATGGTTGCTGTTCTTTATCAAATGCTTTTTCAGCATCTATTGATATGGTAATATGGCTTATGTCTGTCATTTTGTTGATGTGGTGTATTACATTTGTTGATTTGCAAATGTTGTACCATCCTTGCATCCCCTGGGATGAAACCCACTTGATCATGGTGTATGATATTTTAATTTATTTCTGGATCTGGTTGGCCAATATTTTGTTGAAAATCTTAGCATCTATGTTCATCAGAGATATTGACCTATAGTTTTCTTTTTTAGTTGTGTCTTGACCTGGGTTTGGGATTAGAATAATATTGGCCTCTTAGAAAGAGTTTAGGAGTCTTCCCTCTTGTTGGATTTTTTGGAATAGGTTGAGAAGGATAGGAGTTAGTTCTCTAAATGTTTGGTAGAATTCACCTGTGTAGTCATCTGGTCTGGAGATCTTGAGCTTTGTGAGATTTTTTATTACTTCTTCAATTTTACTAGTTGTTATTGGCCTATTCAGGATTTCTTCTGGATTCAGTTTTGGTAGATTATACATTTCCAGAAATGTGTCCATTTCACCCAAGTTGCCATATTTCTTGTTATATAGTTGTAGTAATTTCTTACAATCCTTTGTATTTCTGAAGTATCAGTTGTGATTTCTCCTTTGTCATTTCTGATTCCGTTTATTTGGGTCCTCTCTGTCTTTTTCTTGATGAGTTTGATTAAAGGCTTGTCAATTTTATTTATTTTTTCAATGAACCAGCCCCTGGACCTGTTGATTATTCAAATTGTAGTTTGAGTCTCTAAGTTATTTAATTCTGCTCTGATCTTGATTATTTTCTTCCTTCTACTTGCTCTGTGCTTTGTTTATTGTTGCTCCTCTAGTTCTTGAAGCTTTATGGTTAGGTTGTTTGTGTAAGTTTCTTCTATCCTTTTTAGGTAGGCCTATATTACTATGAATTTCCCTCTGAGGACTGCCTTTGCTGTGTCCCATAGGTTTTGGGCTGTTGTATATTCATTGTCATTTGTTTCCAGAAACTTTTTGATTTCATCTTTGATCTCATTGTTAACCCATTCATTACTTGTAAGTATGTTACTCAGTCTCCATGAGTAAGAGTGTTTTTGGTTTTTTTCCCCTTGAGATTGATTTCTAATTTCAAGGCATTGTGATCTGAGAAGATGCTTGGTATGATTTCAATTTTCCAGTATTTGTGGAGGCTTGTCTTGTGACCTACCATGTGTTCTATCTTAGAGAATGTTCCATGTGCATTTGAAAAGAATGTGTATTTTGCTTCTTTGGGGTGAAGGGTTCTGTATATATCAGTTAGGTCCATTTCCTCTTGTGTTGTTCAATGCCACAACATCCTTGGTGATTTTTTTTTGGAAGATCTGTCCATTGTTGATAGTGAGGTATTAAAACCCCATACTATTAGTGTGTTGCCATCTATATCCTTGAAGTCCTCCAAGATTTTCCTTATATATTTGGGGGCTCCTATGTTGGGTGCATATATGTTTACCAGAGTTATTTCTTCTTGATGGAATGTTCCCTTAAATATTATGAAATGCCCTTCTTTATCTCTTTTTATAGTCTTCATTGTAAAATCTACTTTGTCTGAAATAAGTATTACTACTCCAGCCTTTTTTTCATGTTCATTTGCTTGATGTATATTTTTTCATCTCTTCACTTCAATCTGTGTTACTCTTTTGTTCTGAGGTGGGTCTCTTAAAGACAGCATATATGTTGGTCATGTTTTCTTATCCATTTAACTACCCTATCTATATCTTTTGATTGGCACATTTAATCCGTTTACATTTAAGGTTATTATTGATTGATATTTATTGCCATTTTCCCACTTTGTACCTGTGTTCCTCTCTGTCTCTCTCTGTTTCCTCATTTTCTTTATTAAAGCAGACCCTTTAGCATTTCTTGCAATATTAGTTTGATAGAGATGTATTCATTTAGTTTTCTTTTGTCTGGGAAACTCCTTATTTCTCCTTCCATTTTGAATGAGAGTCTTGCTGGGTAGAGTATTCTTGGTTGCAGGCCTTTGTTTCCCATTACTTGGAATATTTTTTGCCATTCCCTTCTGGCTTGTATTGTTTCTGTTGAATAATCATTTGATAACCTTATTGGAGCCCCCTAATATGTTATTTGCTATTTCTATCTTGATTCTTTTAGGATTCTCTCTTTGTCTTTGAAATTTGCCATTTTAATTATAATGTGTCTTAGAGTGGGTCTATTTGGATTCATCTTCATTGGAACTGTCTGTGCTTCCTGAACTTGAGTAATGTTTTCACTGATCATGTTAGGGAAATTTTCTGTCATTACTTTTTTGAACAGGTTTTCCATTCCTTGTTTCTCTTCTCCTTCTGGCATTCCTATGATATGGATATTATTGCATTTCATGTTTTCCTGCAGCTCTCTTAAATCCTCTTCATTCTTATACAGCTTTTTTTTCATTCTGTTGCACTGTCCTGGAATATTTTTCTATGTTGTCCTCCAGCCCGCTGATCTGATTCTCTGCTTCCTCTAGCCTACTGTTGAATCCTTCTACTGTGTTCAATTCAGAAATTGTATTCATTTCCTCCTTTCTCTTACTGATAGTTTCTAAGTTCTTTTTTATGCTGGTGTAGCTCTTAATAAGTTCCTTGTAGTTTCCCTGGAGTTCTTTGTTCTCTTGGAGTTGTTTATAGTTTTCTTTGAACTGGCTGAGCTTGTTGAGCTTCTCAATGATCATTATTTTGAATTCTATATCTGGTAGTTTGTTTGCCTCTGTTTCATTTAGTGATCTTTCTAGGGATTCCTCCTTTCCTTTTGGTGATGGACTGGTTCCTTTCTTTTTTCTCATTTTGGTATCTGTTCTTGCTTGTTTTAGTTTTGGATTAATCTGTTTTAATTCCTTGTCTTCATGGAGCACCCTTCTGTGTTAGGAGATTTGTAGAGTTCAGTGTTGCAGTTTCCTAGATCTCCTCAACTTGTTGCTCTTGGGGTGGTCTTTATGTTGTTAACTTGGGCTGTCTGGTTGTATCTTGGATGTGTTGTATGTGTTGTTCCTTTCCCTCCCATTGGCTGATTCAGAGACACTCCTTCTATCCAGTCTCATACACCGTTTTTGAGCTGCTCCTATAACAGAACCACCAGTCCAAGCAAAATAACCACACCTTCAGATATATCTTTCTTTTTTAATCCTCCTTTTGACTGCCTATGAACCTAGCTATATACCCATACCCTCCAAGATAACCCCCACTTTTAATCACACACTCAGCTTCAACTGAGCCAGTCTTAATAGAGATGTAGATATGATAAGAGTGTTATACAAGGGGAAAAATGATTAAGTTGGCTAAAGTATAGATAATTTTGAAGGGTGCAAAGGAGTAGCAAAGTCAGTGGGTTTATGAAAGAGAAAGCCAACTTATCTCTTATATAGAAATGGGGAGGGGGAGAATCAGAATGCCTCAAATGTGAATGAAAAGTACAAGCCTACATATATAGTTGCCACATCTATCTCCCTGTCCACCCTCAATGAGCACTGATTGGTCCAGGTGGAGCCAGGACCTATGTGCTTTTAGCAGAAAAAAAGAATGTGTAATCCCTAATACCCCCCCCCCCCCACACACACACACAAAATGGTTTAAGTGGCTGGGAGGGGAGGAATACTTAAATTGAGGACTAGAGAGTGAATAGACTTTAAAACAAGAATAGAAGAAGGGTCTTGGATAGTTACATGTATTGAGATAAGGGAGGAGTAATACGGGAATTGGGATACACTATGATATAAACAGCATTTACTTAAACTGCACTAATTGTGAGGATTAGAAATAACTTTTGAAAAGGATATGTTAGGGATTCATAGTTCATGTAGCTCTTGGTGTAACTCTGGTGCTTGAGATTAGCAGCAATCCATTTCCTGAGTCTGCCTCTTTTTCTTGATCAAGTCTCTGTAGTCTACAGTCAGGCTGTGTGGCCTTAGAGTGGCAGGGTCTGTGGCTATCACAGTGAGGGCTGATTCTGAGTGCCAGCCCCCTGGTAGGCTGAACCTCCAGTAGCCTAGCTGGGTTTCTTCACTGCCGGCATTTTGGGCTGGTTCTGTTTGAAGACCTGCAGGGTGCTTATATGGTGTCAATATCTACTCCTCCCTCTCCAGCTCCTCAAAAGGGTTTCCACCTAGGTTGGGCACCTAGCTCCAACAAGGGGTGGCCTGCAACTTCATTTGTTCCTGTGGTGGCTGGCCCTCCCCTTGCAGCTCTTGGAGGAGGTAGCTCCTGTCTGCAAAGAGTGCCTGGCTCCCCAGGGAACCTGCAGGTTATTTGCCAGCAATGGCTGACCCTCCATGCAGTCCTGCTCTTTGAGATTTTTACCATAGCCCCTGTGATGTGTGCCTGGCTCCCCAAGGGGTCCGCAGTGCATTCTGCCTGTGAAGGCTACACCTTCCCCTCCAACTCCTTAAGGAGGTTTTTGTCACTTGCAATGGGTGTGCCAATTGTACCAGCTGCAAGTTTCTGGTGCACAGTTTCAAGTTTTCATGGAAGCCTACATGCCAGTGTGGGTGTGCGGGGTTGGGTGGCACAATTTTTGGCCCTCTTGCCACCTTTGCCAGTGCACTTCCCTGCTCCCCTGCTCCTGCTCCACACAGGTCTATCCTCCTCTGCCTCTGGCCCCGGAAAAGAACTTCCTCTCTCTCAGCCTCCAGAGCATGACTCTCATACAGTCTCTCCCCTGCAAGAGTTTAATTCCTTAATCTCCCTAAGTTTGCACTCACTGTTCACACTTCACTGCTCAGATTTCTATTCACCTGGGAGCCTGAAGCTGTCTACAGTCCTCTGGGCAGAGCTGCCACCACCCAGAGCTGACCTCAGCATGTTGGCTGACTGGCAGGTTCCCAACTGTCTCACCTGCTCTCCTGTAGGTATCTGCAGCCTCTGGGCTGTGCACTCCTGAGTTCAGATGCTTACCACTCCAAATTGCAGGGACCTGCAGATGATGTCTTGTGTTCCCTACCCTATCCTCCAACTGCTCTGGCACCTGAGAACGCTGTCAGCACTGCCATCTACTCTGTTGCCATCTTTCTAGGTCAGCACAGTGATTTTAAATAACAAAGCCACATAGCTCATAAATGGTGGAGCTAGAATTTGATCCTGACAACTCTTATTTCAGAGGTTGCACAATTGGCCGAGGTGATTTTACTTAATCATTTACAAAATTCTCTGCACTGGAACTCAGAGGAAGGGGTCCAAGTAAGTCTAATGCACAGGCCCTTTAAAAGGAATTGCCTGGGACTCTAGAAGTCCTCACTCAGCCATAATCCCAGCTGGTCATTACAGTCAGAAGTAATGGGGACATCTCTTCCTGGCACTGGAACCTTGGGCTGAGGGTCCTGTTGTGGGGCTGGGGCTCCTCATCTTCAGGGGGAACGTCCATAGCCTAGCCTTGGTAGTTCCCTGAGACCCCATCCCATGCAACTCAAAGGCCCACCCAAGCTGTTTACAGTGGTTTTTCCATGAGAATGGTCTGTCTTGGCTTATGTTTCAGATTTCCTGAAATCTCTCAAACAAGCAGCATCTGGCCTCAGCTTGCATATACTTCTCACTAAGTGATCCCACACCAGGCATTAGTGGTACCCAGCTTTGGTTAGCAATTTGGCCTCTCCTGGGTACCTCCAAGACCAGCACAAGTAGCAGGCATCTTCAAATTAGTTTGTAGCTTATACTGAGTGGCACTGCACAGAATAAATAGCAGCTGACCTTGGCCTACACCTCCCCCAAAATTCCAGAGCCATTGTACCAGGTGGACAGCTTTAGACCACATCAAAACATCACCCAACCACTTTCACAAGCAACACACTTAAGGAGTTAACTCAGCAGGCACCAGAGCCCTGCTGAAGTAAGTCCTGCTCCATGGGATGTGTCCCTGAGCAGATGAACCTTCATGGGGATCATAGGCAGTCCTTACAACTGATTGCCCTATTCTTTCCATTGGCATGCCAATCAAAATCAAGGCTCAACTACAACAGGAGGGTATACACAACCCATATGGGAAGGACCCTTGCAGTGCCCAGATTAAATGAAGGAGAAGGCTGTGTCATTGGACCCTACAGGACACCCACTACCAAACCAAGAAGACTCAGAAGCTGAATCTAACACATAGAAACAGAGGGAGGCTACCCAAATGAGAAGACAAAGAAACATGTCACATATGAAGGAACATAATAAAATTTCAGAAAAAGAACTAAACAAAATGGAGACAAGCAATCTACTAGATGAAAACATTATTTATGAGGATGCTCAAAGAACTTAGGGAAAATGTAGATGAACTTAGAAAAAACTTCAACACATAAAAAAGAACATGGAAACCATAGAAAGAACCAGTCAGAAATAAAGGATAACTGAAATGAAAAACAATTTACAGGGAATCAACAGTAGAGTAGATGAAGCCAAGAATCAAAATAGCAATTTAGAATATAAGGAAACAAAAAATACCCAATTGGAAAAACAAAAAGAAAAAAACCCACTACCCGCTATAATAAAGATAGTATAAGGAGTCTCTGGGCCAACTTCAAGTGTACCAAAGTTCACATTATGGGAGAGCCAGGAGGAAAAGAGAGTGAGCAGGAAATTGAAAACATATTTGAAAAAATAGTGATAGAAAACTTCCCTAACATGGTGAAGGAAATAGTTATACAAGTCCAGGAAACACAGAGCGTTCCAAACAAGATGAACCCAAAGAGGCCTACAATGCACGTTGTAATTAAAATGCCAAAGGTTAAGAAGAATGAAATAATCTTTTTAAAGTATATTTTATTGATTATGCTATTGCAGTTCTTCCCATGTGTTTTTCTTTGACCACCTCTGCCAGTACCCTGTTTCCCTCCAGCAATCCCCACCATAGTTTACATTCATGGGTCATGCATATAAATTCTTTGACTTCTCCATTTACTATACTCTTCTTAATATCCCCTGTCTATTTTGTACCTACCAGTTATGCATCTTAATCTCTATATCTTTTCCCCTACACTCCCTCTTCCCCCTCCCAGCTGATAACCCTCCAATGATCTCTATAACTATGATCCTGTTCCTGTTCTGCTTTTTTGCTTAGTTTGTTATCTTTTAGATTCAGTTGTTGATAGTTGTTTTTTTGTTATTTTAATGATAATAGCTTTGATCTTCTTTTTCTCAAATAAGTTCCTTTAACATTTTATGGAATAATGGTTTGCTGCTGATGAATTCCTTTAGTTTTACCTTGTTTGGGAAGCACTTTACCTACCCTTACATTCTAAATGATAGCTTTGCTGGGTAGAGTAATCTTGGTTGTAAGTCCTTGCTTTTTATCACTTTAAATACTTCTTGCCAGTCTCTTCTTGTCTGCAAAGTTTCTTTTGATAAATCAGCTGGTAGTCTTATGGGAGCCTCTTTATGGGAAACTCTTCTTTTCTCTTGTTGCTTTAAAGATTTTATCTTTACCTTTAATCTGTGGCATTTTAATTATGATGTGTCTTGGTGTGGTCCTCCTTAGGTCTTTCTGTGTTTTCTGGATATGTATGTCTACTTCCTTTGCTAAATTTGGGAAGTTTCCCTTCATTTTTTTTTTCACATAAGTTTTCAATTTCTTGCTCTTCCTCTTCTCCTTCTGGTACCCCTATGATTTGAATGTTGACACTTGGAGATGTCCCAGAGTGTTCTTATAGGCTCCTTGTTTTTTTGAAATTCTTGTTTCTTCATTCTTTTCTGGTTGAATGTTTATTTCGTCCTTATGTTCCAAATCATTGATTTGAATCCTGGCTTCCTTCCCTTCACTGTTGCTTCCCTGTATATTTTTCTTTATTTCTCTTAGCGTGGCCTTCATTTCTTCCTTAATGAATTTTCCATACTCAATGATTTCTCTGAGCATCCTGATCACCAGTATCATTGTATCTGATAAGTTGACTATCTCATTTCATTTAGTTTTTTTCTGTTTTTTTTTTCTGTTCTTTCATTTGAGCCATATTTCATATTTCTTTGTCTCCTCAATTTGGCAGCCTCTCTGTGTTTGTTTCTGTGTATTAAGTAGAGCTGCTTTGACTTCATCTTAGTGCACCTATTAAGATATATGGGGTGGAATTTTAGTTTTACCAGGGTTGGGCAATCAACTCACTGCTTTGTGGCTCTATGTGGTGGAAAGAGTCAGACAGGGGGACAATGCCACTACCTTTCTTCTGGAGGTTTGCCCAGAACTTGCCTTGTTTCTGGTCACTTTACGCACTTCCCCAATACAACTGCAGTCCTTCTAGCTGCTGCCCTGGTGGTAATTCTGAGAGTGGGTAGATTTGCATGTGTTCTAAGTCCATGTGGACCCTTTATAAGGACTCTCCTGAGAAACTAGCAGTTTCTTCTGCTGCCCAACCCCCATTGGTTTTTATAGCCAGAAGTTATGAGGCTTTCTCTTCATTGCACTGGAACCCTAGCCTGTATACTCAGGCTTGGGGATGGGTATACTTCCAAATTTTTAGCTACCATATGTGAATTTGGGACTGCCCATTCTGCAGCCTTCACTGCTACCTCTCCATACTACACCATGTCCTTTCTGCCCCAACTCTCTATCTCTAGCCCCCCTACCATCTGGATGAATGTGGCTTCTTTAAATCCTTGATTGTCAGCCTTCCATATAGTTTGATTTCCTGGTAGTTCTGGGTGGGTTTTTCTTTTTTTAAGATTTTATTTATCCTTTCCAGAGAGAGAGAAAGGAAGAGGGGCAGAGAGGGAGAGAAACAGCAATGTATGGTCACCTTTCACCTGCCTTCAGCCATGGTCCTGGCTGGAGACCTGGCTTGCAACCTGGTTATGTGCACTGGTTGGGCATTCAAACCAGTAACCTTTGGGTTCACAGGCTGGCACCTTATCCACTGTGCTATCAGCCAGGGCTGTTTTTTGTTTTGAGGTTAGTTGTGATTCTTCTTATGGTTGTGCAAGGAGATGAAGCATGTCTATCTATGCCTCCATCTTGACCAGAGGTTGAAAAAGAGAGAATCTTAAAAGCAGCAAGAGGAAAGCAGCTATCTATAAGGGAATTCCCATAATATTGTCGATTGATTACTTAACAGGATCTTTGCAGGACAGAGGGATTCACAAGAATATTAAAAATGATGAAAATCAAGGACCTACAACCAAGATTACTCAGCAAGGCTATCATTTATAATTGAAGGACATATAAAGAGCTTCCCAGATAAGAAAAAAGCTAAATAATTTCATCACCACCAAACTACTATTATATAAAATATTAAAGGTTGGAAGAAGAAGAAGAAGAAGAAGAAGAAGAAGAAGAAGAAGAAGAAGAAGAAGAAGAAGAAGAAGAAGAAGAAGAAGAAGAAGAAGAAGGAGAAGAAGAAGAAGGGGGAGGAGGAAGAGGAGGGGTAGAGAAAATATCAATAGTAAAATGGCAATAAATACATATATGTATATCAGCAATGAATCTAAAAATGAAAATAAACAAATAGGTTCATATATACAGAGAACATTTTGATGAATGCCATGTGGAACAGGAGATGGGGGATGGATGAAAAAGGTAAAGGGATTAAGACATACAAATTGGTTGTTACAGAATAGTCATGGGGATGTAAAGTACGGCATAGGGAATATGGTTAATAATATTATAATAACCATGTATAGCATCAAATGGGTATGAAATTTATCAGGCTAATCACTTAATAAGTTATATAATGTATAATCAGTGGGGTGTACACCTGAAACAAATATATGTTGTATGTAAACTAATTAAAAATTTTTTAAAATATTTTTAAAAATTATCTGCAATGAAAAATTGTGCACATTATCATTTCTAGCCTTCTAGGTGCTTGTAGTCTGGTTGTGCTACAATGTACCTTCTTAAATTTCCTATGAACATACTTATTTTATATAACTTTATTCTTTTGGGGAGAGGCAATGCAATCAACATATAATCCAAAATTTGCTTCCCTAGCTCCATTCGCCCACTCCAGAATTTTCTGTTTAACTGCCTTCTTTACCTACATGTTTATTAAGCATCTCAGACTTAACATAACCAGTACAGAACAATCCCATTCTCCCAATCTGTTCTCCACCTAGATTAACTCCCCAATCACAACTATTGCATTTAGGTGCTCAGGTCAAAAAGTGAGCTGTAGTCTTTGATTTCCCATTTTCCCTCACATCTCATCACACATTCCTGAGGAAGACTACTTTTAAAATATAGTGTTTCAGATCTGACAGTGTAAACTCCAACATTCCAACATCTGCTCTCACCATCATCATGTCTTGTTTTACCTATAAGAATAGTCTGTTAGGTCTTCTGCTTCAAATTTTGCCTACTTATAACCTATTATCACTGTGATCTTCCGAAATATAAATTTCTAGCTCAAAACTTTCAGTGACCTCTGTCATACTTGAATCATATTTGGCATCTCAAGACCTTCAAAATCTGCTCTCTGCCTTTCTCTCTTAACTTATTTCTGTCCTTGGTCTCTGAATTCCATCTACTATATGCCTTCCTGCTGGTACTTAAACCCATCAAACTGAATTGTACTCAGGGTCTTTGTATGTGTTGTTTCCTCTGTCTGCAAAGCCTTCCTCTTCCACTTCATTCAGGTGTTTGTGTAAATGTCTTCTCCTTGGATAGTCTGTCTTTAACCACTTGATCCAAAATAGTGTCTCCCTTTCTCCTGACTCCCTTCACTGTCTATCTAATAACACTGCTTTGTTTTTCTTCATACCATTTATTTCATCTGATGTTTATTACTTATTTATTATTTTGTTTATTAGCTTCTGTATCAAAATGTGAATTCCATGAGTATGGAGACTTGGACATGTTGACCGATGAGAACAGTGCTTGGTGTTGAAAAATTAGTAAACATATTTAAGTAAATTAATAAATATAACTGAATTTTGTGCCTTGTTAGATGACTTTTCAAATTAATGTTAAAGAGCTAAAGACAAACTATCAGAACAAATAGTAAAACCATGTAATCTGATTTACTTTGGAATATATGATCATCATTCTGTAGTATGATGCAAAATAACAGATGCTCACTAATATATCTTCTATTTGAAAATGTTAGGTTGAGTCCTGTTTTAATAATTCCAACCAACATTTGGATAGTGATGATGAAATCTTGAGCCCAGCATTGTCCCATATTCTGTCTATTAATGATCTCATATGCCTCTATTATCCCTAGATGTGATGAACTGAGCTCATGGAATTTATGTGTTCATGTACTTCTGGGGGATAAATCCTAGGAAGGAGTCAGAATAGGTGATTGTTTTTGACCGGTGTGTGTGTGTGTGTGTACATTATGGCTGAGAGGGAATGTTAGGATAGAAGGACACACCATCTTAGGTTCTTTGAGTTCAGTGTCTTTTAGATATAGACCTGTTGCAGAGTCCCTTTGGAACTTGCTGAGTTAGGAAAAGCTGCTTCAAGTAGCCGCATTTTCTGAAAGCACTGTTTCTCCAATTCTGGACACTGCCTTTTCTGCATTATCCTAGGACAACAATGTCCTCATCCCCTTCCCATTATGGGCATTTTCTCCTTTGCACATAGTATAGTTTTCCTGCTAAAGCATCAAGTAAAGGCCAAATCTAAAGCTGTCTATTAAGGAGAATTAAGGTTCAAAATAGGCTAAAAGAGAGGTGCTATGTCTGAGATGTATGCTATACAATATCATTGAGTTAAGTAAAATAGTTTTTTTAAATCATCTTATTTTCTCAAAATGATTAAAAAATAAAATGGTATAAAAGAGCACACAATGAAAAGTGTCCCCCACCCCTTCCCTTCTCTAAACATTGGTTTCTGTTCCCACACAATCAGGGATACCAGTTTTGCAGATATCTTTCCAGAAATAGTTCATACATAAATAAGAAAGTATATGCATGTTATAAGTATGACATATATGTATGTGTGTATATATACATATACATATACATGTGTGTATGTGTACATAATGGCATTTCTATGTATTTAAAATATATAAATGGTAGAAATTATTCTACGTCTTGCTTTTAATTTTTTATTTTTTTGGTGTTGGAAGAGCAGTATAGTATACTTCTTTTAAAAGAAAATATTGGAAATAGATTGCTCAAGTTTAAACTTTGGCTATGCCAAATATTACTTAAGTAATCCAGACAAGTTTGTTAACCTCCCTGTGTTTCAGTTTCTTCATCTGTAATGTGGGAAATGTGATAGTATGTGGATAAGTCAATATGCATGTAAGGCACTTAGCACAGTTTCTACCCCATTGAAATCATCCAGTGTTGCTAACTATTGTTACTGTTGTTATCATTTGTTTTTTGATCTTCCATATTAACCAGTATGCTGCAAGAAATTTTTAAAATATTCAATATCTGACTTATTTAGTCAGGAGCAAATTACCTTTTTCCCTTAGATTGTCAAATAAAAAAAATGACAACAGCCAAAACTGTAGCTATCTAATGTGAATGAATAGAAATTATACTAATTTTTTGTCAGATCAGCAAAATATAGATGTGTCTTTTGATGTGCCACAGATTTTAGTAATTAGTTTATGTATACCATAAGATGAAAAATGTTGAAAATCGCTCTTGTAGATCATTCCCATTTTAGTACATATAAAGGTCCCTAATTTTTTTACCTGCATATTTTTTGCACTGTATGGTTGTGTTTAAATATATTTAACCATAACATATTTAAAATTTCCTTACACTATTTTGTTGTTGCAAGGATACTATAATAAATAACTTTTCCTGTTGACCATTCTAGACATTTGCAGAAGTATCTGCAGCATAAATTCTTCAGAGTTGAATTGTTGGGTCACAAGACATGTTCATTTATAATATTTTTAGATATTGCCAAACTTCCTTCTATAGCTCTTGTTCTAAGTCAGATTCTCACCAAGCAGTGTAGGAAAGTGTATTTTCACATAAGCTCACTGTCTCCTTGATAGATAAAAATAGTATTTGTATAGTTTAAATCTGCATTTTCCTGACCAGTAATGCATTTGAACGTAATTTTATATGTGTAAGAACTGCTTTTGTTTCCTTTTTTGATGAATTCTCTGTTAATGAATTTTGCCAGTATTTTTTCTATTGTGTTATTATATTTATTATTTATTTGCATAAGGCCCTTATGTATTAGAGACTTAAATGTGTTGCAGTTGCCCTGGCAGGTGTTGCTCAGTAGCTTGGAGTGCTGTCCCATAGACTGAATGGTTGTGGGCTATATTCTGGTCAGGGCAGGTACCTAGGTTGCAGTTTTGGTCCCCGGTCAGGGGAAATGCAAAGGGCAACTGATAGATGTTCCTTTCTCACATCGATGCTTTTCTTCCTCCCTCTCTCTCTCCCTTCCCCTCTCTCTAAAATCAGTAAGTTTGTCCTAAGGTGAGGATAAAATAATGTTACAATTTTTTCCAATTAGTAATTTTTTTCTTTTGGATTTACTTATGGAAGTTGTTTGCCAGGCTAAATAATATTCTTCTGTATGGACATACTTGTTTATCCTTCCATCAGTTGATGGGCAGCTGAATTGTTACTACTTTCAGCTATTATACATAATGCTGCTATAAACATTCACAGATAAATTTCTGTATGAACAAACATTTTAATTTTTGAAAATATATATCCAGGAATAGAATTGCTGCATTGTACGGTTAACTCTATGTTTAATCTTTTTTTTTTAAGTTCTTTTTTTTTTTTAAAGATTTTATTTATTATTTTTAGAGAGAGGGGAAGGGAGAGAGGCAGAGAGGGAGATTGACATCAATGTATGGCTGCCTTTTACCTGCCTTCAGCCAAGGACCTGGCTGGAGACCTAGCTTGCAACCTGGTTCTGTGCTCTGGCTGGGAATTGAACCAGTGACCTTTGGGTTTGCAGGCTGGTGCCTTATCCACTGTGCCACCAGCCCCAGCTATGTTTAATCTTTTGAGAAATGGCCAGGTTGTTTTCCAAAGTGGCTTTAATATTTTACATTCCTACCAGGAATGTATGAGGATTCTGATTTCCCCACATTCTCCTCAACAGTTATTACCTGACTTTTTGATCTAGCCAACCCAGTGGCTGTGAAGTGGTAAATGATTGTAGTTTTTGATTTGCTTTTTCCTGATGGCTAATGATTTTAAGCCTCATTTCATTTATTTATTGGATTTTCATATATCTTTCTTAGAGAATTATCTATTTATAAATATTTGTTATTCGTTAATTTTGTAACTTGGTTATATCTTTTTACTATTGAATTATATAAACATTTTTTTTATGTATTCTGATTTTAAGTTCCTTAAAAGATACACAAGTTACAAACATTTTCTCCCATTCTGTGGGTTTTCTTTTCACTTTCTTAGTGATGCTTTATTAAACACAAGAGGTTTGTATTTTGGTAAAAGTCCAATTTACCATTTTTCATTTGCTGTTCATGCTTTGATATCATGTCTAAGAATTATTTGTAAATTCTAAGGTCATGGAGGTTTACTCCTATATTTGCTTCTAAGATTTTATATCTTCAAATATTATTTTAAGTTTTTGATCCATTTTGAGTTAAGTTTGTTATA
This sequence comes from Noctilio leporinus, assembly GCA_004026585.1. Taxonomy (NCBI): domain Eukaryota; kingdom Metazoa; phylum Chordata; class Mammalia; order Chiroptera; family Noctilionidae; genus Noctilio; species Noctilio leporinus. The sequence goes on along the minus strand of PVIW01002027.1, from coordinate 106,611 downwards.
TGGTGTGAGATAAGGGTCCAAATAAATTTTTCATGTTGGTCTACAGTTGTCCCAGTGCCTTTTGTTTAAAAAACTTTATAAACTTTGTTGAAAAAGTTGATCATAGATGTATGCATCCTGATAGATGCATACTATCAGGACTTTCAGTTCTATCCCATTGATCTTTATGTCCATCCTTGTAACAGTATTACACTGTTTTGATTATTATTGCTTTGTTTTGAAATCAGAAAGTGCAAGTCTTCCTACTTTGTGCTTCCTTTTCAAGGTTGTTTTGACTACTTTGTGTTCTTTGCTATTTCAGATGAATTCTTAAATAATTTTGTTAATTTTTACAGAGAAATTAGATGGGATTCTGTATTGTGTTAAAACTGCAGATCAATTTGGGAAATATTACCATTTTAACAATAACTCTTCTGATTCATAAACATGGGATGTTTGGTATAGCATGCTTTAAAAATTATTTATTCAACAGATATTTATTGAGCAATTTATGTAGGATATACCATGTCTAGTCTGATTATGTGCAGGGCTTTTTGCATACTTTCCCCTTGATGCCTGATTCTGGACATTCCTTGACCTTCCTCAGGCTTTCCTCATGTGTACCTTCTCAGAGTTGGCCTCCCTAGCCACACACCCCACCCCTCACTTATATCTCTTTCTTCCTTCCTACATTATTTTACTTCCTAACAAATATAATTTATTATATATTTTTAATTTCTAAGTTATAAGAATACAACAATGAACGAAATAAACAAAAATGCTTGCTTTCAGTGTTCGCTTTGTCAGCACATATACTAAAATTGGAACGATACAGAGCAGATTATCATGGCCTCTGTGTAACGATGACATGAAAATTCATGAAGCATTCCATATTTAAAAACAAAACAAAACAAAAATAAAAACAACAAAAATGCTTGCTTTCAAAGAGCTTACCTTCTAACATAAAATATAGATAATTAGAAAAAAATATGTAAAATGTGTAGAATGATGGCAATAAATACTACATGAAAACCAAAGTTGAGAGAAAGGACTGTGTTAGGATTGCAGTGATAGTGCAGTTTTAAACAATATGGACAGAGGCTAGGGGGCCAGGGAGACAGGTGGATATTTAAGGATAGAGCATCAGAGGCAGAGGAACTGTATGTGCAAAGGCTCAGAGGTGGGAGAGGACTTGGACTCTTGGAAGAGCAATTGTGGGACCAGAGTGGCTGCAACATCATGAGACTGAACTAGGGATAAAGACTGTAAAAGACAGGGGTGTGGTGGGCCATTGAGGTCATTTTAAATGGAATTCAGAGTTCAAGGAGATTAAGGATTATGTCTAAAGGCACATAATCTGTATGAGGGTTGTACTCTCAAGTGTTCATGAGAAGGATAAAGGGAGAGAAAACAAAAGTGAGACAATAACATTGTCAGACTTCTTGCTTCACAACAATGTTCTAGAAACTATCTGGATATTTTAATTAACTGCATAATTGCCGCAATTATCAACTGGACACTAGTCATCTAAACTAATGTTAATAGAATATTTTAGCATACTAATTCCCACCTTTCTTCTTTTGAACTAAAGGAACTTCAGTTGGTTTATCTATTGGGCTTGCTGTAAGGCCCACAATTGCTGTTTGGTGGGAAATACTTCAGATATCTTTGGGCTATTGTAATATAATTTAATGCCAACATTTTATATTACCATTATATGCCTGGGGACCTCAATGAAAGTGGAATATTTTAAATATAGGAGAAAGAAAGAAAAAAAAGGAAGAAAGAAGGAAGGAAGGGAGGAAGTGAGGAAGAAAGTAGGCTGGTTAACTTAAACAAATGCATTTTTGGTTGGTTAGAATCTTTAATGAGCCTGATATTCCTCTGGTCTGGTGATAAAATGGGGTTGTCTTATTAAACAATTCCATGGTACTTTCATAAGTTTAAATGTCCTGAGGACAAGGACAATTCAAATTGTGTATTAACAATAGAGAATGGCAGAGCCTGTTACTAAACTGGAGAATATATACCTTACCAATAGGCAATCAAATTCAAATTTTTAAAAAATGCTGCACTGGCTAAACAAAAGATGTCTGTCAGCTCTTGAATGCTGCACAAAGCTGGCACTCTACTAAGATCATGATGCGCATTTTCTCATTAATTCCTCATAATAAATTACATGAGGTAGGCGCTCCTATCATTGTTATTTTCCTGCTAAGAAAACTAAGGCTCAGCAAAGTCGTTACTATTAAGAAGTAGCACCAGAATGTGAAGAAAGGCACTTTGTTTTTATAATTCGTGACCTTAATCACAATAACATGAAAACAGTATATGGCAGATAAGCAACCAGCTATTTTATCCCCTATGGATTACAAAGCATGTAACATTTGGAAACATCTAGAGCAGCATTATCCTATAGATATAATTGCAAGCCACATGTGTAATAAAGTTTTCTTATAGCCTCATTTAAAAGGGTAAAAAGAAACAGATGGGATTAATTTCAATAAAAAGTATTATTTAATCCAATATATCCAAAATATTATTACAAGATATAATGAATGTAAAAAAGTTTTAATGAGATATTTTGCATTCTGTGTCTTGGGAATTAAATGTCCAGTTTATACTTAAATCACATCTCAATTAAGAGTAGCCATATTTCAAGCGTTCAATCGCCACATTTGGATTATGGCTATCATTGAATAGTAAAGATGGTAGATGATTAGTTAAATCTTTTACCTGTAATTTTTTCTTGGTATTATATCAACTGTATTTTCATTAAACTCCATTTTCTTCTAGGAAAAGCAGGACCTTCGGCAATATCACAGTTATACAGGAGGGATTGCCAGCAGGTGCTTTTCTTTCTGATCTATTAAGAAGCTTGTATGAACTTTGCAGCACAAGGAGTTTGACATCCTGTAATTTATGGCCTAAGTTATATAAGGTTTACACATATGTACTGATGTTACCTAAAATACCCCTTCCTATTACGTTCTCTTTATGAACCAGTTTGGTGGATGAAATATTTATATGCTTTTGCTATGAACATAAGCTTTATAAAGGAACTATGCTTTGTGCTGCTAACTTAAATGGATTTGGAAAGCAAAGTGGAAAAACTATAACTTTATGGTAAACGTTACCACCCCCCTTTAATGCATTATTATATTTTATAGTTAAAATAGAATGGAACATTGAGGCACTTGTGCAGAATATATAAAAGCACAGAGGCAGTGAAGGAGACCAAAATTACGTTTGAGCTTATTAATTTACAAAAAACCCAAAATATTCTCAGACAGCTGCAACATCAACTCAAACGAAAATATTCTAACATGTCGGCAACCTCCGCCTCATAGTCCTGCCAAGATAAAATTAAACAAAACAATCTCGCCAAATTATTAAAATCTAAGTCTTTAGAAGAATGCCCTACATTATACCTTAAATTACGAAACTATAGGCCTACTTTGTAGCCACATGTCTTTTTACCTCTGTACTGTATAATTGTATACAGATGTACCTGGTGTTATGCAATATACTTGCTCCTTAAAAAGTAGAGTGCAAATTCAATATTAAAAATTTATTCACATGATTACATGAAATGTTAAAGGGATTTATTTAAGAAAAATAAGATCAAAACCATAATCATTAAAATTATAACAAACTCACAACGATCAACAACTGAATCTAAAAAACAAACAAACAACAACAACAACAAAACTGAAACCAAAAACAAAAAACTAAGCAAACAACCAGAACAGAAACAGAATCCGAGGTATGGAGATCAACTGGAGGGTTATCAGCTGGAAGGGAGAAGGTGGAGAATGGGGAAAATGGTACAAGGATTAAGAAGCATAGCTGGTAGACACAAAATAGGGGAATATTAAGAATAATATAGGAAATGGAGAAGCCAAAGAACTTATATGCACGACCCCTGAACTAAGGAGAGTGTTGCTATAGGGCAGGGAGGCACCCGGCGGTGGTAAGGGGTGCAAAGAGAGAAGCATTGTGACAACTGTAATAGCATATTCAATAAAATGTACTTTAAACATTCTTTAAATGCACTTAGGGGAGCTTGCTCTTTAAAAGGTTCTTTTATAATAAGATTAACCAACCCTAATTCTTCTGTTTGGCAAGTTTTATTAAAGCATTTTTATAGATTAAAAGAAGTGTGGTAAAGAAAGGAAAAGAAACTTATGACTACTTGTCCACAGTCCAGAATGCCACCCCTGCACTGGATCGCACCCCACCTCACCAATGCAAAGGTGCCACTCATATGGTTCTCTTCTTCTGCGGACTGGATCTTCTTATTTGCCTCCAAGCATGCTTAAAAGATTCCCTCTTAGGACCCCATTCTGACTCCCATCTGGCACCTCTTTCTTCCCTTGACAGCAAGATGCCTTGAAAAGGTTAGCTACCTGGTGTCTCAAATTCTTGCCTCAGCACTGGTGAGTTCTATGTGTTGGGACTTGGCAAAGGCTTCTAAGATTATTTTCAATTTTCTATAAACAGAAGTTTTTCCCACAGTAAGGAAAACAGGCATGCATGTACATTTACACACTTCTGTCCCCAACCAAAAATATCTTGTTCACAATTGTATGTTTGTTAGGGCTGTCATAACAATGACACTATCTGAGTGGCTTAGAAAAACAAATGTATTGTCTCCCCGCTATGGAGGCTAGAAGTCCAAAATCAGCAGTCATGTTTCTGTGAAGTGTGAGGGCAGGATCTCTTCTATGCCTCTCTCCTAAATTATGGTAATTTGGACATTTCTTATCTTTTAGATGACTGTCTTCTCCCTGTGTATCTTCATATATCTATATCCAAATGTCCCTTTTTTCAAATAAGGAAACAAATCAGATTGAATTAGAGCTCACCTTAATGAGCTCATTTTAACTTGATTATCTCTGTAGAATGGGAACCTATAAGAGCTTGGGAATGGGTTTTCAGCAAGAAACAGATGACCAGAAAGAAAAAATTAAGACACTATGAAAAGCATCAAGATACATGCTCACAAATGCAATGATTTGCTTTGCTTAAAGTCTTTAACTCTTCTACCTCCCACATAATTTGTTTGACTGATCTGAGTTTGTGAATGTTGCATAAAATTGAGTTAGAGAATAAGTGAATATACTTTAACTGCCTAGCAAGTTACACATCTGAGTTCTGAAACCCTGCCTGACACTATCTAAGTGGTTTAGGATCCTGACTTTAGAGACCACACAGTGCCCTGATGGAGTGAAGCTTTGGCTCCTGGTTCATGTCCAGAATTATTTCAGTTACAATATCACTATGTCTTAGAATTGCATCCATTTAGGCCCTGTTTGGTAGCACAGTGGATAAGGTGCCGGCCTGCAAACCCAAAGGTCGCAGGTTCGATTCCCCAGCCAGGGCATATAACAAGGTTGCAAAACAGGTCTCCAGTCAGGTCTGTGGCTGGAGGCAAGTGAAAAGCAACCATACATTGATGTCTCTCCCTCTCTGCCTCTCTCTCCTCCCCTCTTTCTAAAAATAAATAAAATTAAAAAAAAAAAAAGAATTGCATCCATTTAAAAGAAGAGTTACCATGAGTAATTTGTGTTTTACTGAGATGAGATGCTTCTAAAGGAGATATTGAAGGACTGAGAGGTGTTTATAGGTCTATCAGATGAATAAAGTTTAGGAGAGAGGCACAGGGAAGGGAGAAAAGTAGGAGAAAGAGGAAAAAGACTAAATTTATAAAAATAGCTTTGCTTTCCTAAAGACAAATATGTTACATCACCTCATTAGATTTAAGATAGTTTTCTTGAAAATAACTTTGATATTTCTTTTATTCTTTGGTAATAATTATAATGCAAATTTCAATAATTTATTATTTTTATTTAAGTTCATACTGGATACAGGAATCTCCTTATCTACTAGTTACCCTAACTCCTATAAATCACTTTGAATTGGCATATGTGAGTTGAGGTCTCATGAAAAATGTCTAATATACATGTAATGGATTCTGACACATCCTCTTTCTATTCACTACCTTTGCAATCCTTCCTATTTTGATTCTGTGACCTTCTGGTGCTATTCTCCTGTGACAGTGTTCTAAAAGTTCTCTGCTGCTATATACTTATGTACTTAATGCTTTCCTTCTTCTTTTTGCTCACCTGTGTCTCTGTGGAAAGATCTCTCCCTATTTTTTAATGTTCTGATTCTTTGTTTCTTCCTGGACAAAAGCTCTTTCAATTCTAGGCAAGCTTAGCTAGCATTCAGAGGTAATGAAAACAAGTATTGGTGCTTACCAAGGCACAATCATCTTTTAGGGTGCTTAATGGGTTCTGTGTTAATTTGTACTTAATTGTATGTTTTTGCTTCTCTCGCTCCCATTAGATTGTGTATGATTCATCTTTGCATCTGCCAGAGCTCCTACCTTGTATTCTGTGCTTACTTAATGTCTGTTGGATAAATTAAGGAATGAATGAATGTACAAAAAATGAATGTATGAATGTTTGTCCTACACCTACTCCAGAACCAATTCTTCTGCTCCTTATAGCTGACCAGAGAAGATGAGAGAAAATTTTATTTACATTCATGACTCAGTTTATCCAAGGTAACTTGTACACCACTGAGAAACTATCCAGTCACTTTTGAAGCCAAACTCTTGTTTGTTTTCACTTATGAAAAATAAGTATGTTCCATCTCTTTCTCACAAATAGCTCCATGAAAAACAGAATGAAATGCTCCTTGAAGTCTTAATAAAGTAAAAAGCCATGTTGGAGAAGGCCATGTGGTAAGAACTTTCAGATGGCCTCTGAGGAACTGTGGGCAGCCTGCAAAACCAGAAGGCAGCCTCTAGCCAACATCACGAATGAGCTTGGAAGTGGGTTCTTCCTCAGTCGAGTCAAAGATAAAAATGCATCTGATCAATACTTTGACTGCAACCTCATGACACCCTGAGTAGAAGACTCGGCTAAAACGTACCTTGAAACATGGTATGCTGTTTCCTGACTCATAGGAACAATAATAGCAGCTCTTTGAAGCTGCTAAGTTTTGGGGGAATTTGTCACAAAGCCATAGAAAATGAGTACAGCACTTTTTCATCATCCACATGATGTAGAAAATGACATCTCTAGACTTGTGTCTCATATCCAAAAATATCCTAAGTGATACTGTTCCTCAAGGATTGTAGTGTCCCAGGCACAAAGAAAAAGATAGACTGCATTTTCTCATATGTTTGTGTTTTAAGAAAGATTTCTTGAGTTATCTCTCTCTGTCAAGTTAGTTTCTCATCTCATTGGCCAGAATTGCATCTTATACTCACTCCTAAATTTGGCCACTGGTAAGAAGAATGCAGAAAATATGATCAGCTTTGGGAAATACAGATTTATGACCAAGTCCCAGCCTCTCTGTTACATGTGACCACAAGGAGCTGAGAAAAACTGGGGTTTGAGTGGTAAGGATAAAAGGGTACAAAATGATATTGGGTGGACAATAAAAATGTCACCCTCAGCCAGCATAAAGTAACTTCATTTTTCCCATTTGTAAAAGTAGGGGCCTGGATTAGCTCTAGATCTGTAGAAAGATATGAACACTAATAGTTACTTCCTATAATATTGTGTTGAAAACGCTGTGTCCAAAACCGGCCTTTGCAAGAAGGACTACAGGGGTAGATTAGCAGTGTCTGTCTGCTGTGGCCACAGGGAGGAGAAATTATTCACCATTGTGATTCTTATGTTTCAAGGCAACTATGATGAAAAAATAACATTTATTATATGAGATTATAGATTAAAACTGTATTTAGAGCTGGCCTTTGCTACTTACTAAAGTATGCTCATTGCTGTTTTACTTACATGTCTGTGTTTTGGTTTTTTAAACTGCAAAGTAAGCATAAAAGTAACAAGCAAGGATTAAGTAAAATAGTGCATATCAAAATTCTTAGCTTAGTGTTGAAATGTATGTACCCTAAGAGCACAGGCTGAGTATTAACTAAATGTTACCCATTATTATTTAGAGACATAATGAGCACCATGTTGATAATTTAAAAGGAAGACTTTCTGTTTCAAAGGAAGATTCAGAGCAGCTTGATAAAAGCAATTTCACTAGGGCAAAGTTCACTATTGATAATACTGACATGATTGATAGGTTTGGTTTGCCTAGGACATTCCTTGTTTGCCTGATGTTCTGGTATAATTATAATATCCCTTTTTCACTCCTGATTTGGATAATAAACTATATGATAGCGCTAACTGTTGTTCTTATTAAGATTTTGAGTCAAAAGAATTTTTTCTAGGAACACTTCTTTTTTTAAAAGACATTTTTTGTTTCTGGACCACTTTCTTATAAATTCTATCAGTTTTGGACTGATACATAGAATTTAGTTCAGCCATGTAGAAAATGTTGTCATTGCCTGCTGTAATCATAATTAGTACTTGTACTCACACACATAGACATTCATTCTTTGCTTTTTATCCCCAAAATTAAAATGTAGATGTTCCTTCACCAGAAAAATCAATTCATCAGAATTAAAACTGAGTTGGATAAAAACTTTGTCAGTTAGTCCTATTGAATCAAGAATGGTTTATAATTCTGAGATATTTATCATCATTTCTCAATTATGAAACAATTTGTATGGAGTTAAAACATGAGAGAGTGAAATCTCTCGTGAAATCCCAGAAAATCCTGTGTCATTGATGCAAACCAAATGAGAGTAAATAAAAGTAAGTGAAAAGCATTATTGCAGATGGAAATGAAAAGAAAATGATTTGTCATTTTCACACAGATAAATTGGGCTGAAACTGGCCATACATTAACCTTGATTTCCTGAGAGCTGATATTGACTATGGTTTCTTTGATCAGTGTATATAGGAAAGAAACTAGAACAAACACATTTGAATAAGATAAAACTCTATGTTAACATTGCCAAAACATTGAAGCAGGTAACTAGTAGTTTTATCAATTAACCTTTACATAGTTGCATTATACATTATATACAAACATAAGTTTCTGTCCTCTCATTAATTACGTTATCATCATTATATCATGATGCATATAAACTTGGAAAATTATTGTGTTCGAAAAATAATTTAATAGCACATTTCATACTGCTAAGAAGCACCTCAATTATCTCAAAAAGAGGGAAACGTAAATTCTACTGTTATTCTGAGTTTCCTACCATCTCTCATAGAAGACTGTCATCTCTTTGTCTCCAAATTTCCATGCTCTTCAAAACCTATTCATAAAATAAAAGATGAACTTTTAGGGGAGACTGTCAAATATATGGTTTTTTATCAATTTTCCTTAATCCTTTATCAATTTTATTTTTTCAATCTCAATTTTAAGATGTAAAAACATACAAAGTCTGTCTGGAAAAAGCCCAGCCATTGCTAATATAATGAGAACGATTTGCCAAACATTGATGTAACCTGGAAGTTGTGGAGAATAAAGTGGAACATGCATGCATGACAATGATGACTTCACTGTACTAGCCAGTAGGGTCTGTAGTCTCCACTGCGTGAACATGTGTATTGTGTGGCTGTCACATTCAAAATGACTGAGTGGAGCAGCAAATCCACATCAAATTTTTCATTAAGCTTGAACATCCTCTGTAGAAATTATGAGAATGATTCAGAGGCCACACCTATGGGCAACTGATGATTGGCAGCTTCATTATGACAATGTGCCTACCCATGTATCACATCTCATGCAGAGTTTTTAGTAAAACATCGAATCACCCAGGTGGCTTATTGTCCTTACAAGTTGGATTTAGTGCCCTGCAACTTTTGACTTTTCACAAAAATTAAAATCACCTTTGAAAGGGAAAAGATTTCAGACCATTGATGAGATTCAGGAAAATATGAATGGGGCAGCTGATGGTGATTGGAAGAACTGTGTGAGGTCCCAAGGTGCCTATGTTGAAGGGGACTGAGGCATTATTGTCCTATGTACAATGTTTCTTGTATCTTCTTCAATAACTAAGTCTACTTTTCATAATATATGGCTGTGTACTTTCTTGACAGACATCAGTATTATCTTTGGCTAATAGAGTAATAAAATTTGGATTTTTTATAAAAAAGATACTTCAGAAAATAATCTGTTGTTTTGAAAAATATTAGATCTTCCTTTTTGTGTAAATGCCACAGGCAGCATGGGACTCTGTGCTTGCTCTGACCCCTATGTGTTTCCTGAATAAACATCTAGAGTTTGATATTCTACCATCAGCATATAGCTCATCAGCTTAAAGGCATGATTAAACTAGGGAATCAAAAAAGCAATTGGTGCAAAATACAGGCATATCAGCACAACAAAGGGAAATTTTCTGTCAAAGCTGTGCCAAATTAATTTGCCCCTCCATATTTAATCATGCATGATAAGTTTTATTGCTTCTTCTATAATCTTACTTTTATTAAGACTGCTATCAAACTCGGAATCCAAGGATTTTATTAGCACAGGTGCTTAACAAATAAAAAACAAAACATATTTATGCATAGGAATTTAAAGTCATAGCTAATGAGTTAATTTTTATTTTTTGGCATGAAAGTTAGCCTACACATGTAGGAAATTCTATGGTGAATATCTTTATTTTTTACCATGGAAATATTATTAATATTGGTGTGTGTGCTTTTAGTCCTTCTCTGCCCCCCACAATAACTCTTTAAATAAAAATGCCCCAAAGCCCCATTTGGCATAATTCCCTGAGAACCACCTGTGTGAAAACACAGGGACCACACATGGTATATACACTTGAAATGACAATGATTAGAAACTCAAAATGACCATGATCAAAGCCAAATAGAGCAGGTACTTAGGACAGTCAACACTGCTTAATTTTCTCACTTATGATCAGAAATCCAGTAGCTTGGGAGAGACCCAGGCAAGTGAAGTGCCCAGGGTGTCTCGGAAGGATTTACTCTCACCTGTGATCTTTGTCAGCACTTCCCCTAAGTTATATTAAATAAGTATATGTAAGAATAAGAGTAGGCTCCTTGTGCAAAAGTAACTTCAAGACAAGATCTCAGAAATTAAGAAATATTTAAGGGTAACCTAAACTAAAAAGGCTCAGAAAACATAATGATGAAAGTACAAAATCCTATCCAAGGACAATATTATAACCAAGGGAAAAACATACCCATGGTCTTGAATGAGAAGACAATGTCATAGATAAGTTTTAATGTATATACATTTAATGTAATTACAATTAGAATACAAGCATTGGGAGAGAATTGTATAAGTCATCTAAAGGAAGAACAAAGACATGACAATAGTCAAGAATACCATGAAAAGCAAAATGGTGAGGAAAGACTTGCTTTACCCAACATCTCAGTGTATTCATTCTATAATTTTAGTAATCAGGTAAACGTAGTAACAACATAACAGTAGATGAATAAATATAGTAACAGCATAAAAGTAGATGAATACACCAAGAAATATTACTATTATATACATGTTTAACGTTTTAAAACAACCTGTAATCAATACAGAGAAAAAATATAGATTACTTAACAAATAATAGTGGCACAAATAGCTACCAATCTAGATACTCATATTTAGTATCCACATGAATTAATAGCCTTAAATATTTTTAAATGAAATAAATATTTTAGAAGAAAATTATAGAAGACTAAATGTCTGGTCTAGAGGAATGGGAGATTTTTTAAACCAAGACCAGATTGATATTAAATAGATGAATGGCAGACTATATTCTAATATATTCATACTATAGTCAACTTTATGTAGCTATTAAAAAGAATAAACTATACCAGTTGACTTGGAGGGGGTTTTATGAGTAAATGGCAAATAAAAAAGCAAGACGTAGATAATAAAATGATGCCATATAGGCAAAACACACACAGAGATAAACATGTATGTAAGACTGTAAGGATCTTGAAGCCTTGGTAGAAAAAAATGTAAAAAAAGAAGGATTGTGATTTTAATACAAGTATAGGTGCCTGGCTAGAGCTATAGTATAGAGGTGGGAGGAATATAGATGGAGGAAGGGAGGAGAGGTGCACAGGAAGGGTCAAGCATGAGAAAGAAAAAAGCCAGCACTTAGAGCAACCAGCATGTGTTATGTAATGTCATTTAAGAATATGTAAAAATATAAACTCTTCATTTATGTTGGAATAAAGGAAAAAGTTTTACACTTAGAAAGTATGGTTTTCTATTCTCTACTTTCAATGATATTTGTTTTGCTAGGTCAGTCTTATATGGACTTTCTGGAGCCAGCCTCCTTAAAGCAACAGCATTCCTCAGTACCTGTAGGCCCAGCCACCCCATCGATTGTATTCTATCTGTCCTAATCTTGGAAGACTCCCATCATGTCTCTAAAGAATGTTATTACACTGAGAATTTTACTTGCATTAGCAAGGCTGTATCTAAAGTTATGTTATCCCATGTTCCAATGTTCTTATAAAAATTATACATTATTTTTTTCAACTAAGGCACATTAAGTCTGCTCTCGAGACTACTAAGAAATATTTGGAGCGTCCGTTTCAATTTCTGCCTTTTATCTCCATCAATGTCCATTTCCTTCTCTGCTCCTCTCCCCCATGTCATCTTGGATGGCAATTATTTACAATAATATATGGAAACAAAGCAAAACCCCATAAACTCGTAAGTAGCATTGGAGCCAAGGAACAAGTTAAAAATTGAACTATCATATGATCTGGCAATTCTATCTCTGGTACTGTATCTGATGGAAACAAAACCATCACATCAGATGCTATCAGCATCCCTATGTTCATTGAAGGATTATTTACAATGCTAAGATATAGACACAATCTAAGTGTATTGAAGGATGAGCGGATAAAGAGTTGTGATAGACATGCACACACATAATAGAATATTATTCAGCCATAAAAAAAAGGAAATCCTGCCATTTGTGACAACATGGATGGACGTTGATGGTATTATGTTAAGTGACATAAGTCAGACAGATAAAGACCAATATAATATGATATAATCTCCTTTATATGGGAAATCTAAAAAAAGTTAAATTCATAGAAAAAGAGATCAACTTGTCCTTACCAAAGGTGGGGGATGGAGGGTAGGGTAATTAGAAAGAGGTGGTCAGAAGGTACAGATTTCCAGTTACAAGTAATGGGGATATAATGTACAACTTGGTAACATTAGGTAACAGTTACACTTGCTTTTACATTTACTTATTTTTATGACTTTATTTTTTACTCATCTTTCCATCTTTCACAGGCCTTCAGCCACACTCACTTCTTTCTTTCTTTATTAATTTAAAAAAAAATTATCCTAAACTTTTTTTTTTTTATTATTTTTAGAGAGTGGTGTAGGAAGAGAGGCAAAGAAGGAGAGAGACATCAATGTATGGTTGCCTTTCACCTGCCTCCGGCTATGGACCGGCTGGAGACCTGGCTTGCAACCTGGTGATGTGCCCTGGCTGGGAATCAAACCAGTGACCTTTGGGTTCATAGGCCAGCGCCTTATCCACTGTGCCACCAGCCAGGGCCACACTGATTTCTTTAATGTTTTGTGAGCACACTGTGCCTGTAAATTTTTTAGGGCTCTTCTCTCTGCTTTGAACATTCTTCACCCATGTATTCAGAGCTTAACTTTACTGCAGTCTTGGCTCAAATGGTACTTCATTATAGAAGCCTTTCCTGATAGCGCTACTAAAATGGCATACCCTCTCTCCATAAATCTTGCCTGTGTCCAGTTTTCTTTTTCAACTGTTATTTATAAGTATTTATGTATTCAGTGTCTGCCTCTTTTATTGGAATGTAAGTTCCAGGAAGGCAGGGAATGCTGTCTTACTCAATGACGTATCCTTAGCACTTAGAACACCATATGGCATTAAATACACTCAATAAATATTGATTGAATGAATAATATCAAAAGCCACCATGTAACTAAATACAGAATGAGAAGTACTAATCCATTGGTAGTCACTGTGAACTTGGAATTGCCTGAGAAGGCCTTAACAAAGGAGTTATACTTGAAGTTGGATGGAGAATCAATAGGTAACCTTTTACCTATCAATTTACTTCCAACAACAGGTTGATACTCTGAAGCTGTGAGTGATTGTTTGGATAATAATCCTTAGGTATGTCACAGACTACCTTATAAAGTGTTTTACATCTTATCATTTATTTTGACCAGTTCAAGCCAAAAATGCAGGTAAACAAAGCTAAATAAAATGAAACTGGAAATGTTTCAGGGGGCAAGTTCTGACAAAACAAAGCCCACGGAAAGACAAGTAAGTGTAGTTTCCTTGAATAACAAGTTTAGAGGAAACTTGTATTACTTCTTAAAGGAGTTCTAATACCAACCAAACTGTAAAGGGTGCATGATAGCTCTTGGCTTCTTTATGGGACACCTGGCATCCTTGGATAATATCTCCAGAGATATGTCAGTGAGGGGTCCTGCAGTGGAGCTCGCCTGTAGTCTTTACACTCTAATTGTAGAAATCAAGGCTTCTGTTCTGCTAAAGTCATAGCAGGGACATATGTCTTCATTGTGTTTAAATACCCACACTGAGGGCACCTATCTTTGGAAAAATGTGTATTGAATTTGGGAGATAGAATGCTATAATGGAAAGTACACCGATGCCAGGGTCAGACTCTCCTGTCTGTATGTCTTACTTAAATGTAACACTGGTGTGATCTTGGGTAGCTCACATTTTTTTTTTTTTTAATTGAAAAAAGGGCTACTTTAAGGTTAAAGATTCTAGCATAGTACTTGACCCGCATTAAGAATTCATTAAATGTTGTCATGAAATAATAATGGCTGTTATTTATTTAACAATTTACTATGACTCAGAAACCAAAATTTTACATTTAAAGTGTTGATTATCCTCACAAAAATACCATGAAATAAGTATAATGATAATCTTTACTTAATAGATTTAATAGGTCTGGAAACTGAGGTTGCAAAAGGCTAAATAACTTCTCCAAACTCACAAAGCAGGAAAATGGTGAAGCCTGGGTTTAGATCTAAGAAGTATGACTGAACTTGGCCCTGGCTGGTGGCTCAATGGATAAGGCACCAGCCTGCGAACCCAAAGGTCAGTTTGATTCCCAGCCAGGGCACATAACCAGGTTGCAAGCCAGGTCTCCAGCCAGGTCTGTAGCTGGAGGCAGGTGAAAGGCAACCATACATTGGTGTCTCTCTCCCTTTCTTCCTCCCTCCCTGCCCTTCCCTCTCTAAAAGATAATGCATTTAAAAAATATATATAGAAGTATAACTGAACTTGAATTCAAGTTTCAATCCACTCTGTCAAACTTTGTCTCTAAATAGGAAATTTGAATGAATAATAATTAATATGGTATATTATTACCCCTTGGGCACATTGATTTAACCCCATAGCAGAAATGGAAGGAAAATAATTAAACAACCATAATTTATTGAGTCACTTCTATGCTTCAGATGTTATACTTTATATATATTTTCTCACTTAATCTCAATTAAATAAAAACTGTGAATTAGATAATATTCTATATTTTATAAATAATGAAACTGAGATTTAGAGAGGTTAAAACATTTGCTGAGAGTCATTATACCACTAAGGGCTAGGACTGTAATCTAATGTTTATGTAAAGCAGTGGGCCAGAAGGTCTAGAGAAGTTGAACTGTGCAGAACAGGGGGAGATGGCTAGAGGTGTGGCAGATAGTGAGAGTCAGTGATCAAGGGCCTTGGGTGCCTTGCCATGGAGCTTACTCTTTGTCCTAAGTAATGGTTTGAAAACAGGGAATTAACATGACCAACTAAGACATATTTTTAAAAAGATCTCTCTGGCATCAAGGTGGTATTTATTCAAGTAGCTCAGCATGATGCAAAAATATTAGTGGGCTCTCTAGATTTCCACTAATCACATTTACTCCTCCTGGACACTGTGAAGGACTACATTACCCAATGTTCTTTGCAATTATGTTGGGTCCATGTGACTGAGTTCCAAAAAAATGATGTATAGTATACATCTTGCAGGCCTGAAATAAATCACACTGGACAATCCTTCACACTTTTGTTAACCTTCCTACAATGACAATGGTGTTCATTTATAGAAGATGGATCCTTGATTTATCACCTAAGAGATTCCCTGCATAACCACTGACCTTTGTTATTCTGTAGAATATTAATTAAAGCATTAAAATATTTTATCATATTAAGCTACTGAAATCTGGAGTTATATTTGTTATGGTCAGTCTTTGTCCTTTGTAGGCTACTTTGACTAATTTATATATATAACTTATTGTTGTATTAAAGTTGTCCTATTTTCCCCCCAATGCTCTCTCCTGCCCCACCCACCTCATTCCATCTCCCACAGTCAATCCCCACCTTGTTGTCCATGTCCATGGGTCATTTATACTAGTTCCTTGACTAAACTCTTCCCCTTCTAATATTTTATATTCTTTTCATAGGAGAGAAAGTACTTCCTATGGAAGGTATGAGCAATAGAGATGGGGAATGAGAAAGGACTGTTTCCCTTGGAAAGCTAAAATTGACAAGGTACACAATTTTAATCACTTTATGTTAGTTGAGTAGGTATCAAATTCTAGGTTCTAGGACTTGTTAAGATGTTTCCTAAGAACAAAGTAGTTTGATTCATCCATGTGATAGCCAGCTTCCAAGTAATACTTCCTGGTGTTCACCCCTCTGTGTAGTTTTCTTCCAAATTGAGTCAGGGCTATTTTTGTGACCAGTGGAATATTGTGCAAATGACAGCATGTGGGTTCAGGCAATAAAAATGTATTATAGCTCCTACTCTGGTCTCTCAGATTATTCACTCTAGCAGAAGCCACCCATGAAGACACTAAGCAACCCATAGAGAGGCACATGGAGAAAGAAATTGAGGCCTTCTATCAATATCTAGCACCAACTTTCTAACCACATGAGTGAGCCACATTAGAAGGTCCTCCAGCCCCAGTCAAGCCTTTAAATGACTGTGGCCCCCAGCTTCTTGTATTGTCCAGCTGACATCCGGATTTTGTGGAGCAAAACAAGCCTTCCTCAGTGTGCCTTATAGAAACCATGAGAAATACTGGTTTTTGTTGTTTAAAAAAATAAGTCTTATGACATTACGTTATGCTGAAGTAGATTAATACAGCCCTGAAAGTAGCTTACAATAGAATAAAAGGACCCAAGGAACATTCCTGTGAACAAAGTGACTGTGGAGGCCTGATTCTGGGCTGGTAGGCCCGTCTTGCTCTGCTGTGAGTTTCCATTCTATGGTGGGGCTGTGACTGCCTTTTCCATACTGCCTGGCTCCATTTAGGAGCCACTGGATCAAGCATTGCTTGGGCTCTAGGGAAAGAACCTGGGGCATCTTTTCTCTTTGATGAGATTTCTAAGTAGAATGACAACACATTTCTTAAGTTGTAATGTCATTTTAGTCCTAATTTGAATTAGCTCTAAAGTCAAATGGAATGAGAGTGGTAGCATTTATTTAGACACATTCCTTGAAACAGATTGAGCTAAACTACAGTTCTGTTGATTAATCCATTTTCTTTCTTTTAGGAACTGCAATTGGGTAGTAGTGTTGTCATGCAAAAAGGTCACTGGATTGAAAGTCAAATGACCTTGTCTCAAGCCTTGACCATATCTCTGAAGACCTAGAAAATCTTAAACAAGTTACTAAATATTTTTCTATCTATAAAATTTAAGAGATGCTTATGATATCTAAATATAAGGAACAAAATTATTGTGCCAGTGAGTAGAGATAATATACAGGAGCTAGTTTGATAAAATATAAAAGGTTATTTCAGTATTTCATTTAAAAATGTATACTAAGTATATGTATATTACGAATCAAGCACTATTCCATTATTCTAGTTTTTGGAAATAAGTGGCATACAGATCAAATATCATGTCTTCTTAGAGATTACATCATTCTGCAGGTAAAGTAAACTAGTTTTCTATTACTGCCAGAACAAATTACCACCAACTCTTTTGCTTGCAACAATACAAAGGTGTCATCTTACAGTTCTAAATGAATGTTGGAAGTCTAACACAGGTATCTTGGCTACAATCAAGGTAGAAGTAGACCTGTTTTCTTTTCTGTAGGCTCAGTGGGAGAATAATTTTCTTTGCCTTTTTCAGCTTCAGAGGAGCTGCCTGCCTTCCTTGGTTCATGACTTCCCTAATCCATCTTTAAAGGTAGCACTGTGGCATCTCTCTGACCAGTCTTCTACAGTCACATCTCTCTGACTCTTCTCTTCTGCCTCTGTTCCACCTTTTGCAAGTACCTTCGGCCACATGGCTAACCCAGAATACTCTTCCCATCTCAAGCTCCTTAAGTTAATTATATCTGCAAACTCACAGGCCTGGGGCTTAGGGTGTGGATTTTTAGGGGAGGCATTATTTTGCTTACCATATAAAGTACACTTTAGTTATATAGAAATACTATAAATTACCACTGATTCTTATAGTAATACAACCAAAACCATACAACATAGTTTATTATTTTATTATCATTGTTTTGTACCTTTCTCAAGCCTGACTCCAAGAAAAATTAGACTTTGATTAAGTAATTATTCTGTCCTAACTCTATCTAGAATTTTGCCATTTTTTCCCTTAAACTATTGGGAAGTAGAGGTGAAAAAGAACTTAATAGCCAGGAGAAAACCCCAGTCCATTTATTATTTCTGTGGAAAGCCTGGATGCATGATATCTTATTCATTGACCTGGATCAGAACCAGTGTTGAAATCTCATTGCTACAATGTGATGCTATGGCCCTGAGGAATGAATTTACTTTCAGACAAGACCATCAGTGACAGTCACTGTCTATTTCTAGCATATTAAATCAAGATTTTTAGAGTGTCAAAATCTGTTATAACTTGGATTGAAATATGACAATCTGTCAAAAAATTTCTATAGTATTGCATCCCCTTGAGGTTAATAGACAAACTTATATGTTGGCATAATTTGTGTAATATAATTCATAAACTCCTCATCATAAAGTCTTAGGAGTGGGACTTTATAAGTACATAGTTAGTTTTGCTGCACAGCTATGTAATACCTGACCTTTATGGTTATAACATATTTACAAACTATAGTGAGATGCATTTTGAATCAATTCAATTTGATAAGGGTTTGTAAGTAATTGGCAATAAAGGACACACACCACTTGGTGCTGCAGTGGCTACATTAGTGGAATGAAAGATGGCTCCCACTCTCAAAGACCTTAAAAAGCTTGTTGCAGTAACAATGTAAACAGGAAATCCCTGAAGAACCTTACAGCTCAGTCTACTTAAACCTGCTATAGACTTGTGAACTATGTAAGCTCTATGGGTTGTGAATGGTGTGGTAAGGGCTGGGGGCTATTTAGGGACTTGAGAGAAGACTTGCAGAGCATGTAAGAAATGCAGAGCAGAATATACTAAGTGGAAGGAACAACATGAGCAAAGTCAGAATAAGAATCTGTTTTACAGAGTACATTGAGGTTATCAAGCTTTACAAAAGAAGAGGGAGCCGTAAAATATAAGACTGAAGAGTGTTTGGGCATATTTATTTGTGCCTCTGTTCATGTGTGTGTGCTTATGTGTTTGTGTGACACACAGAGCTCGGTCTGTGACATAGCTGAAGAAAGGGCACAATGCCAACAAAGACAGTTCTAATAGGTACTTTTTTTTTAAGTTTACTTTATTGATTATGCTGTTACATTTGTCCCAATTTCTTTTTTCTTTGCTTCCCTTTGCTCCCCTTTTCTCAGGACCTGCTTTCCCTCTAGCAATCCCAACCAGTTTAGTTCATGTCCATGAATCATGCATATAAGTTCCCTGGACCCACACTTTCCTGTATTATTCTTAATTTCCCCCTCTCTATTTGTTCCTACTAATTATGCTTTTTAATCCCTGCAACATTTCCCCATTTCTCAGTGTCCCCACTCCCAGTTGATAACCCTCCAAATGATCCCCATACCTATGATTCTGACCCTATTCTGGTTGTTTGTTTTGTTTTGTTTTACGTTTTTAGGTTCTGTTGTTGATAGTTGTTTGTTGTAACTTCAATGTTCATAGTTTTGATCTTCTTTTTCTTAAATAAGTTACTTTAACATTTGACATTTAATGTAATAATGGCTTGGTGATGATGAACTCATTTAGCTTTACCTTGTCTGGGAAGCATTTTATCTACTGTTACGTTCTAAATGATAGCTTTGCTGGATAAAATAATCTTGGTTGTAGGTTCTTGCTTTTCATCACTTTGAATACTTCTTGCTCCACCCTTCTTGCCTGCAAAGTTCCTTTTGAAAAATCAGCTAATAAAATTATAGGACCTCTTTGTAGGTTACTCTCTGCTTTGAAGATTCTCTCTTTTAACTTTTGGCATTTTAATTATTAGGTGTCTTGGTGTGATCCTCTTTGGGTCTAACTTGTTTAGGATGCTCCATGCTTCCTGGATTTATATATTTATTTCTTTGCCAAATTTGGGGAATTTTCCTTCATGTTTTTTTCACATAAGTTTTAATTTCTTGCTCCTCCTCTTCTTCTGGAACTCCTATGATTCTGATGTTGGCACATTTAAAGTTGCCCCAGAGATTCCTAATCATCTCCTTGTTATTTTCAGTTCTTGCTTATTTATTCTGTACTGGTTGACTATTTATTTCTTCCTTATGTTCCAAATCATTGATTTGAACCCCAGTTTCCTTCCCTTCACCATTGGTTTCATGTGGTGAAACCACAGTGATACCTCAGTGCTCTTCAAAGTAGGCACCTTGGGACTTCACACAATTCTCCTAATTGCCATCAGCTGCCCTGTCATATTTTTTTCTGAATCTCATCAATGGTCTGAAATCTCTTCCTTTTCAAAGGTGATTTTAGTTTTGGGAAAAGCCTGAATTAGGCGGGCATCAAATCTGGGCTATAGGGTAGTTGAGTCACCTGGGTAATTGGATGTTTCACCAAAGAACTCTGCATGAGATGTGATGCATGAGTGGCTGTGTTGGTGTGATAAAGCCACCAATCACCAGTTGTGGCCTTCTGAATCATCTGAATAGTTTCTTCAGAGGAATATTAAAATTTTATAAAAAATTTGATGGATATTCATTGCTCTACTCACTGTCATTTTTAATATAATGGTCACAGAGTACACATGCTCAGTTAATTGCACCTCTTGCCCCAACTGACTAGTCCAGTGAAGCCGTTATTGCTCACACATGCGCATTTCAGTCCACTCTCCTTGGCTGCCAGGTTACATCAATTTCAGTCAAACCATCTATAAACAATTGCTGGGACTTTTCTGACAGATTTGGTATGTTGTCTTTCATTGAGAATGAAAGATAAATCTCATCAAATGCTTTTTCAGTATCTATGGATTATTATTATATGTTATTATAATTTTTCTCATGCTAATATTTTTATTGATTGTTATTTTTTGTTGTTTGGACTCTATTATAAAGTTCTGTAGATTTGAGTTGTTTGCTTCAATTGAATTTTTTTCCCTGTAGACCTTTGTATTTTTCCTGAATGCTTTTGTATAGTGCTATATCTTTCTACAAGAGCCTATAGTTGATTCAGGGAACTTTTATAGAGCATAGGGTATAGTCAAGCTTAACTTTCAAGTCTTAAATAAATGTGAGAAACATTTGTTTTGTTTTGTCCTTGCCAAGGAATTTGTTTTCTCAGATTTGTCAGATTAGCCTAAATGAACCAACTGATTTTGACCCAAAGCACACCCCAAACTTTGTCTTGAATTATTTACTGCATTTGAAATCCATTATTGTTCATTAAGGAATGGAGCAAGGGTAAATATGTAGTGAAACTAAGAAGTAGTTTAAAGACAGTAAAAAGCCAAATAGCAGAGAGACAGCGTGGCAAACATAACCCTTGCCTACCACTGTTTAAACCCAGAGGAAGAATAAACCCTGGGAAGAAGGTGGTCCAGCCTTAACCTCCCTATTTCATGGAACACCCTCTTTAGTCTCTTTAATCATAATTGGTCATCATTACAATCAAGGAGCCAACTCAGTTGGCATATATGAAAAAATAACAATGTTTGCTTATATTCAGAAATTTTTGGACTATATAGTGTCTCCTTGATTTAATCTGACATCACTGTCTTTTGGAAATTGAGAGGAAAAAGAGAGAAAATCCTTGTTTATCCATTCTCCAATTGAAATAGATAAATGGAGAGGGAAAAAGTAGGGAGGTTTCCCTTCTTCACCCTAGGTGCAGGTTTAATGAAAAATTTATTTCTGAAAAAGAGCCAGCTCCACAGATTCCCATGTAGGAGATGCCTTCAACTCATTTAAGTTTTACAGGCTGAGAAATCATGATGCTTTTATAGCTGGGGAGGAAAATCAATGGATTTTTTTTTCTTTTTCTTTTTTTTGCTACTCTAAGTAGGGTTATATTTGAAGAGTAATCAATTATGGGGGGAAAGCCCAAAGAGCCTTACTTTTACTTATTTAGTTATTTTGAGGATAAAATAGAATATCATTTTTAGAATGGGTGTGTGTGTATATATGTAAACAATCACTAATTTGTGGATGTAAAGTAAGATTTTACCTAAAGGGCTGTTAGAAATTATTCATAGGTACTCTGCTAGGCATATTTTCTTAGAAAATAAAATTAGAAGCAACATCAGGATTTCACTTCTTAAAATTAATTTCTTAAAATTGAAATAGGACATTCATTTCATTTATACACCTCTTACCTGTGTAAGACCTTTGTCATCTTTGTTTCATCCTTGGTAGTTCTGGGTCTAGTTTTGAGCACTCATGGCCTTCTTCTTCTCCTTTCCTTTAGAAACAATTCCACAGCCTAATAGGCTATTAAGAAAGTTTGAGGGATATTTTAAATACATAAACTGACTCCTTGAAATTATTCTTTAAAAAAAAGTATTTCTTTATTCAGTTATACCTCCCTTTAGTTATGCTTTAGTTATGCCTAAATAATTCTTTCTCCACTTTAATTTTCATACCCTTGGGATATTTTAAGAAATCATCCAGTCTCCCATCAGCTATGCTTTTAAGCTTGAAATGGAGCCTTATTTACCAATGATGCCATTTGAAATACAGTATTTGTAAATAGAAGTTTGTGATTGAAGGATGTGATTGGGGATGGAATATTTCATTTACTTATTTTTATTTACTCTTTTGTGTCACTAAAAGCAAAAGGACAAAAAAAAAAAAAAGTATTTACTCTGAAAACTGCAGAGGAAAGCATTTTCCTGTAATTCTATGGAAATTTTCTCAAAGGGGAAGAATCCATCTCCATAGTATTTCTTTATAAAAAGTAAGCCTAGACTATAATAATTGAAAAGACTCTTTAGAAAAGGTTAGAGCTAGTGTATAAACAGAGTTTAGTGTCTCTGAGAGGATTAAGAAAAGAGGAAAAAGTACACGTATTTCTTTAAAGTTAGGTTTCAAAACATATATATTTTATTAACAACCTCACTAATACAACAATATTTGAGTTGCTTATATGTGTTAAATATTGGAGTAACAAAAAATGTTAAAAGTCAGGGATCCTGCCCTGCAAAAGGGCATTACATATAAGGAATAAAAACAGGTAACCAGATAGTAAAAATGCAAATGTAGTAAGTACTAAAGTAAATGAGTAAGTGCAACTTGGAATTTTAGAAATCCATTACTTGTAGGTAAAAGAAAAAATTCCAAAGAAATAGAACCATTACCAGTCCCCCAATTACTTTCTAAATTTGAATATTTACATTTTAGATTTTCTTTTTTTTTTTTTTTTTAACATTTTAGATTTCCTTAAGGAGGTAGGGTAATTAAATGATTTACAAGGTATTGGGTTTGTGTTCTTGCTAAAACAGAAGCTTTTATACATCAGGTTAGTATAAAATAGAAAGGAATATCTTAAATAGACCACTTAAAACTTGGTTCACAGACCTTGCTGGTGGCTCAGTGGATAGGCACTGGCCTATGAACCCAAAGGTCACTGGTTCAATTCCCAGCCAGGGCACATAACCATGTTGTAAGCCAAGTCTCCAGCCAGGTCCATAGCTGGAGGCAGGTGAAAGGCAATCATGCATTGATGCTTCTTTCCCTCTCTGTCTCTCCCTTCCCCTCTCTCTAAAAATAATAAATAAAATCTTTTAAAAATTTTTGGTTCAATTCAGAGAAAGTTTGAAAATGTTACTTAAAGTGCATCGTAATATAATAGAGAGAACTAGTCTCATTTATAGTTTCATATTGAATTAAAATAAGAATTTGGTGTCATGACAACCAACTAATTTATATGTAGAGAGAACCCACTGGTAACATGGGGTGAAGTAGGATTACTTTCACTATATTCCATTTAGTAATCCTATTTTTAAAGGCTAGATATTTAAGATACCTAATTTGACTCCAATTACTTTTTCAATGTCTTGCACAAAATCAGCTTGTTTTGCTTCTGGCTTTAGTTGATTATTTGTAGATAAATTATTAATTGATTGGTGGGATTATCACAAGGTGAATAGGAATCAGCATTAAGTTTATTAAAAATAATAGAAAGGAAAAACTGTTAGTCTAGTTATTTAACATTTCAGCATCTACATTAAAACAGTATTTTAATGAACAGTACTTAGTCACTATGCCAGTCACTAAATTGAAAAAGTTGTATTTTCTGAGAGAATGAAACTATATAGATAGATAGATGAGAAATAGATAGATAGATAAACAGATAAATAGCAAAGGTGATAGTCTTTTTTAGGTTTAGAACACTAACCAGTAGACTTTTTTGGAAAAGTTAAACTTGCATTTTTCTGCTTTGCCAAAATGTTATATTTTTGCTTAAATTATTTAATTATAGGTCTTTGTGATCAAGAGCACTTCCAGTACATAAAGGTAAAAAATGAACCTAAAGTTTTAGAAGATGGCATTTATGATTAGATGAGAGTAGTATAAGTTTTTTCTTTATTTGTGTTGTTGACACTATTACAGATGTCCCCATTTACCTCCCCCCCCACGTCTGCTCACCTCTACCTAACCCTCACCCCGCTTCCCTCCAGCCATCACCACACTGTTACTATATTTGAACTGGTTAATATTATTTTCTATGTACTCTTTGCTGTATAGTAAGTGAGTATTCTAAGAATAGTTTAGAGAATAGTTTGTCTAAGATTTCTCATCTTAAAAAAGGAAGTTAATAATTTACATCTTGCAGGATTACTCCAAGGATATAATGTATAATGTATAAACAGAACTTAACACATAAAAAACTTTCAATAAATAGTAGCTGGAGTTATCAGAAACACCTCTCAGGTACACTTATATGCTTTTTCTCTGAGGCCCAGTTTCTTGTTCCAAGTCATAGAACTCAATGTTATATAAAAACCACTTTAAACTCACAAGAAGGCAAAGCCTATATGGAAACCACCAAGAGGGAGACTCTCCTACTTTCCAATTTAGCAGTCACCCAACCTAACCCTCATAAGAACCCAAGACACAAGCCCCAAGGGTAAGGGAAATGCAGTGAGGGAGGCATCCACCAGCCAGCCACTTGCCCACCTCTCCTTGTACACCTTTATGGGGCCTCTCATTCATCTTTGCTGCCGACACCTGAAGACTCAGGGTGAGGACAAATGGGTCCTGTGGTAGCTAGACCATCATTCAGCTATTGCCGTAATTATTCACCTGCAGCATATTCCAGAATTCTCATTCCTGGATTCAGGCGATATGTTGTAAGACTCTGAGCCTAGAGGTAATTAGCAGGAGACCAGAAAAAATGAGGATGATTCGCAATCAAAAGGTAAAAGCAGAAGCCAGCTAGAAATGTAAAGGTACATTTACATTTATAGTTTGAAAGAGGGAAATAGCTTTCACTTATCTATGTTTTCTTAACAAATATGAAAAAGTGTGCAATAGAAAGTATTAATTTTCACTAGCTGTTCAGCTCTGTTACAAATTGTCACCTCACAGCACAATTATTTGAGGTTATCATCTATTGGATTTTTGGATTTAAAACTGAAACTTTTGGCAAAAAGTGTTAGTAATCAGCTAGTCCTGAGTACAGATCTTTAGAAGAATAATAATAACATTTAAAATATTTTGATAGTTTTAGTTTTACTTATTTTAAGTTTCTCAATAAAAAGTTAGGCTATAAGAGAAAAAGATTATAAATGAAGAGAAAACAGCCTACTTTACTTTAATTAATACATATGACTTTTACTTAAAATTCCATATGACTTCTTCTCTACACCCAATCCCACTTAACTATTTTTTCTATAGCAAAAACAAAACAGGAGTCATAAATGCAGGTGAAACACATTCTAATTACAATATTTCACATGGAAGATTTGTGAAAACAAACATGTATCACAGAAACGCATAATAATAGAGACATGTACACAGGAGCCATTACAATGATCACTTGCTCCTGAAAAAGTGCTGGTCTAGAAAAGAACGTATAGCATAGGGAAGGTTTTGCTGTTGGTGACTATGATTAAAGTCCTAACTCTGTGTTGCCTCAAACCGTGCCAATTTCATTTCTACAGTAAAATACACTTTAGTGGGTAAGAAGAAAACTGATTATTTAATCAAAGGGATGGAGAAAGCCAAAATAATTCACAGTATCTCATGAAGGAGTTGGGGTTGGGGGTAGCAAAACCTCAAAAAGCATTATAATAACGGTACTGCTTTATTTTAAGTAACAAATAAAATAGCGAAGCATTTTTCCCATCATAAAAACTGACTTTGATCCCTAGTACAGCCATTGAGTGGAAAATTGAACCACAATATAATTGCTTTCCCTGTGACCGATAAACTGGTGTAACAAATTTTGTGTTTGAATGATAAAATCAGCAATTGGCCTCTAGCATTTCCCTCTGCCATTCCTCCAAGGACACTCAAGTCCCATCAGGCTCCAGGGCAAGAGAAAGGGTGGAAAAACTCACTGTAAATCTACTCCAAGTTGTTGGATTTTTCTTGCTTGCTTGCGTAAAGAAATAAATAATAATAATAAAAATGTCCATGATTGTCTTTAAATGCCTAATATAAATCTCTCCCGAATGTGGAAAAGAAATTGCTCTTCATTGAAAACTGATTGTGAATGTAAAAGAAATCTAAAGCTACACTGAAAAAAATTATTTTACTCAAGAGTAAAATCTTGTTATTATGGGGAAATTGTCTTAATCCTAGTGACAAATGCCACAGCTGTTTGCTGCAGAAATGGCAGCCAGAAGGATGCTTGCTACAGGAGGGGAACTAGCATGCACTTGAGAGCTCATCATGACTGGATTTGACTGTGGAGAGGCAGGTACTCTGTGAGGACACTCAGCAGAGCTCCCCAGCCATTCACTGTAGCTGATCAACCAGCCCATGTCAGGTAACCACCCTCAATGGTAATCAATAGTGTGATGTTCTATGTACCTGTCTCAAATTGTTGTTTGGTTGGTATATTGTCCAGAAAAGAGTAAACTCCAAGTCACCAGAAGAGACACTTCATCATGGTTTTAGCTTATCTCTACTAGGAGATGGGGAGGAGGGAACAAGATCCAAATGAAGTAAGAGCCCTACAGTGAAAGCCTTAAAACTTTAATCCAGGTGTTTATTTGGAAGCTCATCTTGCCCTGAAGCATTTAGTTTGCAAACCTGGGCCTGGATTTGCTCTTCTGCAGCTACCTGCTACTACCCAAAAATTAAAGGCATTTTTGTATCCCAACAAGGAAATGTCAGAGATAAAAACTAGAAAAAAATATCTCATTTACTCTAGCAACAAGAAAAATAAAGTACCTAGGAATAAACTAGATAAAAGACCTATACACAAAAAACTACAGAACACTGAAGAAATAAACTAAGGAAGATACAAATAAATGGAAGCATATACCATGTTCATGGATGGGAAGAATTAACATCATTAAAATATTCATACTACCCAAAGCAATTTATAGATTCAACACAATCCCTATTAAAATACCAATAACATATTTCACAGAGCTAGAAAAAAATACTTCAAAAGTTTATATGAACCCATAAATGACCCTGAATAGCCTCAGCAATCTTGAGAAAGAAGAATAAAGTAGGAGGAATCACAATACCTGATATTACAAGGCTATATTACAAGCTATATTACAAGGCCACAGTAATCAAACCAGTCTGGTACTGGCATAAGAATAGACATAAAGATCAATGAACAGTCTAGAGATCCCATAATAAACCCAGGTTTCTGTAGTCAATTAATATTTAACAATGGGGGTAGGAGCATAAAATGGAGTGAAAATAGCACCTTCAACAAACGGTATTGGGAGAACTGGACAGGGACATGAAAAAAAAAATGAAATTAGACCACCAACTTACACCATACACCAGAATAAGCTCAATATAGATAAAAGACTTAAACATAAGCAGTGCAACCATAAAAGTCCTAGAGGAAAACAAAGGCAATAAAATTTCAGATATCCCATTCATCAATATTTTCACCCATGTTTCTCCTAGGGCAGGGGAAATAAACAACTAAACAAATGAAACTACATCAAACTAAAAATTTTCTGCTCAACTAAAGAAAATATCATCAATGTAAAAAGGGAACAAACCATATGGGAACACATATTTACCAATGACACCTCAGACAAGGGTTTGATCTCTAAAATAAATAAAAAACTTGTACGACTCAACACCAAGAAGACAGACAACCCAATTAAAAAATGGCAAAGGACCTCTACAGACACTTCTCCAAGGAAGACATACAAAGGACCCATAGGCATATAAAAGAATGATTACTATCACTAGCCATCAGAGAGATGCAAATTAAAACTACAATGAGATACCACCTCACACAGGTTAGAATGACCATCATTAGCACATCAACAGACAAGTGCTGGCAAGGATGTGAAGAAAAGGGAACCCTAGTACACTGTTAGTGGGAATGCAGACTGGTACAGCCACTGTAGAAAACATTATGGAATTTTCTCAAAATACAAAATGGAACTGACTTTTGATCCAATGATTCCACTGCTAGGATTATACTTGAAGAATCCTGAAACAACAATTCAAAAGAACCTATGCAACCCTACATTCACAGCAGCACTATATACAATAGTTAGGTGCTAGAAACAGCCTAAGTGCCTATCAATGGATGACTGAATCAAAAAATTGTGGTACATTTACACAACGGAATATTACACAGCAGGAAGAAAGAAGGAACCCCTACCTTTTGTGACAGCATGGGTGGAATTGGAGAGTATTATATTTAGTGAAATAAGCCAGGGGGTGAAATACAAATAGCATATGATCTCATCCAATACAGAAGACTAATGAACAAAACAAACAAAAGAGCAAAAGAGAACCAGAGGACTGGAAACAAGGAACCGACTGACAGTGACCAGAGTGAGATGTGGGGGGAAGGGGGAAGGGAGTAGGGGTGGGTGGGGAGAAGAGGGGAAGGAAGGGGAAGTGTAAAATCAATGAACTAGTATAAATGACTCATAGACAAGGACAACAGGGTCAGTACTGACTGTGGGAGAGAAGATGGGGTGGGAGGAACAAGAAAGAGCAATAGGGGAAAAATGGGACAACTGTAACAAAACAATAATAAATTAATTAAAAAAAAAAAAAAAGAATGGCATCATGATCCTGATAGATATATCCATTACTAACTTTCACAGTTACAAATTTATAACTGGTCTTTCAGGAATAATTCCCCCTTTAGATTATTTTGAAACAAAACCATCTTTTTTCATTTGTATTTTCATATATACACATATATATTTCTAAAAGGTAACCACTAAAAATAACACAATGTAACTGTCACACCTAAAATTATTAACAATATTTTTTAAAAATTCATCAATATCCAGTTATGCTGCTGTTGGTTGTATTTCTAATTATATAATACATTTTATTAGCAGTCTGTTTGCTTGTCATACATTGGGGCTGGTTGATATTTTTCTTCAGTATCTTTTTATGTATAATTTCCTCCTTTAATTTTTATATTTTAAATAAAATTCAATAAATTGTCCTTGGAGTTTCCCACCACTGGAATTTGTTGATTATATCCCCTTGGTGTTGTTGATTATGTCTTGTATTTCCTGTGAATTAAGTTAGATTTAGAATCTTGAACATTTTAGGCTTGATTTTTTGGGAAGTAGGATAGTAACACTAACAATATTTCATGGGTTGTGTTGTGTATTTCCACCAGAACAGACATAGTCTGGCTGCATCATTTTGGAAAATACTATTAGCTACCAGTAATCATCAATTCATTAAGTGTTGCTAAGTATGACATTGTAGATATTTTTAAGTAAAAAGAAAAAAATAGCAGAGAATCCTTATTAAAACATTTTTACCACAGCAGAGGCAATACTAAAAGAAGACAGAGCTGTGTAGGATTCAGGAAGAATGAGTTCTAGGGCTAGTTCTGGACTTAAAGTGAAAAGTGGGTAAGATGCACCAAGCACCCCACTGTGTTGGAGAGGATCACTCCAATGTAAAATAAGATAGACCATTAGAAAGCATAGTGGACAATACTTTTCCCTCAGGCTCCTTATTGTATCAGTGGTAAACAGTGGCATCTACATTAGTGTTTAGATGAGAAGGTTGGATTTTGAGTTGAATCCACAGTCAGGTGAAATCCAATGTTTGAAATATTCAATTCAATAATGATACTAAATTCATAATTTTGAAAGGAATAATTAATTATCACAATATGAATTAGTGGTTAGAGCCCAGGCTGTAGTTTATGGTAATTCAATATTTAAACATTTCAAATTATACCACCTTAGATGCAGAAGTGAACTAATGATATCTAATATTGCAAAACTTCAGTGAGAAATCATACAGTATATATACATATGATAAAGATAGTGTTTTATAGCATGAATGCATGAACACTTTATTATGTAGGTGGTTAACCTTGAGCTTGTCTAACTGAATCTTTAGTGGGTTTTACTATTTATTCTGACATTTTAGAGCATTAGTGACAGGAGGGTCACATACAGCAGGGTATATGGAAAAAAACCATTTTTATTCTTTCATCTTCCTTTGATGCTACAATTCAACTTTCCTGATCCCTTGCTACCCTAAAACAAAAGGGCAAATGAAAAGCAGTGGGACCCCATGGGAAAGCCTATGTCATCCCCACACTTTCACTTTGTTCTGCCAGAGTACTCTGCACCTCACAGAATGACCTTTTAAAACTTATCAGGTCAGGTCTAATAGGGATTCAACCCATGCTAGAATTTTCCTTGGGTTCCTTGGAATGCAATAAATAGTGTGCTGTCCCTCCAGAGGTATATCTATGTCCTGATTCTCAGAATGTGATTATGCTTTTATTTATAAAAAGTCTTTGTGGATGTAATTAAGGATCTCAAGATGTGATCAACTTAGATTTAGGGTGAGCCCCAAATCCAATGACATTTGTCTTTATCAGAAAAAAAAAAATCATAGAAAAATCTGGGAACTAGAAATATAGAGAAGAAGGCAATGTAAAGACAAAGACAGAGACTGGAGTGATGGGTCTACAAGCCAAGAAATACCAAGGATTGCCAAAATCCACCAGAAGCTAGTAGAGGGTATGAAACAGATTTTACATAGGGAACTGATCTTGATAACACCTTCAATTTATATTTCTAGCCTCTAGAACTGTGGGAGAAATTTTTCTGTTATTTTAAGCCACCCCTTTTGTGGTCATTTATTTTGATAGCCACAGAAAATTAATACACAGCCTTTCACTATTCTTGCTGCAGGGTCTCAATGGCCTGGCCTCTGTTCACGTCTCAGGAGCTTGTTTCTTTCTTGCTCAGTTGCACTGACCTTCTTGTTCTTCTTGGCCACGATAGATTCATTGCTATTTCAAGCCACTGAGCTTTACTTCTAGAAAGCATTTCCACCAGATCTTCACTGAATGGGCTTCTTCTTTTCATTCAGGTTCCTATTAAATGCTGCCCTCAGGGAGGCAGGCCCTCCCCATCATCCCACCTAGAAGAGTCAATTTATTTCCTCTCACATTATTCTCTATTTCTTGTCCTACTCTATTTTTCTCATTGTAGCACTTATCATTACCTGACAACTCTAATTTAGGGATCTATAGAAGCAGGACATTTTTTTCTTGTTTAGCACTCAGTCTTCAACATCTAGAATAGTGTATGGGCCACACTAGTCCTGGAAGTAATAGATGTCGAATGAATGATTTAATCTGAAATCCTCTATTTTTAAGAAAATGTGTTAGTGGTTCGTATCTAAAGGCTTTTATTGACAAAGATAATGGAACTTCATTGCTATAATTGTCATCTTAAACTAATTTGCCTCTCTGAAACTCATTTCAGGGAAGCCAATTTTTAAAACCAAAATGGAGCTCTGGATGGGTAGCTCAATTGGTTAGAGCATCGTACCAATACACCATGGTTGTGGGTTTGATCCCCAATCAGGACATATGTAAGAATCAACCAATGAGATGATATGATAGTGTACATACAAAACCTGATGGGCACCACCAAAAACTTACTCAACCTAATAAGCAAATTTAGCAAAATAGCTGGGTATAAAGTCAATATCCAGATATCAAAAGCATTTTTGTATATCATTAATGAAACAACAGAAATAGAAGTGAAAAAACAAATCCCATTTACCATAGCAACAAGAAAAATAAAGTACCTAGGAATAAACTTAACTAAGGAGATAAAAGACCTATACTCAGAAAACTACAGAACAATGAAGAAAGAAATCAAGGAAGATACAAATAAATGGAAGCATATACCATGTTCATGGATGGGAAGAATTAACATCATTAAAATGTCCATACTACCCAAAGCAATCTACATATTCAATGCAATCGCAATTAAAATACCAATGACAAACTTCACAGAAATAGAAAAAATACTTCAAAAATGTATATGGAGCCAAAAATGCCCATGAATAGCCACCGCAACCTTGAGAAAGAAGAACAAGGTAGGAGGAATCACAATACCGGACTTCAAACAATACTACAAGGCTACTGTCATCAAAACAGCATGGTACTGGCATAAGAATAGACATATAGATCAATGGAACAGAATAGAGAGTCCAGAAATTAACCTAGGACTCTATGGTCAACTAATATTTGACAAAGGGGAAAGGAACATCAAATGGAGTAAAAACAGTCTATTCAACAAATGGTGTTGGGAGAACTGGACAGCAACATGCAAAAAGATAAAACTAGACCACCAACTTATGCCATACACCAGAATAAACTCAAGATGGATAAAGGATTTAAACATAAGCAGTGCCACCATAAAGGTCCTGGAGAAAAATAGAGGCAGTAAACTTTTGGATATCCTACACAGAACATAATTGCCAATGATACCTCAGACAAGGGTTTGATCTCCAAAATATATAAAGAACTAATGTGACTCAACACCAGGGAGACAGACAACCCAATTAAAAAATGGGCAAAGGACCTGAACAGACAACTCACTGAGGAAGATATACCAAGGTCCCAGAGGCATATGAAAGAATGTTCAACATCACTAGCCATCAGAGAGATGCAAATTAAAACCACAATAAGATACCACCTCACACCTGTCAGAATGGCAATCATCAACAAATCAACAAACAACAAGTGTTGGTGAGGATGTGGGGCAAAGGGAACCCTCGTGCACTGTTGGTGGGAATGTAGGCTGGTGCAGCCACTGTGGAAGACAGTAGGGGGATTCCTTAAAAAACTAAAAATGGAACTGCCTTTTGATCCAGCAATTCCACTCATAGGACTATACCCAAAGAATCCTGAAACACCAATTCAGAAGAACCTATGTACACCTATGTTCATAGCAGCACTATTTACAATAGCCAAGTGCTGGAAACAGCCTAAGTGCCCATCAGTGGATGATTGGATCAAAAAACTTTGGTACATTTACACAATGGAATACTATACAGCAGAAAGAAAGAAGGAACTCGTACCCTTTGCAACAACATGGATGGAACTGAAGAGTATTATGCTTAGTGAAATAAGCCAGTCAGTGAAAGACAAATACCATATGATCTCACCCATTACAGGACAATAATGAACAAAACTAACAACAAGCAAAACAGAATCAAATATGTGAATACAGTGAATAGGTCTTCAGTGGTCAGGGGGAAGGGGGTTGGGGGGAGGGGGTGGCAGAGGCAAGGAAGGGGAGCAATTTAGACAAGAACCTAGTATAAAGGATCCATGGACATGGACAACAGGTGGGATTGACTTTGGGGGAAATGGGTGGGTGGGGAGGGGGACAGAGGGGATCAAAAAGGGGATGGATGTAATACAACAACAATAAAATTTAAAAATAAAATAAAAATTAAAATTAAAAAAAAAAGAATCAACCAATGAAAGCATAAATAAGTGGAACAACGAATCCATGTTTCTCAGTCTCTCTCTCTCTCCTCTCCTCCTTTTCCTCCTTCCCTCCATCTCTTCCTTACTCACTCTCTCTAAACATCAATTAAGCAATTATTTTATAAAATGGGGGATCTCTGACAAGTTCACATCCAGGGCAAGAGAGGCATGAAGTGGCTTCCTCTTTACTCATTCCATCAGATGCCCTCTTGGGCAGTTCCATAGAACACTGGATGACTATGGTATACATACAATCCTCAGATGTATCTCAGTGATTCTCTGAAGAAATGAGAGTATAAGATGTTTGGATTTGCTATTTAACAGCAAGGAGAAGAGACTAGAAATAGAATTAATTTTTTTCTATGATCCAAACAATCATTCTCTACAAAGTCTCATGAAGAACCCAGCTGGACTCATTGACAATTTAATAATCTCCTAGTTAAGTTTTAAAAATGTATAGTATTTTAAGACTCACTCCAGAGACTACTAAGTAAGTTTCAAAACTTACTTAGAGGGTTGGGGGAGAGCATAGGGCATTGTTCAAGTGACTGCTGAGGTTTTGTCCACCAAGAAAAGACAATGGAAGTATTTTAAAACATAGTTAATTTTAAAGATGATGACAACTACTATTGGAAGCCACATTACCTTTTAAGTAATTGAGAAATTCAGTCAAGAAACTAGAAGCAAAGTCAAGACAAATGGCAATATACCCAGTTGGACAAGGTGCATGATAGAGTGCCACTGGGGACAGGTGGAGTTAGGGTTAGTGCTAGTTAACATTTTTTATTCATGATCTGGTTAAGGGAACTAGGCACACAGTCATAAAATGTGTATATATTACCAAATTCAGGAGTATTGTGCATACAAAGTGGGGACAGAGAAATGAGACCAATGGGTGGGCAAAAAGAAAATGAATTTCCACTTGGAAGATCTACAGAAAGAAATACAGATGAAACACTAGAATCAATAAAGCTGAAAAGCCCAAGAAGGCATTCCAAAAAGAGAACTTAAATCAACACAAAACTTCAAAAAGGCTAATTTGGGCTCTAACATGAGCTCTAAACTCCCCCATACCACAGAATGTGGGATCTTAAAATGCAAAATAAATGGAAAAAAGTGGAAAACTTTCTGAATCTCACTCCAGCCCCTTTACTCAAAAGAGTGAAGGTAGGAAAAGTTCAGTTGGCTTTTTCTAGTTTCCTCATCCTAAATATTAGAATCTCGAAAGAGCCAAACTTCACTGGATATCTTTGATGTCAGGTTGGCCCAAGTCCAAATCGTTTGACAAACATTTGCCAAATTGTCCCACTGATAGATAAGCTAGCATTTTTATAATGGCTAAAAGAAACAGACCCCGTCATTATTCAAGATTGCATAAAAATAGAATAATTTAATTTTGGTTATTTACTGATGGAAAGAAATAAGGTATAGAAAACATGATTAAAATAAAAAGGCAAGAAGGAGTGCACAGGAGTAAAAGTATCTGAGCCCCAGATCATGATCTTAGGAGAATAACTAAAGGGCACATGTGACTTGGAATAGAATGTTTAATAGCATTTCTGGCTTCCATCGCCTGGACGCCAGTAGCAAATCTCATCCTACTTGTGACAACCAAAAATACCTCTAGACATTGCGAAGTATCCCCCTCTGATTGAGGACTATTGAAGTAGATAAATGCAACTGGAGAAACATCTCCATATTTGGGTTTCTATTGACTTCTAAGAAAGCTTCCTTTTCTCTATATATCTGCATAGACTCTATGTGGCTTGTTGGTTTACGTAGCCTCTGAAGTTTCAGAAATGATGTGAAGATATTTGGTCAAGTCATTGAGTTTGAGATGCTCTTTTCATTTAACCCCAAACAGGCACTGATATCTGGAAAGTTCTCACATTTCCATTTAAGACTTCAGGATCCATTCATGATTTTAAGGCTTCTAACTTGTTCTCCAATCATAAGGGTTTAACCTACAGAGATGACATATGGTAGCTTCCATTGGTCCATTCTTCCCAGAGAAGATCATTGACCTGTCACTGAGACTAGCTTTTATTGAGCTAGTGACTGATTTTGAAAAGAAGGGTGGCTGAGATGCAGCCAGACCAGCTTTCTATACACCCAGCTGATCCCTGAGGTGGGAATACACGCCTGTACCATGTTTGCAACATCTAAGTCTGATGTCCCTGACCTGTGCTGTTTGCAAATGCAATCAGGTGGAATTAGAATTACTGCAGGTCCTAATTTCATGGAGCAGACTTGCAAAAGTACATTGGAGGCTTTTCTATATTGATTAAGCACAGTAATATTAATATGATTTTCGCCTCTAGTCAACTTCTTTCTTCAGAACACTCCCAGTTGGGTTTGAGAAAGTTTCTCTGATTCCAGCTGAATACTAATGTGGTAAACTTCATGATGACCATTTGACCTGTGTCTTTTCTTCCTTTCTCTCATTTGCACCTTCCCCTTCTCCTCTGTTCCTCCAGAGAAAATAGCTTTCCAGGTTTTACTGTGGGTCTCACGTGTCTTCTCAGCTCACCGCTGACGCAGTGACTGATGGTTCACAGTGCTGCCTCTCTTGACCTCTTCAACATCAGAAACCACTCTCAAATCTCAGTCATCTCTGACAGCCTTTGAGCAGAGAAATGAGACAGTCTCCCTGACACAAAGGCTTCTGGCCTGGGGTAAAAAATTCCTTTTGAAAAAAATTCGAAGACTCTACAGACCACACCGCTTTCCATTCATCTTGTAGTCTGGCCCATCCATCCCCAACTCCGTATTAGCTTTCAGACATTATAGGCTGTTCTATTTCTTGGAGGCTAGCCATGGTAGCTCAGATGTTTTCTACATTGTAATGGCTTAGTCCCTGAATAACCTTCATAGCAAAGAAGAAAACTGGGCAGTTTATGCAATAGTGGTTATTAACAACTTTTGCTTAGCAAACGTAAAAAGCTTACCTTAGTGTAATACCCAGCAGTCAATCCAGTTAATATGGGCAAAAGGAAAAATATGACCCAAGAATTAACATAGAAAACAATTGAATTAAATCAAAATGACATTCTAGAGTATTTCAAATGAGAATACAGTATGTAAATAGACAATGAAAACAAAGGAACAAGAAGACTATCTAAATACTGTGACTTTTTTTCCATTTGGTAAGTAAACTGCTCTGATAAAGCTCTGTTTTCTTGACCTCAGAATGGGATAAAATGGCTCTTTCCCTGAATTTCAGCTATAGCCCATTATGTTTAAGAATGCCAAGTTTTTGTGATTATTGATAAAACAAAAATATCTTAAGCTGCTGTTTATTTTCCCTTGACCCAGCCAGGTTGATAGTAATACTGGGCAATGGCACAGGTGCCTATGGCTAGCTGTCCTCTAGAGAAACATAAGAAGGTAAGTGTACAGCTTTGGCTGGAGCAGCTGCCTAGCTGGAGCTACACTTCCCAGCATCCCTTGCATATAAGCGGGGTTATGTAACAGTCCTGATGAATGATTAATGGCAGTAATGAGCACCACTCTAAGGCTTGCCACATCAAAACTTCCCAGCAGACTTGTCAGATTTAGCAAATAAAAACATAGGATACTCAATAAA
Organism: Noctilio leporinus; assembly: GCA_004026585.1. Lineage (NCBI taxonomy): Eukaryota > Metazoa > Chordata > Mammalia > Chiroptera > Noctilionidae > Noctilio > Noctilio leporinus. The sequence continues at coordinate 68,890 of PVIW01002027.1, read as the reverse complement.
TTTGAGTTTTTACATATAAAAATTTTTCATTGCTTATCTGAAAATCAAATACAACTGGGGATCCTTTATTTTTTTCTGGTAACCCTATTTCTCTCTCCTCTCCTGATGTCTCCAGAAACCTCACTGAATCTGAGACATGCTCCACCTTGACTGGCTGCGTGGAGCAGAACCCTGCTGCTGCCACAGATTAGACTGTATACAAATGAGGGCTTTACTCACATGGGTTTAAGTCACTGAAATTTCAGAAATCATCTCCTCTTGGATACATTAACTTTTAAGAATGCAGTTTATTTACTTATTTATTGTAAAAATATTGTCTTTTTTTTTTCTTCTTCTAAACACTTTATTCATTATTTTTAGAGAGAGCAGAAGGGAGAGAGGCAGAGAGGGAGAAAAACATCAATGTATGGTTGCGTTTCACCTGCCTCCTGCTACAGACCTGGCTGGAGACCTGGTTTGCAACCTGGTTATGTGCCCTGGCTGGGAATCGAACCAGTGACCTTGGGGTTCTGAGGCCAGTGCCTTATCCACTGTGCCACCAGCCAGGGATAAGTATGCAGTTTTAAAGCAGAGGGACTGCTTCATTGTACCTCTCTCACTTACCATTGGACTTCAGTGTAGGACTCAAAGGGACTCAGGGGTCATCTTGCTTGAATCAAGGCTTTAATAGGAAAGGACACTGAGTTAGTTTTTTTTTTAAAGATTTTATTTCATCATCTTTTAGAAAGAGGGGAAGGGAGAGAGGGAGAGAGGGAGAGAGTTATCAATGTATGGTTGCATTTCACCTGCCTCCAGCCACAGACCTAACTGGAGACCTGGTTTGCAACCTTGTTATGTGCCCTGGCTGGGGAATCGAACCCGCGACCTTTGGGTTCGCAGGCCGGTGCCTTAACCACTGTGCTACCAGCCAGGGCCTGAGTTAGTTTTAACCACAAGACATGACTTGGCCATAGTCTATCAACTATAACACAGCCAGGATCAGGGCCCCTTTACCTGAGCTCTCTTCCTACCTTACCATAGTAGCCTTTCTTACATATTCTCTGTTCACTACCAAATAATGGTCATGTGCCAACCTCACAATCATCAGTGACAACTGGAAAATTTCAGATGGCTCTTTATTCCTTGTCATTTTTGTGGGGAAAAGGATATCTATAATGACAATGATATGTAGCATATTATATGAAAAACAGCAAATGTAGATAATAACTATAATAGTTATTGCTAAATTCAGAAGATAAAGCCATTTGGGAAAGAGATGCTGGGTAAAAAATGATGGAACCTGAACAGGGCCTTACAAAAGAGCAGAATTTGGACATGCAAAGAAATCTGGGTATAAAGGATATTCCATGCAGAGGACACGGTGAAGGTGAAAGAACTTATGAGCAGATATTCACGAAACAAGACTAGAGCAATTAATGTCCCAGTGTCATGTGTCTCAAGCGGCAAGTGCCTAAATAAAGGTGTTGAATTAATTTCTTTGGATTCACCAGAAAAGACATGTACTTTGGAAAACCATGAGATTTCTGCAGTCTGAGTCTTGCAATACCTTAGCCATAAGCCCTTTTAGAAATCTTAAGTCGACAGGTTCCTCTGGACTTTGGAATCCAGCATAGTGGTGCTACATTTCCATAGGATTTTCTTGTTTTGTTCTTCTTTAGCTTGGAGAGAACATATTCACTCAATATTCTCTCCGAGGTTCAGTGAAACCAGTACCAATACCGTTATGTTCATTTTCCCACTTATTAAAGGGAAGTTTAAATGCCATGAACTTTAGTGGGCTGGGAAAGTAAAGGAAAGTGAGGGTGTTTTTGTTTTTGTTTTTTTCTCTTTAGATTCTGGGAATGCATTATTATTTGATGTTGACTTAGAGTATGGAGAAGATCAGACTTAATTCTTGCATACTCAATAATAATAATAATATCGATTTAGGCAGGTACAGGGCTTATTTCTGACCCCATGGCCATTTAATATAGCTTATAGTTGGTACAATGGTGCTCTGTACAATAATGCATAGTAGAGTAAGGATTTCAAAATATAAAAAAAGGAGAGAAGATTCCTACCGGATTTTATTGTAGAAAAAAGACCACACATCAGAAAAATGTCTAGACTTAGGTTTAGATGAAGAACTGGTCTTGACATGTTAATATGTGAGTCTTTTTGTCCATCTAGAGGTGGCTATATTGTGGAGAGTTCATGCATTTTATTATTTTAGAGTTTCTAAAAACATAGTTATTACCTATGACGTGTTATATGAGAAAAGCTTCAATAAGTAATTATTTTTGATTGATATGTATAAAAATATATGTTAAAAAATTTGTAGATTACGTATTTGTATGTTTATAAAAATCAATGAAAATAGTTGTTATTAGTAGTAATCATGATTAACCAGAATTCTTCTCGTCCATTCAGTGGGCATATATATTAACACAACCACTCCAATGAAGTAGAAGGACCTAGTGATTAAGAGTATTGAAGTCACATGCCTGGGAATACTGGCTTCTCAATCTATGAGCCTGTGGCCTTAGGCCTAAACCTCCCTTTGTTTTGTGTCTCAGTTACTACTGCTGGGCAACAAATTACCCCAAAATGTAGTGTCTAAAAACAACTGCTTTATTCTGCTCATTGATTCTGAGGGTCAGGCTCCCAGACAGGACACAGCATAGATAGCTATCTCTGTTCCACGATGGCTGGGGTGTCCAAGGAGAGCGTGAAGCCTGAGGGTGACTAATGGCTGAAACTCCCCGGGCTGGGCTGGGCTGGGCTGACTAGAAGACTAAACCTGCTCACCATAGCACCTACTTGTGGCATCTCCATGTGGCTTGGCTTTGTCCCATCATGGCAGCCACAGGGTGACCATACTCCTTATAAAGCTGCTCAGCTCCACATATAAATGTTCTAGAAGATAAGCTGGAAGCTTCATAGCTTTATTGGCCCGTTATCCTGATCAAAAGCCTGAATTCTGCCATATTCTATTGGTTGAAGCAGTCATGGGTCTTTACAAATCCAAAAGCAAGGACCTAGACTGCATCTCTTACAGATGTGTTGAAAACTTCTAGTTTTCTTAAGTGAGGATAATGAAAGAACCTTTCTCATATGCTTTTTTCAGGTTTATATGAACAAATTTTCATAAAGTATTAAGAACAGGGCATGGGACACAGTACAGCATTTAAGCAAGGACAACTTTTATTATTCCAGGCTAATGCTGAGGCTTCAGAGATGAAAGGGGCTTAATCTTGGCTTTCTGAAGAGCTTCATAGTCTCCCTGGCTGGTGGCACAGAGGATAAGGTGCCGGCCTGCAAACCCAAAGATCGCTGCTTCAATTCCGAGCCAGCGCACATAACCAGGTTGCAAGCTGGGTCTCCAGCCAGGTCCATTGCCAGAGGCAGGTGAAAGGCAACCATACATTGATGTCTCTCTCCCTCTCTGCCTCTCTGCCTTCCCCTCTCTCTAAAAATAATAAATAAAATCTTAAAAACAAAAAACAAGAGAGAGAGCTCCATAGTCTGGTATGGTACACAAGAGTTCTTTGGAGTCCTCTGCATACAACCTCACCCTTCCCTAGGAACATATTATCTTGTCCCATTGCTCAAGTCCCTTCATCCTCAAATGGTCCTGTCAGGTGAGCTGGGTTGAGCATTAGACTTATCCTTATTTAACCAATGAGAAAATGGAGGCCCAGAGAGGTTAAATGCTTTGCCTAAGGTCAAAGAGAATTAGTGATAGAAGACAGGAGGAAGGTCGACAGGTCTCCAGTCTTTGGTTTCTATAAGTCATATATGGAAACTTGGAACTGTTCATTTAATAAGCCCTTTCTGAGGAGGAGAGGTGGGGATTTAACTGCTACCACAGGGGCATAGCAGGCACTGTAGGCACAGGAGCCCACAGGCTTCATCTTGCACTTTGGCCTCTAATGAAGCTGTTGTCACATTTCCATCCTCTTCGCCCTGCAGGAAAACACTGCAATACTGGGGGACCTCATTAAAAGAGACACGTTACAGGAGGCAAAGTTCAGGGAGCTGCTCCTCACCCACACTCCTCTCTGGGTTCCCTCCCTCCAGCAGTTCCCTCCTCCATTGTCCAGGCAAACCCTCCCTCTCAGCTCCCCCATTTCCACTTTCACTAAAAATCAATCTCCTGTTAGCTCCAGACTGACTTCTGAAGGGGCCCAGTGATAAATGGAATTTCCAACTTAAACTGGAGCTTGACAAGTGCAGAACAAACTTTATAAGGGCTGTTCATCTGTGCTTCTCAAACTGCAGCAATTGTTGCAAACAATATAACAGAGAGGTGCCTGCTCCCCAGATTCAGTGTGTTTTCTTCCTGGTGGAGTTGGATTTGCATTCTCTTCTAATCCAGTCCAACTGCCAGAGCCAAGCCCTGAGGGCTTGGATTCCGGAGTTCTGCATGGTCTGTGCCTGGGAGAGTGGCTGGTATAAGATGTTCAGGGGGCCTGGGAGGCTTGACTTTAATCCCCAGCTGGACCTGGGTATTTCTTTCTCATTAAGGGCACTAGGGTTATCAGAGCTGGGAGAATGGTGACAGATAAATTCTGTAATTCATTTCTCTCCACCCTTGTACAACCTATGAATGCCTTTGTCACTTATTTTTTTTCTTCAGAGAGAAAACTGATTATTGTGACAATCATCGCCCACCACCTGGAATTTAGCATCCCAGATGAACCTGGCTCAGACTCAGAATAGGACTGCTACCAGTTAACAAAGGATGGAGATTGTGTGTGTGTGTGTGTGTGTGTGTGTGTGTGTGTGACACACATATATATATACAGCTTCACTGGCAGACCTATCAAGTGCATGTTGCCAGATAGAATTCAATTGATTCTTACGTATATAAACTTTGCAAATCACTAGTGAGGACCTACAAAAATAAATACCCATGTTAGCCCTGGCTGGTGTGACTTAGTTGGTTGGAGCATCCATATACCAAATGGTTAAAGGTCTGATTTCCAGTAAGGGCATATGAACTGCCCACTAGGATTCTACCTGAAGAACCCTGAGACACCAATTCAGAAGAACCTATGCACCCCTATATTCATAGCAACACTATTTACAATAGCCAAATGCTGGAAACAGCCTAAGTGCCCATTAGGGATGAATGAATCAAAACAACTTTTGTACATTTACACAATGGAATACTACACAGCAGAAAGAAAGAATGAATTCCTACTTTTTGTGATAGCATGGATGGAACTGAAGAGTATTATGCTTAGTGAAATAAGCCAGTCAGTGAAAGACAAATACTGTATGATCTCACCTACAGGAGAGTAATGAACAAAACAACAAGCAAAATAGATTCAGAAGCATGGAAACAAGGAACAGACTTTCAGTGTGCAGAGAGAAAGGGGGAGAGGGGGAAAAACAAAGACGGGGAACAGATTAGTCAAGGAACTAGTATAAATGACTCATGGACATGGATGACATATGAGGATTGACTGTGGGAGAGGAGATGGGCAGGGCGGGGCAGGGGAGAGCAATAGGGAGAAAATGGGATAAATGTAATACAACAATAATTTAAAAATAAAATATTAAGTTAAAATACCTATTTTACAGATAATGATAGAACAAGAAGGAACTCCAGAGGAGATCTGTTTTTTTTCTTGAAATGGGGAGAAAAGTGCTTCTTCATACCCTGTCTATTAAATTTAGGTAATGCATTACTTCTAAGAGTTGAACTTTAGCTCCTACACTTTGATTAATTATTGAATTGAAAGGTAAAATATTGTTTGGGTGCCAGTTACTGATCTATGTGCTGGAGATTCAAAGATGATTAAAACAGTGTCTTCATGCTCAGGGACAACTGTTCTCAGATGGGGAAAGTCTCCCCAACTACCCCTGAACTACCCCAATGTCTTCAGGGTATAACTTTAGAAGGGGTTCTACTGGCATCTCCTGTAGGACAACCTCACAATAAGAATTATCCAGACTCAAATGTCAATAGTGCCAAGATGGCGAAACCACTCTTAGGAAAGTGAGAATATTATCAGGGACAGGCATCTAGACAATTATAATAAATGCATTTTAATAAGTGTCAGTATGAAGATAGGTATAAGGTATAATTTAAATAGAAATAAAGGAGAAAGTCATGGGAACTAGAGCTGATACCTCCTCTCTTATGGGCCATCACCATTCCCTTCTGCCTAAAGCCAACTATTTTTCTTCTATTTGGAGGAAGGAGTCATGCTTTCTTATTAATTTCCCTATTTGAAGTACCTGGTAATTATGTTTATTAAAAGTATATAGCCCTGACTGATGGCACAGTGGATAAGATGCCAGCCTGCAAGTTCAGGGGTTGCTGGTTTGATTCCCAGCCAGGGTACATGGCTGGGTTGTGGGCCAGGTCTCCAGCCGGGTCTGTGGCTAGAGGCAGGTAAAAGGCAATCATTTATTGATGTCTCTCTCCCTCTCTGCCTCTCTCCCTTCCTCTCTTTCTAAAAATAATAAATAAAATCTTAAAAAAAAAAAAAAAAAAAAAGGGCTAATGAAAGGAAGTTAGGATCCTCTTCTAGTAAGGTTCTGGGTTACTTGCAGAGGCAGGGATCCTTAACCATAAATGTCTTCTTTCTTAGTGTTCCTATTTGATATTCAAAAAGAACCACAGTGAGTCAAATCATTAGGCATTCAGGGCAGGAGCATTATTGGAAAAAACACAAGCTCAAAGCCCTGGTTCTTATCTCCACCACTTATATACTGAGTGACACTGGAAAACCATTTTCCCATGGTGGGCTTCAGTTTCTTCATGTGCAAAAACCATGTTACTGAATAGATGATGATCTAGTTATCTTTCAACATTCTGAGCAATGAATGGCTTTTCATTTTGCACCTTCCATTGTCCACTGGGCCTCACGTTTGCCTTTTATTTAATACGCAAGTGTTAGAAAAAATAGGGTGATCCTTACTTTTACCATGCTGTCCTAGTGGAACAAGAAGGCAAAATTTACAAGGAACTAATTGCACCCTAGCTCTTCAAAAATACCACTTTTCTTGTGGGCTGAGCTTTGATCATTAAGGTTCTAGAAGGTATGGAAAGGGACACCATGAGGAAAGCAGAATGAGTGTCTGAGAGCACGTCCCTCAGGATAAAGATATCTACCCATTTATTCACCAGGTGTTTTTTCCTGTGTGCTAAGGACCAAATGATTTTGCAAAAGGACATTTTTCCTTTCAATGGTTCCCATTTAACCCTAAAAATTATTTCTAAGTATGCAGAATAATAAAGCCTAGATCAGGCAAAGTACGGAGAGTAGTCAATAATGAAAAATGCCTTCAGAGTTATTAGTTTTCTTCCTGAGGCTTATAGACCTCTCTTTTCCCTGTATTCCCTATGTTATAACATGGTTAGAGGTTAAGTGTTCTGCCGTGATATTTTGCATCATCCATTTATCTCCCTTAACTGGACTGCTTACTCTTTAAGGTCAGAGATTGTCTCTTCAACTTCCTTTACATGTCCCACAGACTTCACACCAATGCTAGACATAGACACATCATTCACTAAACAGTTGAATGACTGCAACTCCATTTCAGTAAGTATCTTTCCTTGAATATCTCTACCTAACATAAACATCTTCACAGTTCTTTGAAGGAACTATCTATTTTTGAACACTAGTTTGTATTATAGAATGTTGGGCTAGTATCTTGATATACTAAAATAGCACATTTTCAGATTTTATCAATAAAGAAAGTATCATCTTTATTTATCTCCTGGTGCAGTGTAGCTGGGAAACACATTTGGGACCATCCCTTTTAGTACCACTAGTCATGAAAACTTACAGAAAAAAAAGTATTGGTTGGCCAAAAACTAGGTATGGTTTTTTTTCCCATAAAATAAAAGACACATTTTTCATTTTTAGCAATAATTTTATTGATTTGGATATTTTGAGTATGTTGGCTATCTGCCATATGGCATAATGTTGATTTTTCTCAATTAATGTCTCGATTTGATCACTATCAACTTCAACTGGTCTACCCATCCATGAAGCATTGTCCAGTGAGAAATCTCTAGCATGAAACTTTACAAACTACTTTTGACATGTTCTATCAAGTCACAACTTCTCCATACATTGTGCAAATCATTTTTTGTGTTTCAGTTGTATTTGTACCTTTCTTAAAATAATAGAAAGCATAATATACCAAAAATGTTGCATATTTTCTTCCATCTTCACTATTAAAATACCTACATAGAAATTTACCAATTTTGATGTTTTTAAATGCTCACTGATATGACACCTATTACAATACAACATAATAAAATTGTTTTAAATAAAGTTAAAGACAACTTAATGCTACTAGAGCTATCTTATGAAAAAAAACAAGCTTACTTTTTTGGCCAACCCAATATCATGCTTCACATGAGGGAAGTGTGCCAACCAGTTTGAAAAATAATTGAGAAATTATTCATAGCTGAGGAGGTAATTGTTATGACGTTTGGAATAGATCGGTGCATTGGTCAGAATAAGTTACAATAATAATGCCACAATCTTGGTGGCTTAACATGGTCAAAGTGTTAATTATTGATTTAAGTGCCATTCATTGTAAGTCAACAGAGAGATTTGCTATTGCTTTTATCAGGGGCTCAAGCTCCTTCTGTTTGTTGAACCAGCATTTTCTATAGTCTTAGGAGTCCTCTGCTGAATTTCACTGGAGTATCAGAAAAGAAAGTGTAGAGAGGCATGCTCATCCCAAAGTTCCTGACATATGACTTCTGATCCTGTATCTTATTTCTGTTCACATTTCATTGGTGAGAATAAGTTATCCACCAGTACCCCACACAGGCATGAAGTATAGCAGTATGTTAAGAACATAGAAGAGAAAGTGAGTATTTGTTGAGCACTGAATGCATCTCTTACAGAGATTGCTGAGTAATCATTTTAGGAGAACAGACTTGGCAGGAACATTCAAGGGACAAATGAAGAGGAACAATTAGTTGACTGAGAAAAATAGTGTACGTGAAGGCAAGTCTTAAGATACGGGGCTGGAGTATGTTGCATAGATTTTAATGATATGTTCAGTAGGTAGTGATGGACAATTGTTAGACATTTGTTCTTTTGAAGTCCTCTTCAAACTGAATAATTAAATGACAAATTTCTGATTATAAAATAGTATGTCTAAAGTAGAAATTTTAGACAATATGGAAACTATAACAACCTAATTTCAAATGCCTTGTAGTCTTGTTATTCAGAGGAAATTATTATCAGTATTTTAGTGAGTAAAAAGAAGGCTTGTGAACTCATGCTATTTTGGGTTTGTGTTAATTCTTCCTCACTTACAGCTAGGTAGTCCTGGCAAATCACTTTGACTCTACATGTCTGTTTCTTCATTTGGCAACTATTGTGAGGATGAAATGAGAGCATGCATATGAAGGTGTTAGAATAGTGCTTTAAATGATAAGAGCTAAATACATGTTAGATATTATTATATTATGAGCATTTTTCTGTTATTACACATTTTTCAACTATGCAAGACTTCCATAGATGAGTTTATTGTATTTACTCAACATCCTCTCAATAGGGATTTAGATTTTTTCCATGTGTATTAGTATGTGTATGTGTGTATATATGAGTTTAAATATTGCTTTAATAAATATATTGGTGTATAAAGTGTTGTATCCTTCTTCATTTCTATATGAGCAACTATAAGATTACTGGTCCAATAGCATAATTTAAGCCCCTTGACACAGATTGCTTAAATTGCCCTCCAGAATTGTGTCATTAATATTCTCACTAGCATAGTGTAAGAATTTCAGTTTTTCCCATTCTCACCAAATTTAGTATTAATACTTAAATACTTGGAAAGTGAAAATGATATCTTATTTTAGTGAATTTTCAGATTCTAGTAAACCAAAATATGTGATAGTATTAACCATGTACATTTGTTAATATGTACATGTACTATGTACATATGTACTATGTACATATGTCTAACAAATGTACATTTGTTAGACCTTTCAATGGTATGTGCATTTCAAAAGAACTCCATAAACTAGATGGGATTTTTAAAATCTAAAATAAAGACATTTAACTGAACATTTGGGGCCATGCTCTTTTCAGTCATATTAAATAGGAACCATCTGAAATTCATTTCTTCAATCTAAGTCCTAATTTGACAGGTGGACTCTACCTAGAGCATTAGCTTTAGAGAATTACATGCTTAGGGCTGAGAGATGTGAACTAGAAAGCCATGTCCACTGTAAATCACACCACCTGTACTAGTTTTCAGAGGAGGAAACAGTCTAGGATGGGTGACCACCTGTTTAAGACCTCTTTCAGTACTGCTCCCTACAGTGACAGTGTGGCTGTTACACCACCTTTCAGGACTATTTAAAACCAAAATGACAAAGATGTTACTACTCTCATTGCCAGGCTACCTGTACAGTTTTATATTTTCTTCCAAAATCTGAGGAGACACTGGTGGTTTCTGATGTTGGTTTCTGAGTGTTACAGTTACTTCTTATCAAAGCACCAAGTGGTTTCATTTACTTCCTGAGTATGATCTAATAATCAGTTAAAACAGGTTACAAATTCCTCGTGGCAGTTCCTATTAGGATTGTCAAAACACCAGACCAGGTGTTACCCATAAATTCCTATAAATCACTCAAACACCAGATTCCTTCTATCAGAGGAAGGAGAGGGATCCAGTAACAGTGGAAGTTGTCCATGTTATCTTCGAATAATAAAACAGGACCACACAGTTTCTTAAAACCAATATAATAAAATTATGTGTCTGTGAAATTGAAATAATCATTTAGAAAGAGAACCATTAAATTCATTTGCAAAATTGTTTGGATTACTTTTTTGTGAATTGACTTATAAAAGGACTGCTTTTTTTTTTTTTTTTTTTGAAACACCAGCTGTTTGACATCAGAGGATTACAACAATCAGCAACCTTTGACTATCAAAAGATAATATATAAAAAGTACTAAGCCCAGCTTTACAACTGTTAGCTATTTAAATTATTTCTCATTAATTGTACTATGTTTTACTTCAGACTTACAGTGTATTTTGGAAGAAGAAAAACAACAAAACAAGGGGATAAGTAAGGAGGAAATAAAGTGTAAAATGGGAGACTGGCAGAGGTGGAGGAGAGGAACGAAGAGATCGAAAGAATGAAAAAGGCATGGAGGGAGCAAGGAAAGAAGTACAAAAAAGAGGTAAGAGAAAAAAATGTACCATTCCCTATTGATTCTGACCTTTGTATTAGGAATGGACTGATTTTGTATACCCATTTCTCCCTTCCTAAACTCTCTGCCACATGTATACACAATCATCTGCTAAGTTATGGTTTCTGTCTAAGGGAGAATTGCTCATTGAAAAAGCATTACTACTGGGTGGAGAGGGGCAAACGGGGAAATTGGGATAACTGTAATGGCAAAATAAATAGAACATATTAATAAAAATATAAAAGAAAGAAAGAAAAAGCATTACTAACATTCTGTAGTAATGAGTGGACAGAGCAGTGTAACCAGTTATCTACCATCACTGCAGGAGTTCTCAGGAAAAGTCATTTGTCTTTTCTCCAACGGTCATAAATAACACTATGCTCCAGGTGTTCAAAGACTCTGAAACAATTACCTTTTATTCTCTCCCCGCCCCAAACCATAGCAAATTATCAACTTGGAATGACTTTCAGCCTGGTATGTCCATTTTTATCCACTCCCATTTTTAATTAATGATGAGTGTTATAAGAATGGTAGTTGTGTTATAGGCAGGAAAATAAAATCCTGCACCCTTTCTTTAAGAAAATAGGAAGTAATGAAGAAGGTATTAATCAAGTAGGACCAGTTAAGTTAGTACTCATATTCAAGATTTTACAAGGTTTATTATGGAAAAAACAAGATTTTAAAATAACTGAGCTCTTTATGTTTTTTGAATACAGTCACCTTGTCTGTATTATGTTAATTTTCCCAGTAGATTAGTTAAAACTAATGCTCAATTTTGATAAGAAAACAAAAACATCTCAGTAACTGGTATAAATATATCAACTAAGTAGCTCCAATCAGAAACCTGGGCATTTACACCTGATATATCTCTTTCCTTCACATATTAGATCTATCATCATCAAGTCCAGTCTATTGTTAAACCAGAGTAGTTTGTATCTGTGCATCTAACTGGCAACTCTGCAAGCTACCGCCATCCTAGCCTATCATACCATTGCAATCTTCTTGCTGATCTCTAACCTCCAATCTCTATTACAGACAGATGACCTCTTGAAAATATTAAATGGAAGCTTATATTTGGATTGATATTTCAAGTTACTGAATTTGAAGAACATTCCATTGCTTTTTTTTTTTTTAGGATATCTAAATCTTTAAGATAACGGAAAATGCTGCTTACTTAGGTCTCTGTTTCCTTGTTCAGTCCTATTTACAACACTCTATAGCTTAAATGTTAAATTCTCAGAGGTTATATCTGTACATTGATCATTTTTATGGCTTATCTCTAATGTGATAATCATGTATGTGATTATTTGCTTATTTATCTTTGTTATTTTTTCCAGTTTGGGGCAGTTGTGAATAGTGTTGCTGTAAATTTCTGTGTCCAGGATTTGTGGAAAGTGTTTTCATTTTTGTAAATACCCAAGAGTGTAATTGCTGGGTCCTATAATGAATATGTTCAATTTATAGGAAACTGACAGGCTGTTTTCCAGGGTGGTTGTACCATTTTGCAGTACCACCAGGAATGTATGAAAGATCCAGTTGCTCACTATTCTCTCAGTCCTGGGTTCTGTGTGCTGCATTTTATTTTAACCTTTGAATAGGTGTGTTGCTGTATTTAATTTTTACAGGAAACTAGAGTGGTATGAAGCATGCCTAAAGTCATGAAACTGAATCACAAATGAAGTCTAGATTAGAACTCAGTCTCCATTATTGAATGGAGGTATATTTAGTATTAATTATATGCTACCTACCTTTATTTTTTTATTTTTTTTTTTTTAAAGATTTTATTTCATTATTTTTTAGAAAGAGAGGAAGGGAGAGAGGCAGAGAGGGAGAGAGATATCAATGTATGGTTGCCTTTCACCTGCCTCCAGCCACAGACCTGACTGGAGACCTGGTTTGCAACCTGGTTATGTGCCCTGGCTGGGGAATCGAACCTGCGACCTTTGGGTTCGCAGGCCGGCTCCTTATCCACTGTGCTACCAGCCGGGGTGCTACCTACCTTTAAAGAGCAAATAGGAATAATTTACAGAATTTAATTAATTTACTGCTTGGAGAATTAATGATTCAAATTCTATTTATACTTACACTGATGGGTAATTATTTTAGCCCTCCTGTTTTTGTTTTGGGTCTGTATAGTAGCATTGACTTACCCTGGGTTCCTGAAATCAAACGCAGACTACAGTACTTTGAAACAATTATGTTAAATGTAAATACTGACTTTATTGACTAAGATAATGGGAAAATATTGCCTGGGAATCAGAAAACTGGTTTGAATTTTGCAATTAATTGTATCATATTAGTTTCTGTGAATTAGTTTCTTTACTCATAAATTGAGAACATAATGACAAATGATCTTGAAGCTCCTTTCCCATTAACTGCTATCTGCTTTGATTTTGATGGCAGGTACTTTGTTGCTAATGAAAAAAAAAAGGCCCTGGTTGGTGGCACAGTGGATGAGGTGCTGACCTGCAAATCCAAAGGTTGCTGGTTCAATTCCCAGCCAGGGCACTTCACCAGGTTGCAAGCCAGGTCTCCAGCCAGGTCTGTAGCTGGAGGCAGGTGAAAGGCAACCACACATGGATGTCTCTCTCCCTGCCCCTCTCTCTAAAAATAATAAGTAAACTCTTTAAAAAAATTATTTAAAAAAAAGAAAAAAGTTCTAAAGGATTGTTTGAACTGAAAATAAAATGGAGAAACGGTTTTACTTAATTTTACCATAT